>CM041780.1:6172087-6671577 GCA_023374045.1 Limonium bicolor
CCGCTCCATAGGCCCCATAATCACAAGTGGTATCCCCACTCTAAGGTAGTGGTTCATTCACCACTGTTCCTCTTATGCCTTTATGCATATGTTTTACAATGTTTGGATCTACGTATTGTAGTTGGTTTTATCGGCTTACAAGCCACCTTGCCTCGAGTCATGCTCCATGCGGGCTGTTTATATAGGTTTTTGCTTCTCCGTATACCATTAAATGGTTTGGAGGTATTACTAGGTTTTTCGATATGGTTGTCTCACCACTCTTCCGTACTTGGAAGGCCCTTTTTTTTTACTAGGTATTAATTCATGCCCTCTAGCAATTTAGGGTATCCCGTGTTACAAGGGATCCCTTCGGGTTTTACCCGAGTGTTTGCTTAAACTCTTGTGTTCTCAGCACGATGTTTCGTTCAAGTACTGTTGACTCCGGCACCCTTCTCGGATTGCTCCTGGGTGTTACTGAGTAATGCCATTACATCTGGCTTGTACTCATGGGTATATTCAGTTCCTTACTCCGCCTTGCGGTTATATACTGGACTATCCCGTTTTGGGTTGTAATGTTTCCCGTTATTGGGTAGATTATCGGTACTTTTCCTTACCTTTTCGGTTAGGGCATTAATCTCTTCAATGAGGTATGGTGTGGGAGTTCTATCCCGTTTATCGAACATTGATATGATCATTTTAGGCATTCGCCGTACCATCTACACTGGGTATTCATTCCAGTTATTAGGTATTTCCTCCTTGATTCCTGAGACATATCTCATGTCTGTGCTTAATACTCTGTGCTTCTCGCACTTATTAACGCTATATCCTTAGGTCTATCACCTTACTGGATTCTAGACTCCTTTATCTTGGTAAGCGTCCTTATGTTCTTCGGTCATTCGAGGTGTCCAACTGTCTCGGTTTGAATTGGCTCTTTCGTCCGTAGTATGGAGTGGGCTACTTCCCGTGTACCGTACTCTACTTGTATACATACATGGAGTATCTTATTGATACGTTACCACTTACCCGACTAACTCATACGGTACATAATAAAATGCTATTCCCGTATTTACCCCGTTATCCCATTAACTCGGTTTTACTCTTGTCAATTTGAGTTCTCACTTCTCAATCACTTCTAACACTTTATCACACTTCCTAGGGCCTTTACATGTCACCAAACAAGGCCTTAACATCTTATAACATCATTAACATTCAAACCCCCATCATTTAAACCCTTTAAAAACACTCTCTGTAGGTTTCTCGGGGTGGTCCGGGACTTGGTCCTTACCCTAAGTCCCGGACCAATTGCAAACTTAACTCTCGGGTGAAAATTACACATGGTCCGGGACCTTGTCCTGGAGTATAGTCCCGGACCAAAGCAGGATATGTACTCTCGGCATAAAAACAGGGGGTGGTCCGGGTCCTTGTCCATGGACTAGGTCCCGGACCCTGCTAAAACCTGCAACATACATCATTTTTCAACCCCAATTCAATCCTTAATCCACCCTTAATCTTTCCATAAACTTTCCACAAGTTTTCCACATGTTTAATCACCTTAAAACATGCTCTAAAACTCTTCAAATCATGGGTTAAACCCTTACTCAAATTCTTGCCCGAAATCACAAATTTTGCATTCTCCCTTCTGCACTAATGCACACTTGTGCATTTTCTAACTTCTCCTCAACCCTTTGCATTAGGCTCTTTCATTTTGACCATTCCACATCTTCTAAGGTACACAACACATACCAAGTTCCAAGGCTCACTCTTTAAGCCTTAAATCTCCTTTGTTTTCTATAAACTCCTAAGGCACCTAACCACTCTTTTGCTACAGATTTTAGCATCAATTCCCTCCCCTTGAACAAGCCTTCCTAAGTGGTTAACTAACCCAATACAATCTCCATACATACCTAGCCATTCCTAGGTTATTCTCCACACAAATCATCACTTAAACCACTTAGATTACCACATAAATTTTGCCATAACTTGGCTACTTTTCTAACATTGCCCAAAGTTCATACCACCATATAAATCATCCTAAAACTAGCCAAACCACAAGGGTTCTATCAGCACTCAATAATTCCTCGTTAATCAAACAAAACTCATTAAACACCAAATCATCATTCATCAAATACATAGCTCCCAAAACAAACATTAACTCACAAATGTTTTCTCACTTGCATTTATTTCTAAGCAAGCACATTATCACCACAAATCAAGTGGGTTCATTCATTTTATTCACCCTTCCCAAATCCTAATACATATAGGATACCACTAAGATAGGTTTCTTACCTTAAATTTCTTAAGTTTCCTTTTATTTCTCTTCTCCTCTTCTCCCCTCTTCTTCTCTTCATTCCAAATCGGCCAAGGCAATTCAATTGCCCATTCCTCTAGCCACATTCAAATTGGAAAGTAAGCACTAAGGAACTCTCTTAGGCTCATCAAATAACCTAGAATTCACAAGGATGCTTAAAGCCAAATTAGGTTTTACCTTTGGAGTTTCTTGAATGGTTTTCAACTCTTGAATCTTAAGAGGGACTCCCACCACCATTAAAGCTTGGAGAATATCTCAAACAAGGAAGAAAAGCTAGTCATTACCAAAAGCCAAAATCGGCCAAGGTGGGAAAATGGAGAAGCATGACTTTTTCATGGATATTTTTACCTTGTTAGGAAGAGGAAGCTTCAAGCTTCAAGATTATGTGCTTTTCTCCTCAAATGGGCAACACCCATGAAAATGAAACTCAACCTTTTTGAGTTTTGAAAAGAGGGAAGTGTAGGGTTTGATGAGAGGAGTTCAAATATACAATTATTTTTCAATTCGGAGCAAGAATGAAGCTTGGGCAAGGAGAAGAAGGTGGAGAAGCCATGTGTGGAGCTTCCATGTCACACAGCACACAGAGAGGGAGGAAGGAACCGTGGAGAAGGGGAAATAAAGAAGAAGAAGGAAAAGTGAGAGGAAAGAGAGTGAGAGAATAGTTTTATGTTTTTACTTTTTACTTTTCTCTCTCCTCCTTTACTTTCTTTCTTTCTTTATTTGCTAACTAATAAACATGAGAGGGGGAGGCTTCTTATTTAATAAAACCGGCCCCCACTAGCTAGTTAAGCTGGAGCGTTTTTTCGGTTTCTGACAGAAAACGCTCGTTATTTTACCCGGTTTGGCACTATTCACTAACCGGGCCCGTTTTTCGGATTTTTCTCGTTTCTTTATTTTTAATGGCTATTAAGCTTCCATTAATACTTAATTATAGTTATATAATCAACTATAATTTTTACGGGTCCATTTGACCACTTAAAGTCACGTTTTCAGGTTTTCTCGAAAAACGTGCTTTAAACTCCGTTAGTGTTTTAATCCATTATTTGGATCCGTTTTCTTCGGGAATCATTCCCGTATACTTATTAGGCCTAACTAAGCCTTAGGAATCCATCTCGGACCCTCTCGAGATCATATATCTCTTATACTCATTTAACGCGCATTTTAGCGTTTTTCGCTTTTCAAGCGTTTTCTCTTTTCTTTTGGTTTTATTCTTTTTACCAATACTCTTTAGGCACCATTAGGCCTTTTATAATCATATTAGAGTAATTTAATCGCCATTTTTAGATCCGGGGTATTACAGAGGAGGAAGAAGAAATTCACAGAGAGCTGGGGAAAAAAACATGGAATGAAGAAAGAAGAAAGTGAGAGGGTAAGTACTTAAGTTACTTTTTACTCTTTCACTATTTTCTTTATTTATTTACTTGTCATCTTATTACTAATTAGCTAACAAGCTATTAATGAGTGTATACATATTAATTAAAACCGGCCCATATAAATTAATAGCCCGGATCATTTTTCGTCTTTTCGAATTAAACGTGTTTCGCCTCCTGGTTTCAACACTTTTCTCTTACCGGGTCCGTTTTCCGGAATTTTTCTCGTTTAATTAATTTTAATAGCTCTAGACCCACACTATTGTCTAATTATAGATATATAACTAACTATAATTATTAGGAGTTAATTAAACCCGTTTAAAATCACGTTTTCCCCGGTTTCTCAAAAAATGCATTTTAAAGCTCGTTTGTGTTTTTAACTCGTTTTACGAATCCGTTTTCTATGGGAATCGTTCCTACATATTTATTTAGGACTAATTAAGCTTTTTAATATTCCATTAGCCTAATTAATCACTATTTTTTAATCTCGGGGAATTTCACTACCACCGCTCCCACCCGCTGGAGCCGCTGCCCAAACATCCAATCTATATCAAGCCAAACAATCTGAACTCATTCATCCCAACTCACCACACCCTGACCCCATCCAACTCAATCCATATCAATACACCGCCCCCGCACATGCTGTCCATTTCGAGGATGCAATTCCCCATACCCAACTGCTACCACAACCGTCTAACCATTTGATTCATGGCTACAACCAAGCCCCACCTGTTGAGCACCTTCCAATTGACTTTGGTCAAATGAAGAAATCCCTAAAGGAAGAGCTACTAGCAGAGATGCAGCTCGGGGTGCGAGCCAAGACATTGGGTTTTCATCATTTCCAATTGAAGCCGAACTCCAAGTTGCTCGAGAATCTGAAACTGCTAGAAATCTCTAAATACTCTGGGAAAGGGGACCCTAGGCACCATCTGGCCCAGTTTGACCGGGTCATGACTATCTATGGGCTAGATGATGAAATGAAGATAATCTGCTTCCCCAGTTATCTCGAAGGGTCTGCCCAACCTATGAAATGAAGATAATCTGCTTCCCTAGTTATCTCGAAGGGTCTGCCCAAACTTGGGTGTCAAGGATGGACTTCTCGGGAAAAAAAGTTAGAAGAAGTCTATCAAGCTTTTGTGGAGCAGTATAGCTATAACACTCACCTAGGGGTCACCCGGAGAGACTTGGAAACTATGAGGCCAAGAAATCATGAGACAGTGATGGAATTCATTACTAGGTGGAGAGAGAAGGCGAGCCAGATGTTAGACCACCCTAGTGAAGATGAGCAAATAAGAATCATCATTGATTTTCTAGAAAATCCTTACTCAGATCACCTAAAATCCTTAGGGATTTGTGATTTCAAGCATCTGAACGCAACTGCCACGGCTGCAGAAGAACTTGCTCTAGCTAAAAGTTGAAAGGTCTAAGTTTCCAGGGATCGTTTCCCCGACAGTCATACTACCAAAACAAGTAGTCTAAGACAGACACGGGCAGCAAGTTTGTCCCTACCCCGTCAACCAATGATTCTCAACCACCAGTGTTTCAAACCCAAGTTAGTGGGTCGACCTTAAACTATTCTGCAACTCCACCACCGAGTAGTTATCAATCCCAACCAAAGAGAAATTACACAAGTCTTGGAATGCCGATGGGCAAAGCCTATGAGAAGTTGAAGAAGAACAGATTCCTAAAGTGACACCCGAATCCGAAACCGGGAGTCACTTAGATGGGACCTAACCTCAACAACCTATGTGGATATCACATGATCAGGGGACATAGTACAAATAATTTTCGGGCCTTGTGACATGCCATCCAGGACTTGATCGATGCTTGAGAGGTGGAATTCCCGAAAACTAATGCGAACACTCAGAACAACTCAATCCTGAGACATGTGAATATGTTGAGTCTGATGGGAGAAGGAGAAGAAGAGTCAGACATTAGCAGAATCATAAGGATCAATGTGATCGAGAATTCTTCTGAGTCAGGCAACCAGAGCGCACCCCCTCCGATCATGCTATCCCCGAAGCTAGACGCCTTCCGAGTTCATCATTCAGAAATCCAGCATGATATTCAACCGCAGATGCATGAATATCTAGCTATGACACACGAAATTCGAACCACAGTTGATCGTCTGGTAGGACAAAGAAGGGTGTCTATAATCACTCTGTTGATACTAGGACGACATATGGAGAAGAACCTTGAGTTACTCATGGGACTAATGCCAAACCTAAGAAACAACGTTTAAGAAGAATGAAACTTAAGCATCAACTGAAAGTGAAAGAAGAAGTTGAAAAATTGTTACATGTCAGATTTATCCGGGTCGTCAATTACCCCGATTGGCTAGCCAATATCGTAGCCGTCCCAAAGAAAAATGGAAAGGTGCGAGTGTGTATTGACTTTTGGGACTTAAATGAAGCCAGCCCCAATGACAGCTTTCCCTTACCCCACATTGATATCCTTGTTGATAATACTGCCCAACATGCACTAATGTCATTCATGGATGGATTTTCAGGTTACAATCAAATCCGAATGGCTGTAGAAGACCAGGAAAAGACGTCTTTTATTACGCAGTGGGGAACCTTTTGTTATGTAAACATGCCCTTTGGTTTGAATAATGTCGGAGCCACGTATCAAAGGGCTGCCACTACACTATTGCATGATATGATTCACAAGGAAGTGGAGGTATACGTAGACGACATGATCGTCAAAGCTGCCCAACGAGAGGACCCCTTGACAAACTTAAGAAAGTTCTTTGATCGGATGTGAAAATATCAAATGAAACTCAACCCGAAAAAATGCACATTCGGTGTAACCGGGGGAAAGCTTCTGGGTTTCATGATCACAACCGTGGAATTGAGGTAGACCCAGATAAGATAAAGGCCATTCAAGAAATGTCTCCTCCGAAGACCAAAAAAGAAATAAGGGGTTTCTTAGGTAGAGTTCTGTACATCAGAAGATTCATCATGCAGCTAACCGAGACCTGTGAGCCTATTTTCTGTTTGTTAAAGAAAGGCGTGTCTAAAGTCTAGAACGAACAGTGTCAAGAAGCATTTGAAAAGATAAAAACCTATTTGCAGAACCCGTCAGTCTTGGTACCGCCCCAGGAGGGTAAGACGATGATCCTTTACCTCACTGCCCGAGAAACGTCAATGGGCGCCTCACTACCCGAGAAAAGTCGATCTACCGTATCAGTAAAAAAATTGGTTGATGCTGAAACGCGATACTCCGACATCCATAAATTCTGTGCTGCTTTGGTCTAGGACACGAAGAAGCTAAGGCACTACTTGTTAGGGCATGAGGTTCATCTTATTGCACACATGAACCCTATAAAGTACCTTCTTGAAAAGCCAATTCTTGATGATCGCTTGTCAAGATGGTCCCTGTTGTTGTCTGAATTCAATATCACTTTCAAAATACAAAAGTCAATCAAAGGGAGTGCTATAGCCCAACATTTAGTAGAATGCCCAGTAGCGTCCGAGTTCTTTGGCAATGACCACTTCCCAGACGAGCAAATCATGACATTATAGAAAACATGCTGGAGGTTATACTTTGATGGTGCCGTTAACCATAAGGGTAAAGGGGCCAGGATCTTATTGATCCACCCTAAGGGAGATCTGCTTCCAGCTGCGGTAAAAATCAATTACTCGGTCACTAATAACATGGAAGAATACGAAGCCTGCATCCTGGGACTTGAAATGGCGTTAGAATTGCTAGTGGGGGAGTTAGAGGTCTTTAGTGACTCTAATCTCGTTATTTCACAAGTCAACCAGACTTGGGAGATTAGAGAAGAACGATTGATCCCCTACCATGACTACCTTTCACACCTAATCACCTGCTTTCAAAACGTAACTTTCAAGCATGTGAATCGGAGCCAGAACATCTTTAAGGATTCTCTAACGTCCCTAGCTTTAGTAGTCCAAGTGCCAAGCGGCACATTATACTTTCCTTTATGGATAACGATGACCAATGTACCCTCGTTTGAAATTGGAGCCATCAAAGCAGAGGAAACCAGAGATGAGTGGTTCGCGAACAATGAAAATTTCTTCAGAAAAGGGGAGTATCCACCAAAAGCCACTAAGCAAGACCGCATTGGACTGAGGAGAATGTTGAATCAATATGTGATCTGCGGAACTAGGGTCTACAAGAGAATGTCGAATGGAGTCCAACACTTATGTGTGACCCGAAAAGAGGCTGATAAGATCATTGAGGATGTCCACGAGGGAGTATATGGGAACCATGCTGGAGGACATTCCTTATCCCGGAAAATCCTCAGACTAGGGTACTAGTGGACAATGATGGAAGCCGACTGTCATGTATTTGTGAAAAAGTGCGTCAAGTGTCAGACGCATGCTAATTTGCAACACCTGCCTCCCTTACCTCTGACAGCCATGGCGCCCCCTTGGCCGTTCTCTATATGGGGGATCGACATCATTGGTGAAATCCTCCCCAAAGCTTCAAATGGACACCGCTACATCCTTGTGGCGATAGACTATTTCAGCAAATGGGTAGAGGCACGGTCGTTCGCAAATATTGGATCAAAGCAAGTTGCCCAGTTCATCGAGCGAGATATCATATGTCGATATGGAGTCCCCTCAGAATTCGTATCAGATAATGGTCCCTAGTTCGACGGAGACACTATCCGGGTCATGGAAAAATACAACATCCACTACCACAGATCGTCCCCATACAGACCTCAGACTAATGGAGCAGTCGAAGCCGCCAACAAATCCGTAAAGAGTGCACTATCAAAAATGGTTGTAACATACAGAGATTGGCTGGAAAAGCTGCACTACACTCTCTGGGGTTACCGAACCACTGTCAAAACTGCAACCGGAGCCACTCCGTATTCCTTGGTCTATGGGTCAGAGTGTGTTTTGCCAATCGAGCTTGAAATTCCAACTCTCCAGGTCACTAATGAACTGAAAATTGCTGAAAGTTACTAGTTACAACAACGCTATGACAGCCTAGCTCTTCTTGATGAAAAACGCCTACTGGCATTATATCACATCCAGGGTTACCAGAAAAGAATGGATAGAGCGTTCAACAAAATGGTCAGAGAACGAAACATCCAAGTGGGAGATCTTGTCCTAAAAGAACTGAGAAAGGATTTACCAGACCCGCGAGGGAAATTAAGAATGAACTGGGTGGGCCCTTATCTGGTCAAAGAGATAACCCCTCATGGTGTTGTATTGTTGACAGATTTAGATGGAGAAGAATTTCAAAGTCTTGTCAATCTCGACCGGTTAAAACGATATTATGTCTGAACCGTCACCAAAATCCAAAAAAAACGCACGCATTCAAAAAATCTGAAACAAAATGCATCCATAAAAATGCATCCACAAAAGAAATGCATCCATAAAAAAATGCATCCACAAAAAAAATGCATCCACAAAAAAATGCATCCACACAAAAATACAAAAAATGCATCCACACAAAAGTTATCATTATCATCTGCATTAGGTTTAGCTTAATTGCGTTTGCATTTGCATATCCCCAGTCTCGAGGTGTATCTCAACCTTTAATTCAAGGAAAGTCACATAAGTCATCAAAGGCCGCCGAACTCTTGTATCATTTTCCCCGAAGACGTCTTGAAAGGATCTCCAACCTCCCGTGAGAGTCGAGTTCATGAGAAAAACACATAGCGTGCAAAACCTAGAGCGCTTGACGTATTTAGATTTTGAAGCACCATGTGAGGATCCTCCATCACATAACCAAATATTGATGAGAAAAGTGCGTTACCATTCATGTCAAAATTTGGGATTAGTAGAGGAAACAATTATCTGTTAATAGGAATGACAAGGCACCTAGGATCGAAGAAAACCTCCACAAGGCCAAAAGCCTTATTGACCCTGAAAATGATCTCTTAGTGAACCCCGCTGAGCCTTTCATTGAAAATCTTTTTGAAAACAGCTCCACGATATACCGCCCACATCACACAACCATTTACCCATAAAAAGAGGATGAAAGGAGCCAGAGCCATGGTTCCTTCCCCACCATTTAAAGCATCGAAGAAAGCTTGAAAGAGATACCCAAAGAGGATGAAAACGAGAGAAGCGGAGCACAAAACACTCAAAATAGTTGATGAGACCAGAAATGTCAAACACGAAGAAATGCAAATAGACTACTCAAAGAAAGTAGCAAATCAAAAATGAGAACACATAATAATCCGCACAAATGCGAAAGGAGTCCAAAAATCACTCCATCCATGGCAAAGATGAAGCATATCCTCCGTTGCACAATAGCTCCACAATCTTGAAACAAATCCTCTAGTCCCACGTGACATACCCTACAGCCCCATTATTACCCATCGAAAGACCTCCGACTTCGAGATGGTATTTGCTTGATTTGAAAAGTACCAAATTCGAAACATGAATGGCCACAACGCGTCCGATCTTGTCAATACAATTGTGCATAAACGAGTGTCAAAGAAATCAGGAAGGTAGGGAAAAAAACGAGTGTTCATCACCCCGATTAAAGAAAGCCTAACTGACCTTGAGAAAGGTATAAGAGATCCTGAGAGACCTCTTTCGGGAGGATTTTTCAAGAAAGAAGTGGCTTAGAGGTGACTAATCCGACTTAACTAGAATTCTTTGTTGAGCTCACCTTGACATGACATCCCCTTTGCATTCAATCATATCAAATTCCCAAAAAATGCATGTAGAATAGATTTGCATCAATCGGTTCGGACATAATACCCTACGCCACGGGAAGAGAAAGATGAGTATACTCTCCTTGTAGTGGATGCCACGGCATAGCGCCTGTCTCCATCGTAAACCGACACGACAGCCATCCTTCGACTAATGTGAGAGACTGCGCAGTCATCAAAGCAAAGGGCGAAAATTCTTCGGGTACCATTCAAGAGATGCCCCGCAAGACATCCATCCTCACCACAAAACTCCTCGCTCGCCAAAATTCATGAACTACGTAAGGTCTGATCTCAACAGGGAGTTGAGTACGTAGGCAACCCTTTCAGGGTGCGACCCCGTCCCAAATAAAAACCTTCCTCTCCTCGAACCACAAGGCCCTTGTCATCCCTCTATGAAGAAACCCGCCTCAATCAAGAGGATCATCTCGGGGCTACACCGGAGCCATCTGACCGCACTGGAGCCATCCGACTGCAATGGGGCTATTCGATCATACCAAAGCCATTTGATCATATCAAAGCCATTCGGCCATATCAAAAATCATCGAGTTCCCAAAGTAGCTCATTCACAAAAAACCATCCATTCGAAAACCAATCACAAAAACCAAAACTCGAGAGCCATACCGGAGCCATCTCGAACTCTAGAGCCAAGAGTCTTACCAAATCCCGAAACCATAGTGCACATCGGGCCAAGACCACCAAAAACAAAACCAAAACACAAGTCCCACACTGACAAAGTCAAGGGCCACATTAACAGAAAACATTCGACCATCACATACCTCATGAAGAAAATCAAAAAGCATCCAATTTCGGATCAACCAACAACCTAAATCAATCTCAAATCAGTCACTCAAAGCAGCGAGTTTCGTACAGCTCCAATTAAGTATTATAGGCCCATCATAAGTCCAATAGCTAGATGTCAAGAGGTTTAGTTGTGGCTCGTCATAAGTCCTCGTACTTTCAATTTGCATTATAGGCTCGGCATAAGTCCTATAGCTAGACATCAAGAGGTTTAGTTGAGTCTCGTCATAAGTCCTCGTGCACCCAAAACAATCAATTGTTGGTATTATAGGCTCGTCATAAGTCCTATAGCTAGACGTCAACAGGTTTAGTTGAGGCTCGTCATAAGTCCTCGTACTTTCAATTTGCATTATAGGCTCATCATAAGTCCTATAGCTAGACATCTAGAGGTTTAGTTGAGGCTCGTCATAAGTCCTCGTGCACCCAAATCTATCAATTGTTGGTATTATAGGCTCGTCATAAATCCTATAGCTAGACGTCAAGAGGTTTAGTTGAGGCTCGTCATAAGTCCTCGTACTTTCAATTTGGATTATAGGCTCGTCATAAGTCCTATAGCTAGACATCAAGAGGTTTAATTGAGGCTCGTCATAAGTCCTCGTGCACCCAAATCTATCAATTGTTGGTATTATTGGCTCATCATAAGTCCCATAGCTAGATGTCAAGAGGTTTAGTTGAGGCTCGTCATAAGTCCTCGTACTTTCAATTTGCATTATAGGCTCGTCATAAGTACTATAGCTTGACATCAAGAGGTTTAGTTGAGGCTCGTCATAAGTCCTCGTGCACCCAAATCTATCAATTGTTGGTATGATAGGCTCGTCATAAGTCCTGTAGCTAGACGTCAAGAGGTTTAGTTGAGGCTCGTCATAAGTCCTCGTACTTTCAATTTGCTTTATGAGGCTCGTCATAAGTCCTCATGCATCCCATTATCGCGTAACTTTCCCGTTGCATTCACACAGTGTTCTACTTGCAACCGCAACTCGGTGCACGCATAAAACATTAGTGAGAATTTTTGGCGCCCCGTCAACCTTGATCGAATTCTGCAAGCCTTCTATTGCAGAATTGAATCAAGGGGAGCCATCTATAGACACCAAAAATTCTCACCCGCTTTATGTTGAAACAAATATACAAAAATAAACATGCTTTTATAAACAAGGCGGTCGTCCCCATTTTCAACCAAATGAATTTCTTTTTGCCTACATTTAAATCTCGCATCTTTATGGAAAAGGGAGCACGAGCCTTCTATTGTAATCCGTTTTAACCTACTTCATTCTGTATACTTATTTTGTTGCTTTCGTTTTAAAATATTTCATGGTTTTGTTATTACCTTGTATTATTTTATGTACTCGATCTATTTATACTTTTATTATTATTTATTATTTCCTTTTGACTTTCTCCATTTTATCGTCACTATTTTCATTATTTTGTGTGTTCTTTTTACTACTTTTATTATCCATTTATTTTAAGTGTTTTATCTTCATTATGAGCATTAATTTTCATTATTTCATGTACATATGATATTCTTTTATTTATGTCTTACTGCATTTTGAGTCTTATTTCTAACTTCCATGTCATTAGATTAATCTCCTCATATTTTGTCGCATACTTTCTTTTGGGATTCATAGCTTTTTAGGAGAGTTATCCAGTCGAAGTTAAAGCTCTTGTCATATTTCTCTCATGGCTATACTGCAAGTTGACCCAGTGTAGCTGGTCAAGGCACTCACCACATAAACCATCGGTCATGGGTTCGATTCCTGGTAAGGGATTAGGGGCGCTTGTTATTTTTTTTTAACCCGCAACGGAGCTATTATTTTCGGCATTGCCATTTTCTACTGAATCGTGCTATAGATTAGTTGGTCAAGGCGCGCGGGTGGGAGGCCGAAGGTACCCACTTCGATCTAGGGCGCCTGTAAGTTTTGGTTTTTTCCTGATTTTCTCCCTCCCTTAAGCCAACCGGATCAAGCTTGGCCCAGTTTTGCTTTTGAGTCCGTTTTAGCCTATAATGCCCGAGTAAAGCCCATTTATGTTTCTTTATTCAGTCCATAGAATGCTCAAACATTCCCTAAACCCTACCCTTTTCTTATAAAAGAATAATCAGAAACCCACTGTAGAGAAGATTATTCTAATCAGACACAGATCCCTAGCATTCTCGTTGAAAGTAACTTCCACATTCTGTCTGTCTTTTTCTCTTTTGAACTCCACCCGATGACTCCCCTTCCACACCCATGTTCGCCGGAAAATTCTTCCACATTCACAAGTCTTCCTAGTACCACCACCAACACCTCGTCCCCTCAGACACCACAAGTTTACCCCCGGGCTCCCTTGCTTTCTGAAATCATTCTGCTGGTTACCGATCGTGTAAGTGGATTCTGGCTTTCTCCTTCCTTCTGAACTTCACTAGCATTTCAACGAACCCCTCCTTGTTTTCATTTCTATTCTGGTGTTTCAACCGGATTTTACCAAAAGGCACAAGCCGATGACAGCAAAACCCTGGCTCCGTCGAGAATGTATTTCCGGCATGGTAGCCAACCCGCGCTATTACTTCTTTTTTCTCTCTTTTTGTTTCTGTGTTTCCTTTCTTCATTAAAAAAAACCCAAAATCGGGGTCTCGAATGTTCAGTTTTGTAGTTCCCTGAGTTTGAAAGCGAAAACATCTATTTTCTGTTTTAGACCCGCATTTGTTTTCGCTTAGTTTCGCTCTTTTGCATGTTGATTCGGGAGGAGTTGATTGGTCTCGGGGATTATCCCGACTATGGCTATCATCTTCTCCTCACTTGGTTAGTCTGTCGATCTGATTACAGTATCTTCTGCAATGTTTGTTATCATTTTCGAGCAACTATCTAACCTGGTATGGGCATTGAAGTCCATGGACAGGCCGAAGGAGCATACTCCCATGTTCAGAATCTAAGTGTGTGGGTTCTCGTTTGACCCATCTCTTTTTGATTTGTGTAGTGTCGTATTTGATACTTGGTAGTTGAGAATGGTCCATCTCCGGTAGTTTCTCTTACGGTGGTTATTAGTGTTGTTTCAGTAAATACTAACCGACTGGTCCCTTCTTTCTGTGCCTAATCTATCTCGTTATGATTCATACCATAATTTACCTCTGTTGTCATAGCCACAATGAACATGGAACCATTTCTTTTTCCAGATGTCACCCGCATTATGTTTACTTGTCAAATGTTACTTGTTTGATAAGGAGTTCAACCTCACCCTCTCTGGTGGTCTGCAAGGTTAAATGTTTACACTCGTTTCTGCCTATCTGTCGTGGGCTAACATTTTGTTTAGTCGCTGGTGTGTTTCAACCATTGCAGGGTATTACATGTGCTCCTCCACTGTGGTGCTAGTTTCTGACCTTTTTATGTGTTATTGCTCAACATTGTGTGCCTGCTTTAAGTGTTATATGCATTTTGGCTCCTGAAACACATATCAGTAAGGTTTCTCCTCTCCCAACGTGTTGTGAATCTATTGTGCTTCGCCTATTCCTTTGAATCTGTTTGTTAGGTCTTAATTTCTGAAACATGTTCACATTGGCGTAAGTATGGGAAATGACAGAAACTTTGGGGGGTCATTAATAGCAACCTTTAATCTGTTACTCCATGTGTTATAGTTTAGTTGTTAGTTCTGTATAAATCCAAATTCATCTCACTGGTAGTTAGGTCTAATAGTGTTGGAGATAGTATGCTTCACTTTTGGGTTATATTCTTCTAAATAACTTGAAAACAGGTTAATTGGTTTCTGCTAAAAAAGTTGAGTTAGGCTTTGAATTAGTTGTAGACTACTCAACTCTTTTTTTTTACATAATCTGATAGGTTCTTAGATAACTCAACGTTGGATTTAAAGGGGCACTGAGCAAGAATGAAAGAAAAAAATTGATCCATTTGATTTAGGTTTTTGTCTGTCTTGCTTAAAATATTCAATGAGCTTCTCTGTATTCAAGTCTCGATTTGTTTTGCTTATCTGTAATTCATGTACATAACCTGTTTACAGTTTTCTGCTTTGATCCATGTTCCTTGCCCTGGGCTTTATTTGTACATATTCTACCCTTTTAGTTACTGCAATGTTTTGATTCTTGTATACTAATCTATTCACTAAGCCCTATGAATTAGACCTTAGGACCAAACCTTTGGATAGAGGGTGAACCCTAAGATTTAGGTGAGCCATGGTCCCACCTAATAAACTGGGTAATCCCTAGACCCAAACCACATCTTATTATAATAATTTGTATATATGAAAAAAACGTCTTCTCAACAATTCATCATAGCTCAAATTGTCAGATTATTTCTTTAATACCCCAGATCTAAAAATGGTGATTGAATTAACCTAATGTGATTATTAAATGCCTAATGGTGCCTAGAGGATATTGGTATAGAAAATAAAACCAAAAGAAAAGAGAAAACGCTTAAAAAGCAAAAAAACGCTCAAACGCGCATTAATTGAATATAAGAGATATATGATCTTGTAAGGGTCTGAGATGGATTCCTAAGGCTTAGTTAGGCCTAATTAGTGTACGGGAATGATTCCTGAAGAAAACGGATCCAAATAATGGATTAAAACGCTAACGGAGTTTTAAAGCACGTTTTTCGAGAAAACCCGAAAACGTGACAGTGAGTGGTCAAATACACCCATAAAAATTATGGTTGATAACATAACGATAATTAAGTATTAATGGAAGCTTAATAACCATTAAAAATACAAAAACGAGAAAAATCCAAAAAACGGGCCCGGTTAGTGAATAGTGCCAAATCGGGTAAAATAACGAGCGTTTTCTGTAAAAAACGAAAAAATGCTCCAGCTTACTATTATAGTGGGGCCGGTTTTTAATGGGTTAATAAGCCCCTCACTCACACACTCACCTAGCTAGGAAAGAAAAAGAAAAAGTAAAAAAGTAAAAAGGTATTAAAGTACCTTTCTTTTTCTCTTCCTCTCATTTCCCTCTCTCTCTCCTCCCTTCTTGTAACACCCCTATTTAACATATTTATAGCGGAAATAAAATACTAAAGGCGTACAGATCATCGGGTTCCAAACTCCCGGTACCAAACCTCACCAAAATACAACTTAATTATTACAACTGTCACAGCATGAACCTCGAGAAAACTTAACAAAAGTAAAACAGTAATAAAACATATAAACTCTCAAAACCTAATCCCATCCCAATCACTCGTTCTCTTCGTGGCCACGTGTAAAATAACTCGTACCTGTAAGATTAAACCAAGCAGCCCACCCCAAGAGGGGTGGGTCAGTTCCCTGGAATGGAACTGGTACGATCCTCAAAAAACAAACTTACAATACAACTCTTAAATAAATAATAGCAGGAAAAACAACCACCTGAACCACACAAAGGAACAAGACATTTCACAAATCACCAAATCAAATAACAAAATAAGAATAAGGGTTAATAACAGAAAAGTAAAGTTAGTGAAACAAAACCACATCGTGTGTTAGTGAACTTCCATTGCCTTAGTTAACCCAATTCCCATTAGGAGTAGAAAGACTCAGATAGTCACAAAGGACTAGGAATGAAAATAGATCCAAGAACCAATAACTCAAGAGTGGAATAATTCAACTGGGAGAGATGGCCCCCACCGACAAGTACGTCCTTTTAGGACAGGGGATATACAACCCCTCACTGTCTACAACGTCCCTTTTGGGACAGGGGATATACAGCCCCTCACTGTCTATCACGTCCCTTTTTGGGACAGGGGATACACAGCCCCTCACTTTCTATCACATCCCTTTTTGGGACAGGGATATACAGCCCCTCACTGTTACCATTAAAGACGCGCGCACGTCGAAACCTCAAGAACCAGCTCATGGATGAAACGATATCCAGAGTCAAAAGAAGAATTTACTCAAAATTGACCTTTTCCAAATTCCCACCAGATCACTAACTACCCAGAGCAATACCAAAACACTCAGTCCTACAGAGAGTAGAAGCATAAACCCAAAGCAGTCAATGTCTAATGGAACAACCAAATAGAAGGAACCAATACCCAAATGAGTTTCACATCCAAGGCTCAGTTAGTCACACAAGCTGAGTTAGTCACACAACCATTTCCTTTTTAATTCCTCTTAAAGTCAGTTAGCCGTTTTCGAAAACGTCTCATAAGTCAATCAGCAAAAGTAACGGAGTACGAGAAATCGTACCCGGTATGTGAAGAACAATAAATAACTCGAATAAGTGATTCCCCAATAGTAACCTATAATTAAGGTGTTCCAAGTGTTGATTAGTTAAAGGACTTATAAACTAAACAACCTTCTCTTCTTACTGACTAATAGTTCCAGGTTTACCATTATTCTCTCACAATGATTTGGGCTTGACTTGTTAACGAAATCCTTTACTAGGCCCATTTCGTTTAGTTTAGAATGATTTAGAATTTATTCCTGAGAGTGGCCTAAACTCTCTTTGAATTGTTTAAGTGGGCTTTTGGAGTTGATAGACTTGGGCTTAGTAGGTTAGCCCAAGACCGTGTTACGTTTATGCTGTGTAATTAAACCCTTAAGTTAATAGTGACTATTTAATTAGACACCGATTAAAACCTAAGGTTTAACATATATATATATATTCTACTTATTATAACTATCACAAGGAACATTATTTCCCTCTTCTATTTTAATGTTTTTATACACATATATATATATATATATTTATATATATCTTTATGTATTAAGATTTATCCAGAACATTTTTAGGAAATTCTATTGTATTTAATTATGTTCAATAACTTCTAGGCATACCACAACCGACATATGGTTTAATAAATAAAATGTTTTCCTTTATTTATTTAATATATATAAGTATACCTGTATTAGAATTCAACTAAGACATCCCCTATGTAACATATTATATTTAAACTATCTTATTACTACAACCTTTAACTTCATTCCAAGTATGTTTCATAAAGTATTTCTTTTACTATATCTTAGGATTCTAGCTCTTATAATATTTAGTTATTATAAGTGTTAATTTATTAGTTCCTTGTTTTACTCTAAGTTACTACTTAATTCCCTTTTTATATATGTGTAGAAATATATATTTTATTCCTTAGTTTAAATTAAGAATATTAACTCCCATATAATATAATAAATAAAACGTAAAAATAATTAAATTCCTTGATTTACATAAGTTTCTACTTAAATAAGTATATACATACATATATGTAAATAATTTCACTTCTCTTAAAAGCTAATACCAAAACATTTATAAACTTAGTGTTATCAAATGTTAATTTAGTGTTCCATATTTTTCCCAGCTTAAAAAGTTTATTAACACACCATACTTTAATTTTTGGTTACATTAAAAACCATATATTATAAGTTATTCTTATGAAAAACTCATAAACACAATTTTTAAAACCTTTTACCATTGCCCAAAAATTCCCAAATTTAATATACAGTAGCTATAACATTTTAGACAAATTATAAAATTTTTAATTCATAAAAATATCTTTTAAATTTAGCCAAATAATTCCAGAAAACCCGTAACTTGCAAAAATCATAACTTACGTTTAAAAACTGCAAAACCATAATAATGTACATCAAAATAAACTAGATTTAATAAGAATCTATAGTTAAAATTTCAAGTCAAAATACATTCGGGAAGGCCATTAAATAAATTCAACAAGTTAGAATTAAATCCTAAAACATTATAAACTTAAAACATATTTTAATAACCCCGATCTAATCCTGACCGTCCAATCCTTTAGAGCCCGATCGGACTGTCCCTGAAATCCCAGTTCATCCGCGAGCAACTCTATCTAGTCGAGCACTAAATCGACATTATCTCACAATCTACATAACCAAATTGAGTGATTCCTGTTTCATTAGTTTCAAAATTCAATTACGGTTCCATTGATACTAATTTCGCTAGCTATCATGCAGTATACAACAAGTTCGAGTCCGGTTTACGAGAGTTAGGGTTCTTGAGTTTCTCGGATTCGATTCTCCCAAATTCACTCAATCCAAAGCGTAATTGATGCAATTAAACAATGGTTTTGACCGATAATGCAACATAGTTTAGCAAGGTTGAAGGAATTTGCAGAAAACTTACCGGAATTGCTCGAATCGAAGGGATTTGTTTTCGGTTTCTGGAAAAACGCCCCCTTTACAAACCGATTGAGTAGCCTACTTTGCAACACTATAGTTTTCAGTACAGAACGTGTTAGAACTAGTTCTTGGGCTTAATCTAAAGAAGAAACTTAGCTCTACACAATGATAGCAAGAACTCACCCTAACTTGCACTACACATAAAGAAATCGAAGCTTGAAGTTGTGAGTTTACCTTGCGTTTTCTGGAAAGAAAACTATGATTTTATGTGGTGGCGAAACCGAAACTTTAGACACCTTGTTCTTCCACACGGTTGGGAATTGGCTTAGGTCATCAACATGAAAGTTTTAGAGGGATTAGAGCTCTTCAAAACGAGCTAAAGAACATGAAACTTGGCTGAGAAACGGAGAAGTTATGGCTAGACGAAGTTACCTGATTCGAAGGGAAAAACTGGAAACTACAGTTACGGTTTTGCAGGGTGGCAACTTTGGCTCGAATTTCCGGTTGATTTAGAACGAGTTAGGGTTTGTGTGAGTTATGGTTGTTTAGAGGAAGTGTAGGAGAAGGCAACAAAGAAGACGGCACTTAAAAATTCCATAATACGGAAAGTTATGAAGGTCACAAGATAGGGCAAAAACTGATTTCTGATACCGGAAATATAGGAGATAAAAAACGACTAAGTGCTGGGGCGCGATTACCGAGGCGCGTGATGAGTCAGCAAAGCGGCCACCTTAGCATTTTTTTTCAAAATTTTGGCTCGAAACTTCATTTGATCATCCGTTTTTGACGTTCTTTTTATCGATCTTCGTGGTTTTCCATAACCTATTTATTGGCATAGATTTCATGGGCTGGTTTGACCATTCTCAAAAAGTCAACCCTAGCAAGGCTTAAAAGGCTTTAGGGTTTCTAGAATTTTATATTGACTTTTATGTTTCAAAACAATATTCCAACACTTCCTAAAATCTTTATAATTTACTTGGAGTGTTTATAAATTTTCCCAAGAATTATTGACTTATAAATCATATTATTAAATTCATAATACTATATAATAATATATAATAATTAAATATTTTATTGTATTCTTAAGGGTTAAATAGGAGAAATCCCCTAAATTAATTTCTTAATTCCATATGATAATTTAATATTTAATAGTATTATTTAAGATTTAACAAAAGAAATCCCCTAAATTAATTTAGGGGTATTTCAGTATATCCCCCTTAAAAGAATCTTCGCCTCGAAGTTCAAAGATCAACTAATAAGCACTCACACCACTTCGGGTGTGCTGAGACAATAGTAATTCCAAGGAAATTCCATACTAATCTAATCCCTTTATTTCCATTTCGACATTCCACTCGAGAGTAGCGAAATCAAATCAAACTGAATCAGAATATAAACTGAAACAAAAACACAAATGTGACAAACTATCGTGCCATAATGTAAAACTACGTACATACACACACCTTTCACACAACTAATATTGTTCTCCCTCTACTAACAATGCAACAAGGCATAATCCGGATGAGATAACGAAGGAGGAGTTGCCAGTATATCCCCCTTAAAAGAGACAAAGTACGCCCTCGTACCGCCATTAACGTGAATCACAGCAGGGTAGTAGAATATCATGTAAACAGATGTGGCTACTTCACTCTCATGGAGTCCTCAGCCTCCCAAGCAGCTTCCTCAACCCCATGATGCTCCCAAAGAACTTTCACCAATTTGACTGATCTGC
This sequence comes from Limonium bicolor, assembly GCA_023374045.1. Classification (NCBI taxonomy): domain Eukaryota; kingdom Viridiplantae; phylum Streptophyta; class Magnoliopsida; order Caryophyllales; family Plumbaginaceae; genus Limonium; species Limonium bicolor. The sequence continues at coordinate 6,192,955 of CM041780.1, forward strand.
CTCTCGTTTCTCGGACCTTCGTGTCCAAGATCCGAATAGGAGTCTCCTCATACCTCAGTGTAGGCTCAATCTCTAGTCTCTCTGGCTGTAATACGTGAGAAGGGTTAGACATATACTTCTTCAACTGAGATACATGAAACACATCGTGTACCTTCCCCAACTCCACTGGTAGCTCTAGTCTATAAGCAACTGGGCCCACTCGCTCCGTAATCCGGTACGGACCGACATACTTAGGGCTTAGCTTCCCCCTCATCCCAAATCTGAATATCCCTCTCATCGGAGACACCCGTAAGAAAACCATGTCACCCAACTGAAACTCTAGCTCTCTGGTGCGCTGATCCCCATAGGATTTCTGTCTAGACTGCGCTGCCCTCATGTGCTGCTGGATAACTCTGACGTCATCCTGCAGAGTCTGAACATACTCGGGCCCAATCAGGACCGCCTCGGTAGGGTCACTCCACGATAAGGGAGTCCGGCACGGCCTGCCATACAGAGCCTGGAATGGTGCCATGCCGATAGATGAGTGGTAGGAGTTATTGTAGGAGAACTCCACCAGGTGTAGACGCTCTACCCAACTCCCCTCATAGTCTAGAGCAACTGTACGTAGCATATCCTCCAGCGTCTGAATCGTCCTCTCGGTCTGCCCATCAGTCTGAGGGTGAAAGGATGTGCTAAGGCGTAGCTGAGTACCAAACGCTTCCTGCATCTGACGCCAAAACCTGCTGAGGAAATGTGTGTCACGATCCGAGACAATCGTCTTCGGTACCCCATAGTACCGGATGTGCTCTGTGGTGAACACCTCAGCCAGCTTGGGCACCTTCCATATGTCCTTGATAGGTATAAACCTGGCTGTCTTGGTCAACCTATCGACTATCACCCAAATAGAATTCAGTCCGCCTCTAGCTAGAGCGAGACCGACCACAAAGTTCATGCTGATGTCGTCGAACTTCCAGGACGGTATTGGTAATGACTGAATCTGGCCTCTTGGTCGACGATGCTCAAACTTCACCTTCTGACAGGTGAGGCATTAAGAGACGAAGTCTGCTTGGGAGACGAAGTCTGCTACATTCCTCTTCATCCCTCTCCACCAGAATAACTACTTCAAATCCTTGTACATCTTGGTGGCTCCAGGGTGTACTAACAATGATGAGGAATGAGCCTCAGAGAGAATCCTGGTTTGAAGTTCTGTCGCATCCAAAGGAACGCAGAGTCTGCCTCTGACTCGAAGGTGTCCCTCGCTGTCTAGCTCATACTCATACTTCAGACCATTAGTCATACCGTCTGCTAACTTCTATTTGACGCCTGCAGGTATACATCACTATCCTGGGTTATGTATATCTCCTCAGCTATCGTGGTCGTCTCTGTCAAAGCTAGGAGTGAGTGCACTCTCCTGCTCAAAGCGTCTGCTACGACGTTCCCTTTACCTTCAGTGTATTGAAGGTTGATGTCATAATCAGCCAGTAGCTCAACCCATCATCGCTGTCTCAGGTTCAGCTCCTTCTGAGTCCAGATGTACTTCAGACTCTTATGGTCTGTCATAATCCGTACTATGGCTCCATACAAGTAATGTCGCCAGATCTTCAAGGCGAAGACTATGGCGAGGAGCTCAAGGTCGTGTGTGGGGTAATTCTCTTCGTGCTTCTTTAGCTGTCTAGAAGCATACGCTACTACTCGGCCATGCTACATTAGAACCCCACCAATCCCTCTGCCGAAGCATCGCAATATACCTCGTACCCCTCGTTCCCCTCGAGGATAATCATTACTGGAGCTGTGGTCAAGGCGTCCTTCAGCGCCTGGAAGGAGACCTCACAAGCCTCTGTCCATACAAACGGGTTGTCCTCTTCATCAGGGAGGTCAAGGGCTTGGCTAGCCTGGAGAAGTCCTTCACAAAGCGTCTATAATAGCCAGCCAACCCAAGGAAACTCCTCATCTCTGTCACGGTGCGAGGTCTATGCCAGCTCTTCACTGCTTCAATCTTAGCTGGGTGTACTGAAACTCCCTCAGCTGAGATCACATGTCCAAGAAATGACACCTTGTCCAGCCAAATTCACACTTGCTGAACTTAGCATATAACTTCTTCTCTCTCAGAGTCTCCAAGGCTGTCCTCAAATGCTGCTCGTGTTCCTCCCGACTCTTGGAGAATACCAAAATGTCGTCTATGAACACGACTACTGATTTATCCAACTGGGCTTGGAAGACTCTCTACATCAGGTCCATGAATCTCACGGGTGCATTGGTTAGTCCAAACGGCATCACTGTGAACTCGTAGTGGCCGTATCTGGTCCGGAAAGCTGTCTTCTCTATATCTGACTTAGCTACAGCTACCTGATGATATATGGAACGCAGATCTATCTTGGAGAACACCTTAGCTCCCCTCAGCTGGTCGAACAAGTCATCGATCCTGGGCAGTGGGTATTTGTTCTCGATTGTGACATTGTTCAGCTCCCTATAGTCGATGCAAAGTCTCAAACTCCCGTCCTTCTTCTTGACGAATAGCACTGGAGCACCCCAAGGTGAGACACTGGGTCTGATGAAACCCTTGTCCAGTAGCTCCTGCAGCTGCTTCTTCAACTCAACCATCTCTGCAGGGCCCATCCGGTAGGGAGCCTTAGCAATCGGTCCCGTGCCGGGTATGAGGTCGATATTGAATTCAACCTCTCTCAGTGGTGGTAGTCCTGGTAGCTCCTCTGGAAAGACGTCGGGGTACTCCGACACAATGGGAACATCGCTCTGGAACTTTGGATCCGTCCTCAATCCTGGGCATAGCAGTAGTAGGCGGTAGCGCCCTTGGACACCTCCTTCATCAGGGATAAAGCCGATACAACCTTCACAGTCGGCTGTTTAGGTTGCATTCAGTATGACACTGTGATCCCTGTAGCTGACTTCAGGAGGAGACGGTGCTCTACACAGTGTAGTCTACCTCGGTACCGCTGTAGCGTGTCCATGCCCACAATTATGTCAAATCCCATGCCAGGGAAGAGAATGGCATCGAGAAGAAAGTCTGCTCCCTTGATGTGCATGCTCAGATTCTTGCACTGTTTACTACATTTGTTCAACTTTTTGGATGGCAAAAAAACGGAGCAATCATGGATATCCTCCGTGGGGGCATTTATCTTAGTATGAAATGCTTGGGATATGAAGGAGTGGGAAGCTCCAAAATCAAATAGGACGGTAGCCTCCACTCCATTAATTTGGAATGTGCCTGTGATGACCGTTCCATTGCTCTTTGCTTGAGCCTGGTCCAACACATTCAGCCTGACCTCTACATTTCCTGCTCCGGGTGAACTCGGGTCATCACTTGCTGCCTCGACGCGGTCCACCATGTTAAGGACCGGTGCCTTGCCCGGCCTCTAGGGGTAGTTCTGTCCCGGCCTCTGTGGATGGCTCTCGGCAGGGCGGCTGGTAGATGGTCCTGCACCTCCTGTGCCACCTCGACCTCCTCTAGTAGTAGTAGTAGCTGGGGCTCTAGCAGTGGTCCCGGTGCGTGGCTTGTAGTTCCTGGAATCCGGGTTCAGGAAGCATTCGAACGATCTGTGCCCCTTCTTACCGCAGTGGTTGCAGTCCACCAGGTTGCCCTTACAATCCTTGCCCGGGTGGTCCTTCTTGCACCACTTGCAGAAGAACTTTCTTGCAAGTTGGTTCCCCTTTAATGCCTGGGAGTGGAGTGGCTCAGCATTAGTATATGAGGGGACCATGGCCTTCTCGTTCCTACCCTTGTAGAACTTTCCCTTCCTCTCGTAGTTCTGGGAAAAGTTCCCTCCATTTCCTCTTTCTCCATCCCCCTTCCTCTTGCCTAGCACAGAGTCCTGGTAGGCAATGATGGTCTCACAGTCATTCGCATCATCCGCTAACTCCTGTAGGGTCATCCCTCTGGTGGAACCGATCATAGTCATGATCCTGAAGTTCAAGCCGGTGTGGAATTTATCCACCAGATACCTCGGAGCGTAAGCTCCCTCTCCAATAACGGCGAGCAGCTCCACAAACTTATTGTAGTACTCAGCAACATAGAGACTCCCTTGCTTCAACTGCTCGAACTCGCTCAACATCCTCTTCTGCAGGTAGGATGGATAGAACTTGGCTCTTAGGGCCACTAAGAAGGCTGGGAAGCCGAAGTCCGCCTGGGCAGTCAGCTCAGCTCTGGCGGTCTGCCACCATCGATGCGCGGGTCCCTGGAGAAAGTAGGCCGCTATGTCCACCTGGCGATTCACTGGAACATGCAGAGAGGTGAAGGCCTTCTGCATCTCGTCTATGTATTTCTCTAAGGTCTTCGGTTCTGGTTGGCCTTCATAGATTGGAGGACGAAGGTCGTTAACCGCCTTCAGCCAGTTGAACTCCCGGGGACCATTAGGTGGTGGCGGTGGTGGCTGTGGGATCTGAGCCTGCTGCTGAGCTAATGCAGCTGTCACTATCTGCGCTATGACCTCCAGGGTGACAGCGTCGGGTCCATAGCCTCCTGAGGGACCAGCTCCTCCTCTTCGAGACATCTAGCTGGTATGACGGTTTGTACTCAGAAGGCATATTGTAAAGTCTAACTATCTATGTAGTAATATAATGAAATATTTATAACGTCCTAAGGACGGTTCATAGGTACGTGAAGTAAAACATAAGTAGTAAAGTAAGTATAGGGTAAGGGTCACGCGCCTTTTTGGAATTCTCACTTCCCAATTCTACCCCAGTTCCGTAGTTTTAAGTGCACCTATCATCTAAGTGTTTCACTCGGCTTGTCTTCTCTGGTTCAGAGTGTAACTACGCTCTGATACCAATTTCTGTAACGCCCCTATTTAACATATTTATAGCAGAAATAAAATACTAAAGGCGTACAGACCATCGGGTTCCAAACACCCGGTACCAAACCTTACCAAAATAAAACTTAATTATTACAACTGTCACGGCCTGAACCTTGAGAAAACTTAACAAAAGTAAAACAGTAATAAAACATATAAACTCTCAAAACCTAATCCCATCCCAATCACTCGTTCTCTTCGTGGCCACCTGTAAAATAACTCGTACCTGCAAGATAAAACCAAGCAGCCCACCCCAAGAGGGGTGGGTCAGTTCCCTAGAATGGAACTGGTACGATCCTCCAAAAACAAACTTACAATACAACTCTTAAATAAATAATAGCAGGAAAAACAACCACCTGAACCACACAATGGAACAAGACATTTCACAAATCACCAAATCAAGATAACAAAATAAGAATAAGGGTTAATAATAGAAAAGTAAAGTTAGTGAAACAAAACCACATCATGTGCTAGTGAACTTCCATTGCCTTAGTTAAACCCAATTCCCGTTAGGAGTAGAAAGACTCAGATAGTCACAAAGGACTAGGAATGAAAAGATAGATCCAAGAACCAATAACTCAAGAGTGGAATAATTCAACTGGGAGAGATGGCCTCCACCGCCAAATACGTCCTTTTAGGACAGGGGATATACAACCCCTCACTGTATACAACGTCCCTTTTAGGACAGGGGATATACAGCCCCTCACTGTCAATCACGTCCCTTTTTGGGACAGGGGATATACAGCCCCTCATTGTCTATCACGTCCCTTTTTGGGACAGGGGATATACAGCCCCTCACTGTTACCATTGAAGACGCGCACGTCGAAACCTCAAGAACCAGCTCATGGATGAAACGATATCCAGAGTCAAAAGAAGAATTTACCAAAATCGACCTTTTCCAAATTCCCACCAGATCACTAACTACCCAGAGCAATACCAAAACACTCAGTCCTACAGAGTGTAGAACGTAAACCCTAAGCAGTCAATGTCTAATGGAACAACCAAATAGAAGGAACCAATACCCAAGTGAGTTTCACATCCAAGGCTCAGTTAGTCACACAAGCTGAGTTAGTCACACAACCATTTCCTTTTTAGAAATTCCTCTTAAAGTCAGTTAGCGTTTTTCGAAAACGTCTCATAAGTCAATCAGAAAAGTAAGGAGTACGAGAAATCGTACCTGGTATGTGAAGAACAATAAATAACTCGAATAAGTGATTCCCCAATAGTAACCTATAATTAAGGTGTTCCAAGTGTCGATTAGTTAAAGGCTTTATAAACTAAACAACCTTCTCTTCTTTCTGACTAATAGTTCCAGGTTTACCATTATTCTCTCACAAAGATTTGGGCTTGACTTGTTAACTAAATCCTTTACTAGGCCCATTTCGTTTAGTTTAGAACGATTTAGAATTTATTCCTGAGAGTGGCCCAAACTCTCTTTGAATTGTTTAAGTGGGCTTTTGGAGTTCATAGACTTGGGCTTAGTAGGTTAGCCCAAGACCGTGTTACCTTTATGCTGTGTAATTAAACCCTTAAGTTAATAGTGACTATTTAATTACACACCGATTATAACCTAAGGTTTAACATATATATATATATCTACTTATTATAACTATCACAAGGAACATTATTTCCCTCATCTATTTTAATGTTTTATATACATAAATATTTATATATATCTTTATGTATTAAGATTTATCCAGAACATTTTTAGGAAATTCTATTGTATTTAATTATGTTCAATAACTTCTAGGCATACCACAACCGACATATGGTTTAATAAATAAAATGTTTTCCTTTATTATTTAATATATATAAGTATACCTGTATTAGAATTCAACTAAGACATCCCCAATGTAACTTATTATATTTAAACTATTATTACTACAACCTTTAACTGCATTCCAAGTATGTTTCATAAAGTATTTTTTTACTATATCTTAGGATTCTAGCTCTTATAATATTTAGTTAATATAAGTGTTAATTTATTAGTTCCTTGTTTACTCTAAGTTACTACTTAATTCCCTTTTTATATATGTGTAGAAATATACATATTTATTCCTTTGTTTAAATTAAGAATATTAACTCCCATATAATATAATAAATAAAACGTAAAAATAATTAAATTCCTTGATTTACATAAGTGTCTACTTAAATAAGTATATACATACATATATGTAAATAATTTCACTTCTCTTAAAAGCTAATACCAAAACATTTATAAACTTACTATTATCAAATGTTAATTTAATGTTCCATACTTTTCCCAGCTTAAAAAGTTTATTAACAAACCATACTTTAATTTTTGGTTACATTAAAAACCTTATATTATAAGTTATTCTTATGAAAAACTCATAAACACAATTTTTAAAACCTTTTACCATTGCCCAAAAATTCCCAAATTTAATATACAGTAACTATAACATTTTAGACAAATTATAAAATTTTTATTTCATAAAAATATCTTTTAAATTTAGCCAAATAATTCCAGAAAACCCGTAACTTGCAAAAATCATAACTTACGTTTAAAAACTCCAAAACCATAATAATGTACATCAAAATAAACTAGATTTAATAAGGAATCTATGGTTAAAATTTCAAGTCAAAATACATTCGGGAACGCCATTAAATAAATTCAACAAGTTAGAATTAAATCCTGAAACATTATAAACTTAAAACATATTTTAATAACCCCGATCTAATCCTGACTGTCCAATCCTTTAGAGCCCGATCGGACGGACCCTGAAATCCTAGTTCATCCGTGAGCAACTCTACCTAATCGAGTTCTAAATCGACATTATCTCACAATCTACAAAACCAAATTGAGTGATTCCTGTTTCATTAGTTTCGAAATTCAATTACGGTTCCATTGATACTAATTTCGCAAGCTATCATGCGGTATACAACAAATTCGATTCCGGTTTACGAGAGTTAGGGTTCTTGAGTTTCTCGGATTCGATTCTCCCAAATTCACTCAATCCAAAGCGTAATTGATGCAATTAAATCATGGTTTTGACCGATAATGCAACATAGTTTAGCAAGGTTGAAGGAATTTGCCGAAAACTTACCGGAATTGCTCGAATCGAAGGGATTTGTTTTCGGTTTCTGGAAAAACGCCCCCTTTACAAACCGATTGAGTAGCCTACTTTGCAACACTATAATTTTCAGTACAGAACGTGTTAGAACTAGTTCTTGGGCTTAATCTAAAGAAGAAACTTAGCTCTACACAATGATAGCAAGAACTCGCCCTAACTTGCACTACACAGAAAGAAATCGAAGCTAGAAGTTGCGAGTTTACTTTGCGTTTTCTGGAAAGAAAACTATGATTTTATGTGGTGGCGAAACCGAAACATTAGGCACCTTGTTCTTCCAAACGGTTGGGAATTGGCTTAGGTCATCAACATGAAAGTTTTAGAGGGATTAGAGCTCTTCAAAACGAGCTAAAGAACATGAAATTTGGTTGAGAAACAGAGAAGGTATGGCTAGACGAAGTTACCTGAGTCGAAGGGAAAAACTGGAAACTACAGTTACGGTTTGCAGGGTGGCAACTTTGGCTCGAATTTCCGGTTGATTTAGAACGCGTTAGGGTTTGTGTGAGTTATGGTTGTTTAGAGGAAGTGTAGGAGAAGGCAACAAAGAAGACGACACTTAAAAATTCCGTAAGATGAGAAAGTTATGAAGGTCACAGATAGGGCAAAAACTGATTTCTGTTACCGGAAATATAGGAGATAAAAAACAACTAAGTGCTGGGGCGCGATTACCGAGGCGCGCGATGAGTCAGCAAAGCTGCCACATCTGCATTTTTTTTTCAAAATTTTGGCTCTAAACTTCATTTGATCATAACTTTGGCTAGGATGATCCATTTTGACGTTCTTTTTATCGATCTTCATGGTTTTCCATAACCTATTTTGGAATAGATTTCATGGGCTGGTTTGACCATTCTCAAAAAGTCAACCCTAGCAAGGCTTAAGAGGCTTTAGGGTTTCTAGAATTTTATTGACTTTTATGTTTCAAAACAATATTCCAACACTTCTAATCTTTTAATATACTTGGAGTGTTTATAAATTTTCCCAAGAATTATTAACTTATAAATCTTATTATTAAATTCATAATACTATATAATAATATATAATAATTAAATATTTTTTTGTATTCTTAAGGGTTAAATAGGAGAAATCCCCTAAATTAATTTCATAATTCCATATGTTAATTTAATATTTAGTAGTATTATTTAAGATTTAACAAAAGAAATCCCCTAAATTAATTTAAATTAATTTAGGGGTATTTCACTTCTTCCTTCTTCCACCTTGAGCACTCCCCACCTCCCTCATGATGGCGATTTGAGCTGCTCCAACAGCATCAATGGCAGCCTCGCTTTCTCTCCATGCTCAAGCCATGTTAGAGCTCCAAATGAAAAACCGAGCACATATTCTTCTTCCCCTCTTCAAGCTCCACACTTCTCTCTTTTCAAAATTCAAAAAGGATGAGTTTCATTTTCATGGGTGTTGGCCATTTGAAGAGAAAAGCACATCATTTTGAAGCTTGAAGCTTCCTCTTTCATCCAAGGTAAAAATATCCAAAGGAAATTGTATTTTTCTTCACCCTCTTTTGTTGGCCAATTTTGGCATGTTTTAATGCCTTGATTCTCCTTGTTTTGAGCTATTATCCAAGCCTAAAGTGGGGGTTGGAACTTCCACCTTTGATTCATGCTTGAGAGCCATTCGAGAGCCTCCAAAGGTAAGCCCTAATTAGTGCTTCAAACACCTTCCTTGTCTAAGGATAATTTATGTGCCTAAGTATCCTTGCTTAGTCCCATTTCCTTGTTGAATATGGTCTAGAGATGAGGCAAGAGATTTGCCTTGACCGCTTTTGGAGTGAAGAGAAGAGGAGAAGAGAATTAAAAAGGAAACATAAGAGAATTCAAGGTAAGAAACCAACCCTAATGTATATTCTATATGTATTAGAATTTGGGATGGGTTAATTAAATGAATTAACCCCACATGTGTTGTGGTAGTAATGTGCTTGTATAGAAATAATGCAAGTTAGAAAACATTTGTGAATTTAATGATTTATTTAAAGGCCTAAGTGTCAAGTATTAAGTTGTCGCATTATATGGTGCTTAAGGAGTTTTTGGTTGAGTATTGAGTAACTTATATGTGTGCTGGTAGAACCCTTGTGGTTTGGCTAGTTTTAGGTTGATTTAAATGGTGGTATGAGTTTTGGGCAATGTTAGAAAAGTAGCCGGGTTATGGCAAAATTTCGGTGGAAACCGGAGGACTTTGAGTAATGGTATAAGATGAGGATGACCTAGGTTTAGCTAGGTATGGTTAGAGCTTGATTGGGTAGATGATCACCCAAGAAAATGAGAGGAAGATTGTGGAGAGAATTGTGCAAAAATCTGTAGCATAAGTGTGTGAGAAAGTCTTGGAATGACTTGAGATGAACGAGGGTGTTAAACTTGTTAGATAAGGAGTGAACTTGGTTTAGAAGTGCATTGTCTTAGGAACGGTTTGGAATGGTCAAATGGAGTGAGAACAATAATGCAAGTGCCAAGAGAAGTTAGAAAATGCACAAGTGTGCATTAGTGCAAAATGAGAATGCAAAATTTATGAATTGGAGCAAGAATTTGAGTAGGGATTAAACCTAAGTTTTGAAGAGGTTTAGAGCATGTTTTAAGGTGTTTTAACATGTGGAAAACTTGTGGAAAGATTAGGGAAAGATTAAGGGTGGTTTATGGATTGATTAGGGGCTGAAAAATAATGTATGTTGCAGGTTTTAGCAGGGTCCGGGACTTGGTCCTTGGACAAAGTCCCGGACCACCCTCAAATTAGAGCCGAGAATGCATATCCTGTACTGGTCCGGGACTATACTCCAGGATAAGGTCCCGGACCATAGCTAATTTTCAGCGGTGAGTGTAATCTTGTATTGGTCCGGGACTTAAGGTAGGGACCAAGTCCCGGACCACCCCCAGAATTGCCCAGTGAGTATTTTAAAGGGTTCTAATGGTGGGGGTTTGAATGTTAATGATGTTATATGATGTTAAGGCCTTGTTTGGTGACATGTAAAGGCCCTAAGAAGTGTAAGAAAGTGTTAGAAGTGGGTGAGAAGTGAGAACTCAAACTAACAAAAGTAAAACCGAGATAACGGGATAAAGGGGTAAGTACGGGAGTAGCATTTAATTATATACCGTATAAGCTTAGCATTAATAATAATGTTTGGAACATTATCAGAGGAACATGTGTGAACCGAGCATGGTGAGATGACACGGTAAAAGTAAAAAAAAACCCGGTGAAAGGTATGATTTTCTCATGCCCCGTATGCTAACCGAGCTACTCTGATTTGTGTGTTTGTGTGCCGGCTTAATCAAGACTAAAGCATGAAAATGAACCATTGTTTGTTTATGTATGTCTTGATGTATATTGTATGAGCTAACATGCTTGAATGCCGGTGAGGTCTAACTTAGTGTGTAGACTGACTCTTAGTTGAGTAACGAAAGGCTAGAGACTCGTAGGTCGGGTCGTTTTGTAAAATTACAGAATCGCGCAAACACACAAGCTAACGATTAAAGTATAACGATAACACAAAAATGTGAACTCCCAAGAATGTGAGGAGAGTACGGGTTAAGTAAATACCCGATGACGGTTAGGAAACCATATTGAAACAATCCACGAAATAAATAAGAGTGCAGAGATAAATGAACCTCCATCGAGGGGATTGAAGTAAGACCAATGTTGTGAACCTAAAAGAAAGGTAAAAGAGACCTAAGGGATTATTTAACTCCCTTGAGACATGGTCGACCTCCTTTGTGAGGATTTTACCCGGTATGAGAAAATAACCGAAAGTATGAGTAAGTGCAATGCAAGGGTAACCCATAAACCTAAGATTACCCGAACTTAAGTAATGTTCCCAAAGTCATTAGAAACATCGAGAGTGATGCTTCCATACTAATTTACATAATAATAATAAAACTCCGAGAGAGGAGTGCATGGGAATGTGAGTAGTCCGAGAGTAGTCAGACCGATGTGAATGTAGTAGGAACTAAGAGAGAGTTCCGGGAGTTAGTCGAACTATGCTCGAGAGCCGTGCGTTTGGCTTAAGTATGTATTAAAAGAAACAAGCGAGAAGAGCGTAGGAGACCTGTAGTGTCTCGAGAACTACGTGAGCTTGAGAGTAGGCAACCCAAGAGTGTGGGTGAGATAAAAAGTAAGTATCCCAAGATGTGGGTGAGATGAGTATAAGTAACCCAAGAGAATGGGTGAGTATAAGAATGCGTAACCCGAGAGAATGGGCGAGAATAAGAATAAGTAACCCAAGTGAATGGTTGTGTTATTGAATAAGAAACTAAGGCATAGTGCGGTAGTAACCCGCGAGGTTTAAGAGCAAATTAACACAACTAACAACCTTGTTATGTTAGTTAAGGACTGTATTCCATGGGTGAATGTGAATCCTTGTGTAGTGTACATGTGTAATGTCTTGCTATGTTGCATGTTAATTGAATTAAAACGAACTCCATGTATATCCGACCCAAAGTAGTTGGTGTACCACGGTTAGCACGCGGTATATGAGAATTTCATATGCAGCTTTAAGCTGAGCCCCTAGGGGCATCGTTTTTATTTTCCCAGGTGCACCGAAGATGATACCGTTCGAGAGTAGGACGGGGACGGTGGTTAGCATGGGTAGTTAGGTTTAAATTACTTATGCATTTGAATGAGGTGTAAGACCGAACATGTTATCGGCATCCGTACATTGTAGACTCGGTATAGCAAAGAAATGATTTGAGTAAAGTATTTGTATTGTGTATTCGGTTGTTCCAGTCCATCAGACCATTACTGTATGTGAGATAAGCCTGTAGCCATATGGGTGGCTAACGGCGTTGTATCACCCTCTGTTGTAATTAGAGTTCCGCTGTGAGTTTTATGGTAATTTGTTACGGTTAAAGAGGTAATGACGAGCTTAGCAGTTGGGGTGTTACAATTTCCATACTTTCCAAGCCCCAAACCAAATCTCATTTGTCTCTCGAAAGTTTTTGTTACATTCGGTTTTTTTTTTGAAACTCATTTCGAAAATCCTTTTCCTATTTCTTTTTCTTCAAAAAAAAAAACAACACAAAAGCCAAACTTCAAAACCAATTCCAATGTCAAATTCAGAATCATTGCAAGTTCAAATGCGGCCCAATCCCTAAAAGTCCATCAACACATTATCCAGACCGGCCCAAAGACCCACAGTCCGGCCCCTTTATTGGACCGTAAAATTCGATCTGCCCATCATCAAATTCAACCTGGCCCAAAACTCGAGGCCCAAGACCCACTCAAACTAGAGGCCCAAGGCCCACTCAGATCCGGCCCATTACCCAAGCTTAGCCTAAATTCCCAGACTTGACCCAAAACCCGAAACCTGAAGCCAAATGCCCACGTAATCCATGGCCCAACTCCGCTATAATCGGCCCAAGCCCATAGCCCCGACCCAAAAAAAAAACCGTGAATCTGGCCCAAACCACCAATCCGGCCTGATCTATCAGCCCAGTCCAAAGCCCACTCAATTTTGGCCCAAATACTCAAATCCAACCCAAAACCCGAACTTGGCCCATTGCCTAAACTCAGCCCAATTGTCCAGACTCGGCCCATTACCTAGACTCGGCCCAAATTCCTAGACCCGACCCATTACTTTCTCAAATCTGACCCATAACCCACTTAGACCCGATTCAAAACCCATTCAAAACCAAAGCCCAAGTCCACGACCCAAAGCCTAAGTCCACGGCCCAAATCCCAAGTCCACAGCCCAAAGCCCAAGTCCACGACCTAAAGCCCAAGACAACGGCCCAAAGCCCACCATCAGCCCAAAGCCCAAAACCAAGCCCACAAAGATCAAACCAAGCCTATAAGAGTCAAACCAAAAATTAAACCAAGTCCACAAGAATCAAAACTTGACCTGAATGTTGACCTTGACCTGAACTCAAACCTTGACCCAACTTTGACCTTTGACCCAAAATGTTGACCAAGCCTAAGTTTGACCAGAAATTTGACTTGACAAAACTGTGACCTTGGGTTGGTCCAATTTTGACCAACCCGAACCTTGACTCGGTCCAACCTGAACTTTGACCCAGTCCAACTTTGACCAACCAAACTTTGACCACCCCAAATTTTGACCCGGCCCATTTTCTAACCCCAACCCAATTCATTCAACCCCAATTCAATTCAAACCCAATTCATTCAAACCAGATTCAACTCATTCAACCCTAATTCAATTCAATCACAATTCATTCAAACAAGATTCAATTCAAACCCAATTCAATTCAAACCAGATTCAATTCAAACCCAATTCGTTCAGCCCAATTCAATTCAAACCCAAAATCCACACTCGACTTGTAAATTCCTTTCAAAATTAGTGTTTGTTTATAGAGAATTCTGAACAAACTTCAAAAGTTTTCCAACTCAGCTTTCTAACTCAAAACTAGTCCGATTTCGGGGAACATGGGATGTCTAACACCTTCAAAGAATGTTTTCTTCCTATTTAAACATCACTTGTCTCCCTTCCAAAATAAAAATCTGAGGCGGGGCACTGGGGTCATAATCTCCCTTGTCGCAGTCTGGATCTCTTTAGGGGGGCATTAGGGTGACAAATCTCCTCTAATTGCAGCCTAGATTTTTACAAGGAGGGGGTGCTAGGGAAGTAACGACCTTCCTAGTTACAGCCAGGATTCTAGAATCGTCTAACTCCCATCCGCTCGATTTCAATGTTTTCGGTTTTTAAAGTTTTAAAACCCAGGAGTTAGAGACGATATTAGGGTTCGATTGAGAACATCTCATTCATGGTGTGTCTCTCGGAATCCTATTTTTTTGACATAAATTCATTGCCCCATCTTTCGAGCCTCGGCACTTACCATTAATTAAGTGTTGTGTTCGAGGGGGTACATAGGGTAATCCCATGGGATTATCCACCCTTTTACAACAAAATGAATTTTCGATTTTAAGAACCTTAAGAGAGACAATTCTAAATAAACTAAAATAAACTCCAGGTCACAAGTTTAACTATCATAGGACCTCCTCTTCTTGAATGCCGCCGAACAATCTTAGCCATCTAAAACCCAAAACATCTTCGAAACCCGAACGCCTGCAAATCGAATACCCTCTCCCACACTTAAATCATTCTGAAAACTCGAATTCCCCTTCAACACCTTCGACTTCCCGAAACATCTCAAAACATTTGACCACTCCAAAAGTTGAACTTCACCAAATGATCCGAACACCCCTCAACTACACAAAAATGACCAAAATGCCCTTCTACTCCTTAAAGCTTCCAGCATCCTCTTAGCACTGCAAAAGCCAAAACAACCTTAAACCTTCTCAAAGTAATCAAAACCTCTAAACACTTCAACCAAACCAACATCAGGACCAGCTTATTCTTCAAAATCATCCTTTCCTTACTCCCCACTCAATCCTATCCTTTGGCTTTAATGAATCTCCCTGAACGGTTTTGAAATAAGGTAATCCCGACAATTGGAGACTAAGGTTTTCTCGGGTACCAATCCGAAGTCGTGGTGGTGGCCACTTCTAAGGGGTGTAACCCAGTGTGAACCCATAATAGAATCTCTGACATGACTAGTTTAGTCTAGTCCATATGCAAATCATAGAGTCAATTAACGATTCTTAGAACCCTTCCCCTCCCTTCCTAGTTCCGTAGGTCAAACTAGGTGTCGAATCTAGTCAATTTCCACTTTTAGGGCATAAGTCTATGTTGAGCCCATTGAGAGTGGGTGTAGTTCACACTTGCACTCCCCCTTATGCTTTCTGGGAAAGATGGACAATTTAGTAGGTATTTGAGGGATGCCAAGAATAACGGGTTTTCACCCTTCACAGAATGGCAAATTTCTAGGATCTAGACTTCTTAGTTTGACCATATTTAGATGGACCCCCTCATACCGAAAAATCACCTTCCACACGGCATACTTTACTTCACTTTAGGTAGTCAACGCCTTAGAATAGCTTGACAACATTTCACTCATCATAGGAAGTCAACGCCTTAGAACAGCTTGACATCATCTCATTCATCATAGGTAGTCAACGCCTTCGAATAGCTTGACATCAACTCATTCATCATAGGCAGTCAACGCCTTAGAATAGCTTGACATCATTTCATTCATCATAGGTAGTCAACGCCTTAGAATAGCTTGACATCATTTCATTCATCATAGGTAGTCAACGCCTTAGAACAGCTTGACATCATCTCATTCATCATAGGTAGTCAACGCCTTAGAATAGCTTGACATCATATCCTCCTTATAGGTAGTCGGCTCCTTAGAATAATCCGACAATACTTCATTTTTACCTTTAGGTGGTCGACGCCTTAGAATCGCTCGACATCCTTCCACTTTACTCATAGGTAGTCAGCGTCATAGAACAGCTCGACACAACTTGTCGGATTTCAATTGCATGTGGGGTCTTTTAAGATCCAAAATTTTGGGGTATCATTCAAGCATCAACTAGCCTTTTCATTTCCATTACAAAGTCTAGTTGACGGGGGGCAATCTGTTATACCCAAAATTTTAACCCCCCCCCCCCCCCCCCGCGGAAGCGTGTCTCTATTAATAGGCTAGTTTGGCCAAGTAGAGAGGTTTCCTAGTTTGATCGGCACATTTCAGAGTACTAGGGACAGTTTAGTCATCTTCTGGGGCATTTTCATCATTTTTCAAGGCTCCTAAGCCCCCTATGAGCTTTCTCTCTCCTCCATAGAAGGGTCAAATCAATTCAAAATGCTTTGAAATTTTAACCCATGACAGAGGATGACATTTTTGGCATAATGGCGTTGGAATTTTGATTTTTCAAATTTCCAATAATTTTCTAGCAATTCCTGATTGAATCTGATGAGAAATTGAATTTAAAAATATTCCAATTGAAATACCCCAAACCTTAGTATGTGGTTTAGACATTAAAATATGGTATAATAAAGCTAAAAAGTGCCTTAGAAACATTAGTGAACAATTTAAACCACAGTAAACACAAATAAATACCTTAAAGTCGATATGGGCGAAAATGTGCTCTAAGCTTGGGATAAGCTTGGTTAAGACCTAATGAGCTTACCAAGACCTTATTTATATGTTAATGAACATATTAAACCAATTACCAAAGAAAACCAAGCTTGAAAACAAGTTAAAACACAAAATGTGCTTTAAGGAGTCTTAAAGCACATTTTTGAAAAATTGTCTTGTAAATGGGTTTGGAATGGCTAAATGTCCATCATTACTCTTTAATTAACATGTGCACTACTTAGTATCACATTAGGAAGTCTAAATCAATGAGAAATCAAAAATTTCACAAATATGTGCCTTGTTTTGTGAATAGTAACCAAATTAAGCAAGTTTATAACATAAGTCAACATAAGTGAGTTAATTGGTCAACAAAGACTAAAATACCCCTTATTATACTATGGGGGCCGGTTTTTACAAGGGTGAGTCACTCCCTCACTGGCTTAATAAGATAAGTAAAGAATGAAAAAGCAAGTTACTATTTACTCTAACATAAATATCTCTTAAAACCTTACCTTTTACTTACCTTCTTCACTTTCTTCATTTCCTTCATGTTCCCACTGTCTCCAACCTCTCTCCTTCCTTGTCATTCACGGTTTGCTACAGCCCACACAAGAACTCCATCTTTGACTACCTATATTTCCTAGCTCCATTTACCAAATCAAAAACCAAGACCACCATTCTCTTAGTCTTGCCAAGCTCTTCAACTTCATCCTTTCAAAACTTCAAGACCACCATTTCGGTGCCATGGAGATCCACCATTGAAGGAGCTTGAGCTTATACTTTTATGCCGCCAGCACGGGAAGTAGAGTTTGAGATTGATTTGGTTCTAGGCACTGGACCAATAGCGAAGGTGCCCTATCGTATGGCCCCAGCAGAGATGACAGAGCTCAAGGAGCAGCTGAGAGACCTACTCGACAAGGGATTTATCTGCCCTAGTGTTTCACCATGGGGAGTGCCGGTCCTCTTCGTGAAGAAGAAGGACGATAGTCTCCGCCTTTGTATTGATTATCGAGAGCTAAATGTAGTTACGGTGAAGAACCGTTATCCTTTACCATGCATCGACGACATATTTGATCAGCTGAAAGGAGCATCAATGTTCTCCAAGATAGATCTACGATCCGGATACCATCAGATTGCCATCCGTGACAGTGACATTGAGAAGACCGCATTTAGAACCAGATATGGACATTACGAGTTTACGGTTAGGCCGTTTGGTTTATCCAATGCACCAGCCAAGTTCATGGACTTAATGAACCGCTTGTTCCAAGATCAGTTGGACAAGTCAGTGGTAGTCTTCATCGACGATATCCTTGTGTACTCGAAATCGAAAGGTGAGCATGAAAGCCACCTGAGAAGTGTGTTGCAAACGTTGAGAAAGAATCAGCTGTATGCTAAATTTTCAAAGTGTGAGTTTTGGTTGAACCAAGTATTTTCTTGGTCATGTGATTTCTGAAGCCGGGATCGCTGTTGATCCGGCAAAGATAGATGCAGTGCGCACCTGGCCTAGGCCGAAGACAGTTACTGACATACGGAGCTTCCTCGGTCTGGCAGGATATTACAGGAGGTTTGTGAAGGACTTCTCAGTGTCTCGAAGCCGATGACTTCCTTAATGAAGAAGGATGCACCATTCGAGTGGACAGTCGACTGTGAGAGTTCTTTCCAGAGTCTCAAGGATGCTTTGACAACTGCACCAGTCCTTACTTTACTAGGCGGTTCAGATGGTTTTGAGGTCTATTGTGACGCATCAGGCTGAGGTATGGGATGTGTATTGATGCAGCACGGGAAGGTCATGACATACGCCTCCCGACAATTGAAGAAACATGAAGAGAACTACCCTACCCACGACTTAGAATTGGGTGCCATAGTCTTCGCATTGAAAATATGGCGACATCATTTGTATGGGGTAAGCGTGACAATCTATTCTGACCACAAGAGTTTAAAATACTTGTTCACTCAGAAGGACTTGAACATGAGAGAAAGAAGGTGGGTCGAGTTCTTAAACGACTACGACATCAATTTACAGTACAAGGAGGGTAAAGCAAATGTGGTAGCTGACGCATTGAGTCACCGAGCACACTCTCTCCATTCGCTAGTCTCTCATTCTAGCTTGGTTGAAGAGGTGCGGAGTGCTCAGATGACGGATCAGTATATGTTGGAGATCAGGCAGAAGCTTATTGATGGCACATTCGAGGGTCAGAAGTTCAACTTCCGACTCCACGATGATGACCTTATTAGGCTTAATGGCCGACTATGTATTCCGAGGAGTAGCGCTGAGCTGAAGGAGTGCATATTGAGTGAATCCCATTATTGTACGACTTCAATTCACCCCGGAGCTTCAAAAATGTATAAGGGTATGAAAAGATATTTTTGGTGGACAGGTATGAAAAAGGATGTGAATGATTATGTGTTGAGGTGTCTCACTTGTCAAAAGGTCAAGTTTGAGCACCGACGGCCTGGTGGTATGGTACAGCCAATGCCAGTGCCTGAGTGGAAGTTCCATGACATCTCTATGGACTTCGTAGTAGGACTTCCACCTACAAGGGGAGGTCTGAATATGATTTGGGTTGTTGTTGACCGACTAACCAAGGTGGCTAGATTCATACCGATGAAGGACACCTAGAAAGTGGCAAAGCTTGCAGAGCTCTTCGACAAAGAGATTGTAAGACATCATGGGGTACCGAAAATGATTATGTCTGACAGGGATACCAGATTCCTCTCGAGGTACTGGAAATCCACACGGGAAGTGCTTGGTACCGAGCTGAAGCTAAGTACGGCGTTCCACCCGCAGACCGATGGTCAGAGTGAGCGCACCATCCAGACACTCGAGGATATGTTACGTGTATGTGCACTTGACTTTCAGACCAACTAGATTGACAAGTTACATCTGATCGAGTTTAGCTACAACAACAGTTACCATGCTTCGATCAAGATGTCTCCCTTCCAGGCTTTGTACGGTAGACCATGCCGCACGCCGTTATGCTGGGATGAGTTGAGTGAGACAGTCATTATAGGACCAAAGTATCTGGAGCAAGTACAGTCAGAAGTACGCCAGATCCGGGCTAACATGATGGCAGCTCAGGATAGGCAGAAATCATACGCCGATGTGCGCAGACGTGACCTGGAGTTCGCCGTGGGTGATCAGGTATTTCTTAGAGTATCCCCCATGAAGGGAGTGTTTCGTTTTGGCCAGAAAGGCAAGTTGAGCCCGAAATATGTGGGGCCTTATGTTGTGACGGAGCGGATACGCCCGGTAGCTTACAGGCTAGATTTACCTGCTCAGCTGGGCAAGGTACACGATGTATTTCATGTGTCCCAGTTAAAGAAATATATGTCTCATCCGTCTCATGTACTTCAGCCTGAAAGGCTAACCTTAGAGCCGACCATGCGATCAGTGGAGACTCCCGTACGGATTCTGGACACTAAGACTCGAGACACTCGCCATAAGTCTGTGAGACTGGTGAAAGTCCTCTGGTCTAACCAGGACGTCGAGGAGGCCACCTGGGAGCTGGAAGATAAGATGAAGGCGAAGTACCCGTTGTTGTTTACTTCTTAGTGTTTGTGTGTATAGGGTACGGGGCATACCCCTATATTAAGGGGGGTAGAGCCATTTTGGTTATGTGTGTATGACATGTATTTAAATACATTGTCTATGTTATGTACTATGTTATGTTGTTACGGACCGTTGTGTCTTGTCTATGTTGTTGTGTTACAGACCGTTGAGTCTGAATGATGTGTTGTTGTTTGGACCTTGTGTCCGATGTTATGTAAGTGTGTTGTTAATGTTGCTATGGAAGTTTTGTTTTATAAGTATTCCCCATGTTATAATATTAAAGCTATGTGGGAAGTGTGAACTTTGGGGACAAAGTTCTTTTAAGGGGGTACATTGAAATACCCCACACCTTAGTATGTGGTTTAGACATTAAAATATGGTATAATAAAGCTAAAAAGTGCCTTAGAAACATTAGTGAACAATTTAAACCACAGTAAACACAAATAAATACCTTAAAGTCGATATGGGCGAAAATGTGCTCTAAGATGTGCTTTAAGGAGTCTTAAAGCACATTTTTGAAAAATTGTCTTGTAAATGGGTTTGGAATGGCTAAATGTCCATCATTACTCTTTAATTAACATGTGCACTTGTAACACCCCAACCGTTAATCACGTCATTACCTCTGAAACTGTTACTAATTACTCCACTTACGCAGCGGAACTCTAATTACAACGAGGGGTGAAACAACGCCGTTAGCCACCCATGTGGCTAACCAGGCCTTTCTTACATACCGTAACGGTCTGATGAACTGGAACAACCGAGTACTTCATAAAATACAATGCTCAATCATATCTCTACTATACCGAGTCTACAATATACGGATGCCGATAACATACTCGGACTTACACCTCATACAAACGCATAAGTAATTACAATCTAACTACCCATGCTCACAGCCGTCCCCGTCCTACTCTCTCGAACGGTGGTCAGCTTCAAGTACCTGCACACTAAAAACGTTCCCCCTAGGGGGTCAGCTTTCGCTGCGCATGAAATTCGCATATACCGCGTGCTAACCGCGGTACGCCGACTACTTTGGGTCGGATATACATGGAGTTCATTTTAAACAAACAGCATGCATCATGGCAATACAATATATGTATATCACACAAGGAATCTACATCCAATCACGGAACACGATTCCTAACTAACATAACAATGTTGTTAGAGGTAACTGGTTACTCTTAGGCATTGAGGGTTATTCCTCACTATGCCTTGTTTACTTATTCAGTACCTCACCCTCTCTCTCGGGTTACTTATTCTTATACTTACCCGTTCTCTCGGGTTACTCATTCGTATACACACCCATTCTCTTGGGCTACTCATTCTTATACTTACCCGTTCCTCGGGTTACTCATTCGTATACACACCCATTCTCTTGGGCTACTCATTCTTACTTACCCATTCTCTCGGGTTACTCATTCATATACTCACCCCTTTCTCTCGGGTTATTTTACTCATTATCTCACCCCACTCTTGGGTTATTCATACTCAAGCTCTTGTAGATTCTCGAGACACTACAGGTCTCCTACGTCACGCTTGTTACTCTTTTACATACTTAAGCCAAAACTCATGGCTCTCTAGCATAGTCTTACTTCCCCGGTTTCGACCCTACTCTGGGTCTAGCATGGTGGGAAGGTTCAACTAGCTCACGGAACTCTCTCTTAGTTCCTATCTCTTTTACTTAGGTCCGACTACTCTCGGACTACTCTCGTTCCCATACACTCCTCTCTCGGAGTTATAATAATATCATGTATAAGTCTAGTAGCATCATTCTCGATGTTTCTAATGACTTTGGGAACTTTACTTAAATTCGGGTAATCTTAGGTTTTAAGTGTTACCCTCACAATCATATGCTTGTACATTCGGATATTTTCTTATACCGGGTAAATCCTCATATAAGAGGTCGACCGTATCTCAAGGGAGTCACATAGTCCCTTAGGTCTCTTTTACCTTCTTATATGTTTACATTATTGGCTAACTTCAATCCTCTCGACGGAGGTCATTTATCTCTCCACTCTATTTATTTCGTGGATTTTTCAATGGTTTCTCTAACCGTTATCGGGTATACTCAACCCGTACATCTCCTCGCATTTAGGGAGTTCATATGTTTGTGTTATCGTTATACTTTAATCGATAGCTTGTGTGTGTTTGCATAATACCATTGGTTATGTGACTACCCGTTCAACGGGTTTCTAGTCAATCAGTACTCACTATGAGTCGGTCTATGCACTATGTTAGACCACACCGGCATACAAGTATGTTAGCTCATTCAACATACATCAAGGCATACATAATCAAACAAGGGATTATTTTCATGCTTTAATCTTGATTAAGCCGGCACACAACACACAAATCAGAGTAACTCGGTTAGCATACGGGGCATGAGAAAATCATACCTTTCACCGGGGTTTTTACTTTTACCGTGTCATCTCACAAGCTCGGGTCACGCATGTTCCTGATAATGTTTCAACATTATTATTAATACTAATCATACGGAACATAATAAATGTTACTCCCGTATTACCCCCCGTTATCCCGTTATCTTGGTTTCACTCTTGTTCATTTGAGTTCTCACTTCTCAAACACTTCTAACACTTTCACACTTCCTAGGGCCTTTACATGTCACCAAACAAGGCCTTAACATCTTATAACATCATTAACATTCAAACCCCCATCATTTAAACCTTTAAAAACTCTCTGTGGTTTCTGGGGGTGGTCCGGGACTTGGTCCCCACCCTAAGTCCCGGACCATTACAAGGCATAACTCTCGGGCATTATTTCACTTTGGTCCGGGACTTCATTCAGGAGCTAAGTCCCGGACCATAAGGCAGGAAGAATCTCGGTTTAAAAATGGTATGTGGTCCGGGACTTGGGCATGGAGCTAGGGCCCGGACCAAACAAGCAGAACACTCTCGGGGGTAATTCTAGGGGTGGTCCGGGACTTTGTCCATGGACTAGGTCCCGGACCCTGCTACAGATTTACAAATTTTGACAGTTTCTGTCTCTGTTCAAGGCCCTCTCTTTGCCCATTAATTATCCAACCTTCACCAACTAAAATCTTCATGTTTTAGTGACTAATTACCCTTCTTAATCACCTTAAACCAAACACCAAGTACACTCACCAATCTAGCTCATTTTACTTAGATTCTTTTACACTTACAACCTTGTTTTCTCTCTTGTTTCTATCGGTTTGTAACAGATTTTGGTTTCTTCTTTAAACCATTCAAACCTCACTTACTGATGCCATTCCAAGCCCTCCAATGGCATTATTTCCTAAACAAATTTTGCCATAACTTAACTACATTCTTAGCATTTACACCACACTACAACAACCACCAAAAATCAGTTTTTACATCCCTGTTATCACAACAATAAACATCCATACAGCAACACATTAATTTCCCCTCTGTTATCCACAATACAAGCTCAGGTTTAAGTTTGTTTTGCATCCCCAAACAGCATTAAAGCTTCCTCACTCAAAAACCAATATTGTAGTACAAGACTACACTAGTTCATGGTTATTTATTTACATTCCAAATCGGTTTACAGAGAACAAAACAACCCAAGGTAAGTTCATTACCTTGCTAGTTTTTCTTTCTTTTCTGATTTCTCTTCTCTTCTTCCACGTTCTCTTGCTCCCTCTTTCTCCTCTTGTTTTCCACACCACACAAGGAATATGGTTTGCTAACTACAACCATATTCCATCGCACATATAACCACAAGTCAATTCAATTTTCCCTCCACACAACCTAATATTTAAAGAGCTAGTTTACAAAGCTTAGTTTAGATTTTACCTTAGAGAACCCAAATGAGTGGCTTGACAATCAAATGGAGCAGTTTCCAAACCCCCACAAAAACAATGGTTCGGCTGAAACGATAAGAAATTTCCACGTGAGGGAAAAAGTCTCACAATTGGTAGAATAAGCTTGAAATGGTATATATACCTACTTATATATACCTTAAGGCACTAAGGAAGAGAAGAAGGGTTGAAATCTACCCTTCAAACTCCAAAAGCTCTCACGTCGATGGAGATGAAAACGGAGGAAACGAAACTTTGTTGGGTGGAGATCGAAGCTCTCACCGAGACGAGTCCAACGGTACCAATTTCTTGTGATTCGGTGGAGAAATGAGATGAGGAGATTGAAGATGGAGGTTTTGTGCTGTATGGAATCGCGCGTACAGAGGAAGAAGAAGGAGTTTCAATTTCAATACGTGAGTGAAGGAGAAGGTGAGGAGGTAAGCTTTTTATTTTACTTTTTCACTTTATACTATTTACTTTACTTACTTATTTATTTGTCTTGTTATTACTTAATAGCTAGCAAGCTATTAATGGGTGTACACTCATTAATCAAAACCGGCCCACACTAATTAATGGCCCGGGTCGTTTTTCGTCTTTTCGAATTAAACGCGTTTCGTCTCCCGGTTAGTCACTATTCATTTACCGGGTCCGTTTTCCGGAATTTTCTCGTTTAATTAATTTTAATGGTTATTAAGCTTCCATTAATATTTTTTATAGTTATTTAATCAACTATAATTTTTACGGGTCCGTTTGACCACTTAAAGTTGCGTTTTCGGGTTTTCTCGAAAAACGTGCTTAAAACTCCGTTAGCGTTTTTAATCCATTATTTGGATCCGTTTTTCTTCGGGAATCATTCCCGTATACTATTAGGCCTAACTAAGCCTTAGGAATCCATCTCGGACCCTCTCGAGATCATATATCTCTTATATTTATTTAACGCGCATTTTAGCGTTTTTCGCTTTTCAAGCGTTTTCTCTTTTCTTTTGGTTTTATTCTTTTTACCAATACTCTTTAGGCACCATTAGGCCTTAATAATTTTAGAGTAATTTAATCACCATTTTTAGATCCGGGGTATTAAAATCTACCCCCCTTAGGAACTTTGTCCTCAAAGTTGGTGAATCTAGGTGGTTACTCTCATGGCATTCATGCCAAGGTTATAGTACATGTATAACCTTACAGACTCCACAAGTCTGTCTCATTTCATACTACACATACCACACACATATCACAGCATGTATAGCAATCAAAAATACTCTTTTTACTCTCTCCATGGAATCGGTCCGAAGACAAGAAGGCACTACAGTCCTCGAATCCATATTGAGTAATATACTACTGATCCCTCAGGTACCGGTCACGTTGAACACTTACTCTTTCTGGTTCACGGCCGTTTCATGACAAATGGGCACTTACTCTCTCTGGCCCACGGTCCCTTCGGTTCTGATCAAAACGTTACACATATACATATCCTCAGGCACTCTGGTTGACTCACTCAACACAGGAACATCTCAGGGTACTCTCCCCGTCCCGCTGCCTTTGGAAAAATCACACACTGACACCGCCCCAACCGGTCACTTAGGACCGCCGCACGTACGTGAATGGTTTCAAAACTAATACACGCCCACCGTTCTACCGGTCATCAAGACTTAAGGCTCAGCCATCGGCGGGTGATAGCGGTTTCAAAACCAGTTTCATTTCCATCTTCATACTTGAAGAAATTCTTTTTCAAAATCTGTTTGAAAATTCTTTTTAAAACATCACACACAACTCCAATCAGATTTATGGTAGCTGTATCTTTCTTAGCGTGATTACTTGTGACCACTATAGGGAGCTTCAGGAATCATCTAACCCTGATGTGATCAGCATCAGTGTTGAACTATCCTTCCACCCCAATTTGTGTTCGGTTTCCCTTGATCGCTAGCAGATCAAGTTCCACCTCCCACGTCAGTTTCAAACAATCAGATAGTCAAACATTTTCGTTTTCTATCTTTTACTCTTTCTAGTCATATTCACGAAACAATTCGTTTCAATTAATCTCTAGTTCCTAGTACTTAGGTCATTTGTCATTCTCATTGCTTCACTACTTTACCTAGGTATTCCATACTTATGGCTTCATTTACTCAAATTGTTGCTCAATTTAAAACACATAACATACAACTCCAAAGGATGGAACTCACTCCATCTATCATTCTCAAATAAAATCACCTAGGGAACTCACTCCCTCTTAGGTTACACATCGGTTTCATGCCGATTCATACTCATCATAACTCATGTCTAATCTCACTAGACATATACTATAGGGATTCTCATTCCCCAGGAGTTTCTCTACTCCTCTTTTCATATATTACATTCTCATTACTTGCATCTCTCATGCACAATACTCATACTTACACGATGAATGGGTAGACATGTTTACGTAACATGAGTTCCAATCATCAAAATAATTTCTTTCGTGCTATGCACATAGTAGTTTACGCACCAATACGTAAAACATACTCTAAGCGGTTTCTCGCCCTACCCCCCTTAAAAGGGGTTACGCCCGCGTAACCAACCATATGTTATCACTGAACATTGGTTCATTAATTCGAGTATTATGAAGTGTTTTAACTTCAGTACGGTTAATTAACTCATAACCGGGTTCGGTTCTAGCCTCTAAGGCTTCAAGGGGTTTATGACATAGGTATACTTAACCCTGAATCACGGTCCACAAGCTTCTGCTGCGTGACCTGATAACTAGAGCTTAATTCGCTCTTTGGTATTCTCAATGTATTTCAATCGTCGCTTGGTATCTCTTACCGTATGCGAATTCGATGAATTTTAGATTGCTCTCCAGTTCTCTGGGAATCTACTTCGTATAACACTGTATACCTTTGTGATTATTCACTTATTTTTCCCGACTTGTTGTCGGTTGAGGTCAAGCTACTACTTAGCATGTAGTGCTTCCTCGTTTAATAGTGGCTCATGGATTATGTTTGTTTCTTGGTTCTGCCAGAGTTCTTCATTCATACTACTCTGTATTTTTCCACATATCGATCCTGGGCCCTGTGGGTTACTGCCCACGTTCTTTGTGCATCTTTGGCCAATGGCCGCACGGTTATCTCTCTAATTCTCACTCAACAGGCTTTGTTGACATTTCTCAATTCCTGGCTCTCCCACTCGATCATTACCGCACAAGTGCAATACCAAAACACTCAGTCATACAGAGTGCAGAAGCGTAAACCCTTGACAGTAAATCTCTCATGAGATAGGAATGATCATGTCTCTTACCACATTTTCATCAACTCTATCAATCTGATATACTCTTACAATGGTCGCTTGCTCTGCGTACCATGTTCTTTCTCATTTTATGGCATCCGCTACTACTTTAGCTTCCGCTCAGTGTTCTCGCCATTTACACGATGGCTTGCCATTCACTTGGCTCAACAATATACGTTATTCTTAAATCTCTGCGCTTGCGCTGCTTACTCTGCAGTTCATATTGCACATACAGTGTTCACTACTCATCCGATTACTCTATCGGTTTCCTTTGTACTGCCATCAAGGTTCCTCTTTACACACTACTATAGTTCATATACTCATTGGCAATATACACATGCTCAAGTTTTACTACACCGCTCTAGCGGTTTCACATTACATACTTAGGTGGTAGCCTTTCTCTGGAGGATTCACGCAAATGCCGCTCCATAGGCCCCATAATCAAGTGGTATCCCCACTCTAAGGTAGTGGTTCATTCACCACTGTTCCTCTTATGCCTTTATGCATATGTTTTACAATGTTTGGATCTACGTATTGTAGTTGGTTTTATCGGCTTACAAGCCACCTTGCCTCGAGTCATGCTCCATGCGGGCTGTTTATATAGGTTTCTTCTCCGTTACCATTAAATGGTTTGGAGGTATTACTGGGTTGATATGGTTGTCTCACCACTCTTCCGTACATGGAAGGCCCTTTAAAACTTGATATTGTTGATGCCCTCTGGCAATCTAGGGTATCCCGTGTACGTGGGATCCCTTCGGGTTTACCCGAGTGTTTGCTTAAACACTTGTGTTCTCAACACGATGTTTCGTTCAACTACTGTTGACTCCGCACCCTTCTCGGATTGCTCCTGGGTGTTACTGAGTAATGCCATTACATCTGGCTTGTACTTATGGTTATGTTCAGTTGTGACTTCGCCTTGCGGCTATGTCCTTGACTATCCCGTTTAGGGTTGTAATGTCTCCCATTATTGGGTAGATCCTTGGTACCTTCTAATACCTTCTGGTCTGGTCATTATTCTCTTCAGTGAGGTATAAGTGGGAATTCTATCCCGTTTATCGTACATTAATAAGTTCATTTAGGCATTCGCCGTATATTTACACTGGTATTCACCCAGTTATTAGGTATTTCCTGAGACATATCCAATGTCTGTACTTAATACTCTGTGCTTCTCGCACTTTTAACGCTTATCTTAGGTCCGTCACCTTACTGGATTCTTGGTAAGCTTCTTGTGTTCTTCGATCATTCGAGGTGTCCAACTGTCTTGGTTTGGATTGGCTCTTTCGTCCGTAGTATGGAGTGGGCTACTTCCCGTGTACCGTACTCTACTTGTATACATACATGGAGTATCTTATTGATACGTTACCACTTACCCAACTAACTCATAATTGGTCTGTCAGGCCCGCAAGCTCCTTTGGAGTGCGGTCGTTCCATGTCTCATTTGTGTACACTTGTAGTGTCGGTCACGCCTAAGTGAAGTATTCTGTTGCCAACTCCTCTTATATGGTCCTATAATGACTTACCGTGATTCTCTGGTTTGGTTTAAAAATTCGGGGGTTTTTGGAAAATTTCATGTTTGAAAGAAAATTCGGGTTTTAAAAATAAGCTCTTCATGGCATTTCAATGCCGGCTGATTCTTATCCAGTCCAGCTTCTTGCTGGCCGGTATGTTCTTTATACAGTGACTAGGCTGTTAGGCCTTTCAAGGTTTCATTTCAGAATTCTTAAGGTTCGAGTTGCTATATTGGCTTCATTCGCCATTGGTACTTTGCTAAGTACTGATAGCTTGTCAAAGCTCTTCTTATTGGTCCCGCTATTACTGCACTTGCCGTGGCAAGTGCGCGGTACTGGCGGTTTTTGGGTTAACTCATACCGGTCACGGTATTGTTCACATTGTATTTGGTAGCCTCGTTGGCTCTTCCTTGATCCCCTAGTTGGATAACTGCTCCTTGGAGCTGCTTCTCATTCCTCTTGACATGACTGTCATTCATTTAGGTGCTCCTCCACTCTCGGAGTTCCTTAATTACTTTAATTCTATGCTTTACCTCGTTGCTCGTTCCCACGTCTTTACTGTGGTTACCGAGGTTTAACTTATTTAGGTACTACTTTGTAGTCCTATTCGGGTATATCCCGTAGTTATGCTCGTAGCTGTCTAAGCTGTGCCCTTAGGTATTGCAACCTCTTCGGGTGTGGCAGGGTGGGTGTACCACTCTCAACTAGTTCTTAATTGGTTGGTATACCATTAGGGTATTACTATCATGGCGGTCCGTAGACATGTGTCCCGGTTTCGTTATTCTCATGAGTCCGCCTTGTTGCACGGTTGGTGCTTTCTTCTTGCTGCTGCTCGGCCAGCTAGGTTCTCGCGACTGCTAAGCATGTCGCCCCAAGTTGCCACAATTTCGGTCTCCTTGGATTAGGATTTCTCGATCTCTCGCCATTATGTGCGGTTATTGTCATTCCAGCGGGATCCGTCTCCGGGCTTTCCGGTTCTCGGGACTTACCGCATGACAGGTTCTGGTTCATATTGAGATATTAAACTGCCAGATTGGGTTTCCCCGTCTCTCTGGCGTTCTTTCCCAAGCTTTTAATGCGGGGGTTGTGGAGGGCGGGTCTGGTATTGTAGGTATCCAGATCATACTGGAAGTTCCTATCTAGCTCTCTCTCAACGCTACCACTCAACCCTTAGCCCTAAGTCTCTATATCCTAACTCGGTATTTCTAAGCTCGTAATTCCAGTCATTAGAGCGATACTTCGCTCTGATACCATTTTGTAACACCCCACCGTTAATTTCGTCATTACCTCTGAACTGTTACTAATTACTCCTACTTACCAGCGGAACTCTAATTACCACGAGGGGTGAAACAACGCCGTTAGCCACCCATGTGCTAACCAGGCCTTTCTTACATACCGTAACGGTCCTGATGACTGGAACAACGAGTACTTCATACAATACAATCTCAATTCATCTCAACTATACCGTCTACAATATAACGGATGCCGTAACATACTCGGACTTACACCTCATTTAAATCATAATATTTACGATTCAACTACCCACGCTTCATAACTGTCCCCTCCTCTCTCTCGACGGTGGTCGCTTCAAGTACCTGCACACTAAAAACGTTTCCCCCTAGGGGTCACTTTGCTGCGCATGAAATTCGCATATACCGCGTGCTAACCGCTGTACGCCGACTTTTGGGTCGGATATACATGGAGTTCATTTTAATCAAACAACATGGCATCATGGCAATACAATATATGTATCACCAAGAATCACATCCAATCACGAACACGATTCCTAACTAACTAACAATGTTGTTAGTGGTAACTGGTTACTCTTAGGCATTGAGGTTATTCCTCACTATGCTTGTTTACTTATTCAATACCTCACCCGCTCTCTCGGTTACTTATCTATACACCCCATTCTCTTGGGCTACTCATCTTATACTTACCCATTCTCTCGGGTTACTCATGCATATACTCACCCCTTTCTCTCGGGTTATTTATACTCATTATCTCACCCCACTCTTTGGGTTATTCATTCTTATACTTACCCGTTCTCTCGGGTTACTCATACATATACTCACCCCTTTCTCTCGGGTTATTTATACTCGTTATCTCACCCGCACTCTCGGGTTATTCATACTCAAGCTCTTGTAGATTCTCGAGACACTACAGGTCTCCTACGTCACGCTGTTACTCTTATACATACTTAAGCCAAAACTCATGGCTCTCTAGCATAGTCTTACTCCCCCGGTTTCGACCCTACTCTGGGTCTAGCATGGTGGGAAGGTTCAACTAGCTCACGGAACTCTCTCTTAGTTCCTATCTCGTTTACTTAGGTCCGACTACTCTCGGACTACTCTCGTTCCCATACACTCCTCTCTCGGAGTTATAATAATATCATGTATATTAGTCTAGTAGCATCATTCTCGATGTTTCTAATGACTTTGGGAACTTTACTTAAATTCGGGTAATCTTAGGTTTAAGTGTTACCCTCACAATCATATGCTTGTACATTCGGATATTTTCTTATACCGGGTAAATCCTCATATAAGAGGTCGACCGTATCTCAAGGGAGTCACATAGTCCCTTAGGTCTCTTTTACCTTTCTTATATGTTTACATTATTGGACTAACTTCAATCCTCTCGATGGAGGTCATTTATCTCTCCACTCATATTTATTTCGTGGATTGTTTCAATAAGGTTCTCTAACCGTTATCGGGTATATACTCAACCCGTACATCTCCTCGCATTTTAGGGAGTTCATATGTTTGTGTTATCGTTATACTTTAATCGATAGCTTGTGTGTGTTTGCATAATACCATTGGTTATGTGACTACCCGTTCAACGAGTTTCTAGTCAATCAGTACTCACTAAGAGTCGGTCTATGCACTAAGTTAGACCACACCGGCATACAAGTATGTTAGCTCATTCAACATACATCAAGGCATACATAATCAAACAAGGGATTATTTCCATGCTTTAATCTTGATTAAGCCGGCACACAAACACACAAATCAGAGTAACTCGGTTAGCATACGGGGCATGAGAAAATCATACCTTTCACCGGGATTTTTACTTTTACCGTGTCATCTCATCAAGCTCGGGTCACGCATGGTTCACTGATAATGTTTCAACATTATTATTAATACTAATATCATACGGAACATAATAAAATGTTACTCCCGTAGTTACCCCGTTATCCCGTTATCTTGGTTTCACTCTTGTTCATTTGAGTTCTCACTTCTCGAACACTTCTAACACTTTATCACACTTCCTAGGGCCTTTACATGCCACCAAACAAGGCCTTAACATCTTATAACATCATTAACATTCAAACCCCCATCATTTACAACCTTTAAAATACTCTCTGTGGGTTTCTGGGGGTGGTCCGGGACTTGGTCCCCACCCTAAGTCCCGGACCATTACAAGGCATAACTCTCGGGCATTATTTCACTTTGGTCCGGGTCTTCATTCAGGAGCTAAGGCCCGGACCATAAGGCAGGAAGAATCTCGGTTTAAAAATGGTATGTGGTCCGGGACTTGGGCATGGAGCTAGGGCCCGGACCAAACAAGCAGAACACTCTCGGGGGTAATTCTAGGGGTGGTCCGGGACTTTGTCCATGGACTAGGTCCCGGACCCTGCTACAGATTTACAAATTTTGACAGTTTCTGTCTCTGTTCAAGGCCCTCTCTTTGCCCATTAATTATCCAACCTTCACCAACTAAAATCTTCAGGTTTTAGTGACTAATTGCCCTTCTTAATCACCTTAAACCAAACACCAAGTACGCTCACCAATCTAGCTCATTTTACTTAGATTCTTTTACACTTACAACCTTGTTTTCTCTCTTGTTTTCTATCGGTTTGTAACAGATTTTGGTTTCTTCTTTAAACCATTCAAACCTCACTTACTGATGCCATTCCAAGCCCTCCAATGGCATTATTTCCTAAACAAATTTTGCCATAACTTAACTACATTCTTAGCATTTACACCACACTACAACAACCACCAAAAATCAGTTTTTACATCCCTGTTATCACAACAATAAACATCCATACAGCAACACATTAATTTCCCCTCTGTTATCCTCAATACAAGCTCAGGTTCTAAGTTTGTTTTGCATCCCCAAACAGCATTAAAGCTTCCTCACTCAAAAACCAATATTGTAGTACAAGACTACTCTAGTTCATGGTTATTTATTTACATTCCAAATCGGTTTACAGAGAACAAAACAACCCAAGGTAAGTTCATTACCTTGCTAGTTTTTCTTTCTTTTCTGATTTCTCTTCTCTTCTTCCACGTTCTCTTGCTCCCTCCTTCTCCCTCTGTTTTCCACACCACCAAGGATATGGTTTGCGAACTACAACCATTTCCATCGCACATATAACCAAGTCAATTCAATTTTCCCTCCACACAACCTAATATTTAAAGAGCTAGTTTACAAAGCTTAGTTTAGATTTTACCTTAGAGAACCCAAATGAGTGGCTTGACAATCAAATGGAGCAGTTTCCAAACCCCCACAAAAAAAAAGTGGTTCGGCTGAAACGATAAGAAATTTCCACGTGAGGGAAAAAGTCTCACAATTGGTAGAATAAGCTTGAAATGGTATATATACCTACTTATATATACCTTAAGGCACTAAGGAAGAGAAGAAGGGTTGAAATCTACCCTTCAAACTCCAAAAGCTCTCACGTCGATGGAGATGAAAACGGAGGAAACGAAACTTTGTTGGGTGGAGATCGAAGCTCTCACCGAGACGAGTCCAACGGTACCAATTTCTTGTGATTCGGGGAAATGAGTAAGATGGAGGAGATTGAAGATGGAGGTTTTGTGCTGTATGGAATCGCGCGTACAGAGGAAGAAGAAGGAGTTGCAATTTCAATACGTGAGTGAAGGAGAAGGTGAGGAGGTAAGCTTTTTATTTTACTTTTTCACTTTATACTATTTACTTTACTTACTTATTTATTTGTCTTGTTATTACTTAATAGCTAGCAAGCTATTAATGGTGTACACTCATTAATCAAAACCGGCCCACACTAATTAATGGCCCGGGTCGTTTTTCGTCTTTTCGAATTAAACGCGTTTCGTCTCCCGGTTTCGTTACTATTCACTTACCGGTCCGTTTCCGGAATTTCTCGTATAATTAATTTTAATGGTTGTTAAGCTTCCATTAATACTTAATTATAGTTATTTGATCAACTATATTTTTACGGGTCCATTTGACCACTTAAAGTCACGTTTTCTTCGGGTTTCTTCTCGAAAACGTGCTTTTATGCTTAATTGGGCGTTTTAACCATTATTTGGATCCGTTTTCTCTTCGGGAATCATCCCCTCCCCCTTATACTAATTAGGCCTACTAAGCCTTAGTAACCATCTCGGTACCCTCTCGAGATCATATATCATACCTTATACTCATTTAACGCGCATTTTTCAGCGTTTTTTTTTTTATTTTTAGTTCGCTTTTCAAGCGTTTTCTCTTTTCTTTTGGTTTAAAACTTTTTACACAAAATGTGCTTTAGGACCTTAAAGCACATTAAAAATTTTTGTTAAAGTAATGGCTAAATGTCCATCATTACTCTTTAATTAACGCACTACTTAGTATCACATTAGGAAGTCTAAATCAATGAGAAATCAAAAATTTCACAAATATGTGCCTTGTTTTGTGAATAGTAACCAAATTAAGCAAGTTTATAACATAAGTCAACATAAGTGAGTTAATTGGTCAACAAAGACTAAATACCCCTTATTATACTATGGGGGCCGGTTTTTACAAGGGTGAGTCACTCCCTCACTGGCTTAATAAGATAAGTAAAGAATGAAAAAGCAAGTTACTATTACTCTAACTCTACATAAATATCTCTTAAAACCTTACCTTTACTTACCTTCTTCACTTTCTTCTTCATTTCCTTCATGTTCCCACTGTCTCCAACCTCTCTCCTTCCTTGTCATTCACGGTTTGCTACAGCCCACACAAGAACTCCGTCTTTGACTACCTATATTTCCTAGCTCCATTTACCAAATCAAAAACCAAGACCACCATTCTCTTAGTCTTGCCAAGCTCTTCAACTTCATCCTTTCAAAACTTCAAGACCACCATTTCGGTGCCATGGAGATCCACCATTGAAGGAGCTTGAGCTTATACTTTTTATGCCTTGTTGATCACCTTTGCTTCAAGGTAAGGAAAAGCCAAAGAAAACAACATTTCCTCCATGTTTTGATGTTGACCGAAAAACCACCATTGATGGTGTTTTCTCTTGCTTTGTTCTAGCTTAATTTCAATCATTCAAGGGCTTGGTGGAGTCCTCTCTTGCTACATATTCAAACTCTCTTCCATTTCCAAGGTAAACACAATCACCTTAATGTTTTAAGACAATATATAACCTAGGGTTTATAATGAGATTAAGCATGAAGCTTGAATACTCATTACATTGCTTTATATTGATTAGAAACTTGACAAGCAAACTAAAGTCTTACCGGTTTTAATCAAAGAAGAGCAAGGAGAAATTAAGTGAAAAACTTGTGAAGGAAAAGAGGTAAATGTGCTAACCTAATGTAGCTTGTGATGCCTTAGGAGAAATGAGCTTATGTTACTTGTTAAAAACTACCTAAGGATCCAATTGTGAATGACTTAGTAAAATGTTCTCAAGGAGACTATTAAAGGGCATATGTGTTGTGTATGTATTTGCAAGTCAAAGGCAAATATATTGTGGGAAATTCAGTGTTTAAGGTTTATGTTATTTAAGGGCCTAAGAGCCATGTTATTTAAGGGCCTAGTGCCAAGCAATTTAAATAATGCACTATATTGTGATGTAGTGTAAGTTTGGTGAAGTTTTGTGTATAAGAATGCTCTTGATGGATTTAAGTGTTCTTGAATGTTTAATGGTGAAAACTTTGTGTTTTGTGTAACAAGATGCTAGGAGAACCCATGTCGAAATTTAGATAATGTATAAGAAGTCTTAGGTGTTTAAAATGAGCTTTGGTGAGTTAGGAAGTGTTTTAGAATGATTAAGTGTTCTACTAGTGAAAGAAACATGCATTAAGGTATTCTAAGATGTAAAAAGGACTTAGGCAATATTTTAGAGGATTTAGAATGCAAGTGAGTGTTTTTGGATACTTCAAGGTCATGGTGAGATTGTGTTTGGGACTTGTATATTGTTGGTGAACAAGGAAGAAGTAATGTATTGCATGAAGGAGCTATAAACTGGTGGAGATATTCAAGGAGTTTGGTTAGGAAGAAAAGATGCTTGGGAGATGATGTTGGAGTGGTGAGAAAACATTTGGGAATAGTGAGAGTTATAGGTATAAAAACAACACATAATGACTTAGTGAAAACATTGCATGTGCTAACCTTTGTATAAGAATTTGTGTAATGTTGAGGAGGTTTTTGGTGAATGATTTAAGGAGTTTAATGGATGTATTAAGGGGTGTTTGAAGTGCCAAATGTGGTTAGAACATACTAGGGCACTATGAGGTGAAGTTTGGAGTTAAATGGGCAATTAAAAACAAGGGTCTGGAGCAGACCGACCTTGGGGACTGGACCTGCAAGGTCGGTCGAGCCCAGTTTACCTTGCGAGAAATGGTCTCTGGAATGGACCGACCTTGGGGACCGGACTTGCAAGGTCGGTCGGGCATGGATTTTTGGTACAGATTAAGTCTCTGGAATAGACCGACCTTGGGACCGAACTTACAAGGTCGGTCATGCCTAAATCTTTGTACGTAAGTGAGTCTCGGGAATCGACCGATCTTGGGACCGAACTTGTCAAGATAGGTCGGGCCTGAATTTTCAAAGGGGAAAAACTCTCGGGAATAGACCGACCCTGTGGACCGAACTTGCAAGGTCGGTCGGAGTAGAATTTTCTGATGGTAATATGTTTGGGAATGGACAGACCTTGTGTAAGGTCGGTCGGTAAGGTCGGTCGAACCAAAACATGTAAAAAAAAACAAACAAAGTGGCTTAAGTAGTTAACCCAAGGGGGGTATAATGAAGGTAATCAAGGGTGAGTTTATGCATAGGAACATGTCATACAATCATGTAAATACTTAGTAAATGGAAGTTAAATAAGTTAATTAACCGACATTATTAATTATGTTTAGGGACTACGCTTGGCGGGTCACGTTCGCACCAAGGACCAAGGTATGGTTTTCTTGCAGTCTGTTGCCTACCGGTTTACACCGGCTTGTGTGTTGTATGTTTTTCTGTGTGTTTATGACCTTGTAAGATTAAGGTATGTAATGAGTTTACAGTTGTTTAAGTTATTGTATCGGAAGATGTGTCTCATTTCCCTTGTGTGTGTGTGTGTCTAACACGACCTAAACACTTGCTTGTGAATTTGTTGATTAAGTCCAACAATGGGACTTCTAACAAGTGCTAACCGGGGAAGTGAGGAGTCCGGTAGTTCCGGCCACGCGTGTGAGTATGGGAGTCGATGTCATAACCGTTTCGATTCTCTTTGTATGTTAAGGTTGTCTTCTCTTTTGGTCTTCAACCTTCCCTTTAGCTTAACCAAGGCTATTTTACTGACTCACGTCTGGCCACAAGGGCATACTATGTTTGTTCGGTATGCTTGGATCACTATATCCGACGCACCTTTGTGTTAAGTTATTCGTTCAATTTAAAAGGGCGGTAACGAGTTATGTAACGAGCTTAGCATGAGTTTGGCAACATTCTCTAGGCTCTCCATGGGATCTAATTGTGTTGGTTCGTTTCCTAAAGGATTCGTTCTTGTATGTTATGTGTGATGTTGTTATGCAATACTCTTGCTAAGATATATATGTTGTATGTTTAAAATGAATGCCATGTCATCATGACAAATAGTTGCGCGTATCCCGGTAGCCGATGGGCTACGCGTTAACCATACCAGCCAAGGGTTGCTGACCCCCTCGGGGGCTCCATATTTTTATTTGCAGGATGAGGATCGAAGAAGCTGAGTGGCTGTAGATCTTGGTTGATGATATTCTTTTGATACATTTTGGTTGGTAGGCCCGGGATGCGCCTGTGCTCCCGTGGCGGTATATTTTGGATAATGAACACATTACAATGACAGTTTACAGTGATGGTTGTAAATAAATACTCAGTATTATATATTATGTATCTATGGTTTAGTTCAATGCTCGGGAGTCTGATCATCAGACCGGTACAATTGTATTTATTCTGCCTTGTTAACCACGTGGGTGGTTAACGGCGTTATAGCACCAAACCGTTTAGTTATCGTTTAGTTGTTTAATTCCGTTGAGATTTAGGTAATTTGATAAGTACGTAGTAGGGGTGTTACACCAATATCCAAAAAATCGATTCCACTTTGGAAAATCACAAATATCATCCTTTACCCATGTTTAAAATTTCATAATCAAATTCCTTTTGGAAGCCCTTGAGCTAAAACGTCGGTAAATCTCGGCTTTTACAGGATTTTTCTATCTTTAAGGAAGCCTATATAAGGAGCCTTATCCCTTGATCAAATCTGAACTTCATGAACCCTAGACTCTCAAAGAAGGCAGCCGTCTCATTCTCTTCACGTTTTGAACTCCAGAGCCACAATCAAACACCGAAATCTAACCAAAATCAACACCAAAACACATTCTTCAACTCCCATTACATCCATAATCATCAAATCATCATCAACCACCAAGAACGCCACTAATTCTCAATAGTTAGAAGCTGGTTCGAATTCAATCCAGAACCGAGATCAAAAGGCACCGAAAGAATCTCGACGAGAAGAGCTTCGTTGTTCCAGGAGCCAAAACAGGTTGTAATCGCACTTTTCTAAAACCTTACAACTTTATCAGTCTTTAGTTAGTCAAATTTTGGGCAAAAACAAACCTTTTTCGGCTTCTGTATTGCTAACTACTTTTGCTTCTGCCTTGTTACTTGTTTGTCAAGTTTCGTGTCTAATTCAACTTCAAACTGCAATCTTTCAGTTACTAACGTATTGTATACCTTTCAGGCTACACGTACATAATGTTTTAGCCGAAACACCATCGAGAACCATTAGAATACCCCTGTCCGTGGGTGGTCCGTGACCCCAGACCTCTGGTCCAGGACCACGGACGAGTTGTCCGTGGCCACGGACACCCACGGACGGCAACGGGATTTTTAATTTTCAAAATTTAGGTTTTCTAAAATAATGTCCGGGCCCACGGACATCCTGTCCGTGGCGCCGGACTTTTCAAAATTGTGTTTTCTGTTTAATTCGACTTTTCTGTAAAACTAGGTTAACTGGGGTCTGTGGTCTCGAACATGGGTCCGCCGCTACAAATGTAAACAAAATTTGACCTAATTCTGCCTCCGAAACCCTAGTTTAGGTATTCTTAGTTTCCACTTTAATTTTCTGTCAAAAACGTTAAAAAGTTAAAAAAAACAGAAGCGCGCACTTAGGTTAAAAATGACTCGTAATAAGCCGTAATTAAACTAAGTAGAGGAAAAACGACTTCTAGGGGTAATGAAAGTAATTAAACCCTAATTAAGTCGAATATCAAGCCCCTGAACCCAAACTCTCCTTTCATAATTTGATATAGGTAAAAATTAGGTGGCGACTCATAATAGGTTCCAGTGAGCTAGCTTAGGTTTTAATAATTATTGTTTTATGACATAGTTATTAATCATAGGTTATAAGTGGACCTAAAACCCGACTAGATCCTAATGAATCTAATCAACATAGGATAGGGTTTAAAAATCAAGACTCACAACATGCCTTAAAAATAAATTAAACACAACAATGTTCGTCAGAAAGCAAGAATTACACCCTTTGACCTTTTAGGGTGAAAATATACTCAAATGAACTCCTTAGGACCTAAAATTTTGTCTTAAGCTATATAAATCATAAATGAACACAATAAAACCATTTCCAAGGGAAACCAGACTCAGGAACTCACTAGAACGCCAAATGTGCTCTAAGCTTCCTTAAAGCACATTTTGTGAGATTGTCTCCAAAATGAGTTTTGTTTGGTTTTTGGGTCTTGAATACCCTTAATGAAATACCCCTAAATTAATTTAAATTAATTTAGAGGATTTCTTTTATTAAAACCGTAAATAATTCCATTAATTATTATATTATAGCATGGAATTGTGAATAATAAATCAATATATCCTTATATGGAATTATGAAAATTAAATCATGGGATTCCTCCCATTTAAATCCTAAGGAATACTATTATTGAAATACCTCAAACCTAGATATAGTGTTTAATGATAAACTAAGGTAATAAGGCTACAGAATGCCTTAGAAACATTTTTAAATCAAAGAAAACATAAGGAAACCAAAGAGCAGTTTAAGCAAAACGTGCTCTAAGCTTGGAGAGACTTGGTGAGCACCCAAATATCATTCTAGACCTTAGTAATACCCTAATGGTCATTTTAAGTCAATTACCAAAGAAAACCAAGCTCAAAAACAAGTTAAAAAAACCAATTGTGGTTTAAGGACTCTTAAAGCACATTTTTGAAAAATTGTCTTAGAAGGGTTTTAAGTGGCTAAATACTCATGATTACTTCTTAATTAACTTGTGTACTAATTAGTATCACATTAGGAAGTCTAAATCAATAGGAATCAAAAAGTTCACAATTATGTGCACTAGTTTGTGAATAGTAATCAAATAGTGCCTAGTTTAGTCTTTAGTCAAATAAGTTTAGTTGGTTGGTCAAACAACACCATGACTAGCTTAATTAAAGGGGTGGCCGGTTTTTGAGGTGATGATTCACCACATGATCAAATAAGAAAAAAACAGAGATAAAGTAAAAACTAATATTTGCTTTTAACATAAATATCCCACCTTTACTTACCTCTCTCCTCATCTCTTCATTCTCTTCTTTTCCCCCACCGGTTTCACCCCTCTTCCTCCCTTCTCCATTCACATAGAAGACAACCCCATGCTAGCTCCATCTTCACTTGCTTGCCAAACACACATCTTAGCTCCAAAATCAAAACTAAACACATATTCTTCTTAGTTAGCTCAAGCTCCTTCTTCCTATCTATTCAAAACATCAAGAGCCTTATTTTGGAGCCAAGGCAAATCGCCATTAGAGGAGGAAACTCAAGCTTTGAGACTCCATTAGCTTCTCCATTCTCTTAAGGTAAAGAATATGTAAGAAAATCAAGTTCCCACCATTTCTTCACATGTCCAAAAGTTAATACTCATGAGGCTCCATTTTTATGCCTTGTTCTAGCTTGTTTTCTACTCTCCAAAGGATAGAGGAGGTCCTTATTTATTCATATCCAAGCATGTCTTGAGAATCCAAGGTAAAACATTCAATTTAATACCTTAAAACACATTTTTAACCTAGGTTTTATCCCTTACGGTTAGTGTGTTGTTTAGTACTCATTGGAGTCATTGAATATTGGTTAGAACATTGGCAAGGAGAACTTGGTTGTGATCAAGATTGTTCAAGAAAAACCTAAGGAGAAAAGTTTGTGAGCTTGTAAAAGATCAAGGTAAATTACTTACCTTAAGGTGTTTTATTGTTTAAGGGAATGGGATTTAGATAGGTGATGAGTTTAGTGTAGAGTTTACATTGGGAAGGGTATAAAGACCTAGGAGAAACAATGATTATACTTGTGAACTTGTGACTAAGGAGCAAATGAGAAAAAGAGATAGTTTAAGAATGTCAAGGTGAATTATAAGAGAATTTATATTGCATGGGAGCCTTGTTGTGTGTATTTGCATGTCAAAGGCAATTTATATTGAGGAAATTCAATGTTTAAGATTTATGCATTTAAGGGCCTAAGAGCCAAGTCATTTAAGGGCCTAAGTGCCAATGCCAAGCAATTTAAGTTTATGCACTATATTGTGATGTAGTGTTTTTGGTGTATG
Organism: Limonium bicolor; assembly: GCA_023374045.1. Lineage (NCBI taxonomy): Eukaryota > Viridiplantae > Streptophyta > Magnoliopsida > Caryophyllales > Plumbaginaceae > Limonium > Limonium bicolor. The sequence continues at coordinate 6,234,664 of CM041780.1, forward strand.
ATGTGTGTTGAGGAAGTTTAATGAGAATTTGAATGTTGATAGCCATTTGATGGTGAAAACTAAATGTTTTGGTGTAACAATATACTAGAGAACCCATGGCAAAATTTAGTGAAGAACCTAAGTGTTTAAGTTGTATTGAGGAGATTTTGACTAAGGAAGTGTTAAGAAACTTTAGGAGTTGTTTTGATGAAGAATGAGTTCAAGATGTTCTAGTAAACTAGGGTGACTTAGGTATGTCTATAAGAAACTAGGGGTTGCAATGGTGAATTTTAGGCACCAGACCTTGATGAAAGGAGTTAGGAAACTTGTACAAGTTTGGTGGGAATAAGCTGTAAACTTTGGAATGGTTTATGTGTGAACTAGAGTTTAGAATCTAAGGAAGTTTGATAAATGCAATGAGTGTGGAAAGTGGTGTACATGGTGTGGTCAAGTTCTTAAGGAGGGAGCATTTGGTTGGTGAAAGTTCTAGGTGGAGTATGTGTTAGAAAAGTAGGAAAAATAAGTGCTAAGTGTTGAGAGTTTTGGTAGGAATTGAGTAAATGGTTGAGAAGATCTTTGGAAGTTGTTTCAATGGGATGGATGTTAAGAGGTGGGTTCAATGTGCTAGGATGGTGTTAGACCTATAAGGACACTTGTGGAAGGGTTTGGAGTTGAAAGAACAATTTAAGAGAAAAGTCTGTAGAGGACCGACCCAGGGTCCGACCCAGTTCTGGGTCGGTCGGACCATGTTAAGCCAGCTAGAATGTCTCTGGACTGGGCCGACCCAGAGGGTTTTGGGTCGGTCGGCTTAGTTTTTGAAATACCCCAAACCTTAGTATGTTTTTAAAAACACTTAAATATGGTATATTAAGACTAAAAAGAGTCTTAGAAACATTAGTAAACAATTTAAACCATATAGAACACAAATAAATACCTTAAAGTCAATTAGGGCTAAAATGTGCTCTAAACTTGGGATAAGCTTGGGTAAGACCTAATGAGCTTACCAAGACCTTATTTGTATACTAATGAACATATTAAACCAATTACCAAAGAAAACCAAGCTTGAAAACAAGTTAAAACACAAAATGTGCTTTAAGGAGTCTTAAAGCACATTTTTGAAAAATTGTTTTGTAAATGAGTTTTGAATGGCTAAATGTCCATCATTACTCTTTAATTAACATGTGTACTATATAGTATCATTTGGAAGTCTATACAATGGGAAATCAAAAATTTCACATCTATGTGCCTTGTTTTAGTGAATAGTAACTAAAATAAGCTAGTTTGTAACATATGTTTGTATAAGTAATTAAATTGATCAACAAAGACTAAAATGCCCTTAGTAACATAAAGGGGGCCGGTTTTTGTAGTAATGAGTCACCACACATGTAAGTTTATTAAGTAACAAATGATGACTAATGGTTACTATTTACTTTAAGGTATACATATCTTCTTAAAGCAAACCTATCTCACTTTCTCATTTCCCTCCTCATTCACACGTCTTCAACCTCTCTTCTATCTCCTTCTTGCTCTCATTCATGGTTTGCTACAGCAACACCAACACCACCATCATTTTCCATCTTTGACCACTTGTATCTCCTAGCTCATTTGGCCAAATTAAATTCTAAGACCACCATTCTCTTCCTCTAATCAAGCTCTTCAATTCTATCCTTTCAAAATCTCAAGAGCTCCATTTCGGTGCCAAGAAGAATCTCCATGGGAGGAGCTTGAGCTCATCTTTTCACATATTGTTGTTCTCCTTTGCTTCTAGGTAAGGAAACTCAAAGAAATAACACTTCCTTCATGTTATTATGTTGCAAATCACCACTAATGGTGCCCTTACCTTGCCTTGTTCTAGCTTCATTTCAACCTTTCATGGACTAGGTGGAGTCCTCTCTTGATATATATTCAAACTCACTTCACTTCAAGTTCTAAGGTAAAACAATTATCTTAATTTTTTTAAAGTAAGGTATAATCTAGGGTTTGCAATGAGATGAAGCTTAAAGCTTGAATACTCATTATATTGCTTGTACATTGTTTAGAAGTTGACAAGCAAACCAAACATCATTACCGATTTTAAACAAGGAAACAAGAAAGAAGTTGTGAGGAAAAGAGGTAAATGTGCTAACCTAATGTGGTTTAAAGTCTTAGGAGAAATGAGCTTATGTTGCTTATTAAAATGATCTAAGGAGCCAATGGTGAATGACTTAGTAAAATGTTTTCAAGGGCTTAGTAAAAGGCATATGTATTGTTGGGTGTATTTGCAGGTCAAAGGCAAATATATTGTGGAAATTCAGTGTTTATGATTTATGCATCTTAAGGGCCTAAGAGCCATGTTATTTAAGGGCCTAAGTGCCAAGCAATTTAAATTATGCACTATATTGTGACGTAGTGCTAATTGTGTGAAGTTTTATGTATAAGAATGTGTTTGATGGATTTTAGTGTTCTTGGTTGTTTAATGGTGAAAACATTGTTTTGGTTTAGTAAAGTTCTAGGGGAGTTCATGCCAAAATTTAGGTAATAAACAAGAAGTTCAAAGGGTTTTAAGTGAGTTTGGTAAGTTAGGAAATGTTTAGGATGGTTAAGTGCTTTCCTAGTGGAAGAAACATGCATTAAGGGGTTTAAAGATGTAAAAAGGGCTTAAGCAATGCTCTAGAGGATTTAGAATGCAAAGAATGTTTTTGGGACATTTCAAGATCATGGTGAGATTGTGTTAAGGACTTGTGCAATGTTGGTGGATAAGGATGAAGTGATTTGTTGCATGGGGAGCTATAAACTTGTAAAGATGTTCAAGGAGTTGTTTAGGAAGAAAAGATGCTTGGGAGATGATGTTGTAGTGGTGAGAAAACATTTGGGAATAGTGGGAGTTATAGGTATGAGACACCACATGGAAACTTAGTGAAAAACATTATAAGTGTAAACCTTTTTATAAGAATTTGTGTAAATGCTTGAGGAGGATTTTAGTGAATGATGTATGGAGTTTTAAGGAGGTCTTAAGGTGTGTTTGAAGTGCCCAAATAAGGTTAGGACATACTAGGATATATGAGGTGAAGTTTGGAGTTAAATGGGCAATGAAAAATAAGGGTCTGGAGCAGACCGATCTTGCGACCGAACTTGCCAAGATCGGTCGAGCCCAGTTTACCTTGCGAGAATTGGTTTCTGGAATTGACCCGACCTTGGGGACCGGACTTGCAAGGTCGGTCGGGCATGGATTCTTAGTACGGATTGAGTCTCTGGAATAGACCGAACTTGGGACCGGACTTACAAGTTCGGTCATGCCTGATTTTTGTACGTGAGTAAGTCTCGGGAATCGACCGATCTTGCGACCGAACTTGCCAAGATCGGTCGGGCCTGAATTTTCAAAGGGAAGAAACTCTCGGGAATAGACCGAACTTGCGACCGAACATGCAAGGTCGGTCGGAGTAGAATTTCTCGCGAATTCTGCGCTAAGGTGTGCTGTGATAGGTTGTTTTTTTTTTAAAAAAATAGGTCTATCGCAGCGGTTTCTTATTAAGAACCGCTGCGATAGGTCGCTTTTTTTTTAAAAAAAAACAACCTATCGCAGCGGTTCTTAGTAAGACCGCTGCGTTAGACTACCTACCGCAGCGGTTCTACAACCGCTGCGTTAGGTGTTTCACCTACCGCAGCGGCACCCATCGCAGCGGTTTTCAACCGCTGCCATAGGTTCCAAACAACCGCTGCGGTAGGGTCTTTTTCTACTAGTGTCGCCTGAGGTCACTAAGATTACTTTTGATGACTGGTACCAGAGCATCCACAACTATAGGTCTCCAGAGCATGAGTCCACCATCGTCACTACTCGTGTTGTGAAGCATTACTATGAGTTTGTTCAGGAGAGTTAGGAAGTATGGTGTGAGTTTGTATTTTGTACCCCTGTACACCGTGGTATCGGTGACTAGTAGCTAGCCTAGGAACTAGCAGTAAAGGGATGTCTCTTTTGGGATGTAAGGTGTACGTAAGATGTTGGTTTGTAGCCTTTTGAGTCTTTCTCGCGCTAAGGTGTGCTCTAGAATTTCATAGGTAGTCAACGCCTTAGAATAGCTTGACATCATATCCTCCTTATAGGTAGTCGGCTCCTTAGAATACCGACAATACTTCATTTTTACCTTTAGGTGGTCGACGCCTTAGAATCGCTCGACATCCTTCCACTTTACTCATAGGTAGTCAGCGTCATAGAACAGCTCGACACAACTTGTCGGATTTCAATTGCATGTGGGGTCTTTTAAGATCCAAAATTTTGGGGTATCATTCAAGCATCAACTAGCCTTTTCATTTCCATTACAAAGTCTAGTTGACGGGGGGCAATCTGTTATACCCCAAATTTTAACCCCCCCCCCCCCCCCCCCCGCGCGAAGCGTGTCTCTATTAATAGGCTAGTTTGGCCAAGTAGAGAGGTTTCCTAGTTTGATCGGCACATTTCAGAGTACTAGGGACAGTTTAGTCATCTTCTGGGGCATTTTCATCATTTTTCATCACAAGGCTCCTAAGCCCCCTATGAGCTTTCTCTCTCTCTCCATATAGAAGGGTCAAATCAATTCAAAATGCTTTGAAATTTTAACCCATGACAGAGGATGACATTTTTGGCATAATGGCGTTGGAATTTTGATTTTTCAAATTTCCAATAATTTTCTAGCAATTCCTGATTGAATCTGATGAGAAATTGAATTTAAAAATATTCCAATTGAAATACCCCAAACCTTAGTATGTGGTTTAGACATTAAAATATGGTATAATAAAGCTAAAAAGTGCCTTAGAAACATTAGTGAACAATTTAAACCACAGTAAACACAAATAAATACCTTAAAGTCGATATGGGCGAAAATGTGCTCTAAGCTTGGGATAAGCTTGGTTAAGACCTAATGAGCTTACCAAGACCTTATTTATATGTTAATGAACATATTAAACCAATTACCAAAGAAAACCAAGCTTGAAAACAAGTTAAAACACAAAATGTGCTTTAAGGAGTCTTAAAGCACATTTTTGAAAAATTGTCTTGTAAATGGGTTTGAAATGGCTAAATGTCCATCATTACTCTTTAATTAACATGTGCACTACTTAGTATCACATTAGGAAGTCTAAATCAATGAGAAATCAAAAATTTCACAAATATGTGCCTTGTTTTGTGAATAGTAACCAAATTAAGCAAGTTTATAACATAAGTCAACCTAAGTGAGTTAATTGGTCAACAAAGACTAAATACCCCTTATTATATTATGGGGGCCGGTTTTTACAAGGGTGAGTCACTCCCTCACTGGCTTAATAAGATAAGCAAAGAATGAAAAAGCAAGTTACTATTTACTTTAACATAAATATCTCTTAAAACCTTACCTTTTACTTACCTTCTTAACTTTCTTCATTTCCTTCATGTTCCCACCGTCTCCAACCTCTCTCCTTCCTTTTCATTCACGGTTTGCTACAGCCCACACAAGAACTTCATCTTTGACTACCTATATTTCCTAGCTCCATTTACCAAATCAAAAACCAAGACCATCATTCTCTTAGTCTTGCCAAGCTCTTCAACTTCATCCTTTCAAAACTTCAAGACCACCATTTCGGTGCCATGGAGATCCACCATTGAAGGAGCTTGAGCTTATACTTTTATGCCTTGTTGATCACCATTGCTTCAAGGTAAGGAAAAGCCAAAGAAAACTACATTTCCTCCATGTTTTGGTGTTGACCGAAAACCATCATTGATGGTGTTTTCTCTTGCTTGCTTTGTTCTAGCTTAATTTGAATCATTCAAGGGCTTGGTGGAGTCCTCTCTTGCTACATATTCAAACTCTCTTCCATTTCCAAGGTAAAACAATCACCTTATGTTTTAAGACAATATATAACCTAGGGTTTATAATGAGATTAAGCATGAAGCTTGAATACTCATTACATTGCTTGTATATTGATTAGAAACTTGACAAGCAAACTAAAGTCTTGCCGGTTTTAATCAAGGAAGAGCAAGGAGAAATTAAGTAAAAAACTTGTGAAGGAAAAGAGGTAAATGTGCTAACCTAATGTAGCTTGTGATGACTTAGGAGAAATGAGCTTATGTTACTTGTTAAAAACTACCTAGGGATCCAATGGTGAATGACTTAGTAAAATGTTCTCAAGGAGACTATTAAAGGGTATATGTGTTGTTGTATGTATTTGCAGGTCAAAGGCAAATATATTGTGGGAAATTCAGTGTTTAAGGTTTATGTTATTTAAGGGCCTAAGAGCCATGTTTTTAAGGGCCTAAGTGCCAAGCAATTTAAATAATGCACTATTGTGATGTAGTGTATGTTTGGTGAAGTTTTGTGTATAAGAATGCTCTTGATTGATTTAAGTGTTCTTGAATGTTTAATGGTGAAAACTTTGTGTTTTGGTGTACAAGATGCTAGGAGAACCCATGTCGAAATTTAGATAATGTATAAGAAGTCTTAGGTGTTTAAAATGAGCTTTGGTGAGTTAGGAAGTGTTTAGAATGATTAAGTGTTCTACTAGTGAAAGAAACATGCATTAAGGTATTTGATAAGTGTCAAATGAGCATGTTTTATAGGTGTATTTCATGTTTAATATTAGCACTTTTCTTGCTCATTTCTCCACTTCGGTTAGTTTTCCTCTAGTTTATGTTTTATTGTTTATCTCACAAAATTATTGGTTTAACATGAGGAAAACCAAGCCGGGAGTGAAGTAGACAAAGAGACGAACGCGTAGACGCAAACGGCTCAGAAAACGGAGTCCAAACGAAGAATCTAGAGCCGGTCAAAGTTTGAAGGAAAATAGGCCATCAAGGTGCAACCGCCCCATAACAGGCGGACACCACCACACCAACCGCCAGGCGGACACCACCACACCGACCGCCTACTATCTGGCGGACACCACATGCTCAACCGCCAGGCGGTCACCACCACCTCTACCGCCACTTATCAAGGGTTCTCACAGGCGGACACCACACCACCAACCGCCACTTATCAGGCGGTCTTCCACAGGCGGACAAGATAAAATCGCGCCGAAACATAGTTTTCTTCCTCGCGCGACTCTGCAACTCGCCTTATCTATCTACCCCCCGCCGTCGCCTACCTTATTTCGCTCACGCGTATCCAGCTCCTGTCCCCTGCATTAAATGAAGCAATCAATGCTTCAATCAGTGAAGAAATCAACAGAGGCAATCAACTGCAAGTCTTCTACGTAGTCTTCATTTCTTCTATAAATACCCATTCCCTACAGCCTTGTACGAGTGCACGGAGAAAACCTGAAAATCACTCACACTCACCTCATCTCATTCTATTCCATCCAGTAATTCGCTCCCGCATACCATTTCATTCCATTAATTCTCTAATTCACCCACTTCACTTATAATAGCCTTCATACATGTGTTCACTCTTCGACCTCTCCATTTCTCCATTCACTAATCACGTCTCCGTGCTGTTATTACGTCAAACCTCTGTCAGATTTATTACCAGTTAATATGTCTGGCTAAGGAGGATTTGCTCCGGGCAAGGTTTAAATTATGGTTTGTTTAATTATGTAATCAATATTTCTACCGGTTTTAATAAATACAGTTTGTTACGCTTAAAGGATTTCTCTCACCATTTTAATAAATTACATGAATTTATTAAAATGCTTTCCTAAGTCTATTTTGATCAGACCAGGTGATAAATAGACAGGTTATTTAAGCCGTAAATCTGGAGAAAACTTATTATGATTTAATAAGTTAGTATTTACAGATGCAATTATAATTCCTCGAATTTAACGTCCGTTTACATAGTTTTGCTCGAACCTTGATTAGACCGAGCATTTTCTGGTAAATGAGTTCTTAAGGGTCTATGACTTAGTCCTTAGGATAATAACAGGAATTTTGCCAAGCTAATTTATTAAACCGGTAGAGATAGCATAATTAATCAGATTATATAAAACCTGAACCCGGAGTTCCATTTAATTCATCTGCACTCAGTAATTTAATCTGCTCTTTTAATTCCCTAAAACAAGTCAATTAACTTCCCCCCTTTTGTGACAAGCTTAGGAACTACTTTAGCTCGCTATAAGTCCCACGGTTTGACCCCGGCCGCTTCTCTTCTTCTACACTACTACGACCGGGTTTTAATTTGCAGCCCGACGGATATTTTGAGTATTAATTTCTTTCTTCTTTTTAATAACTACACCTCTTCTAAATCACTCACGATAAATCCATTCTGCAAAATGGCGCCGTTGCCGGGGACTTGATTTAATCTAGTCCCTAAGCCCCGGTTAATTCACCTGTTATATTATAATAATCTGTTAATTTAATAAAAAAATAAAATTCAAAAAAAAAACTGTTAATCCAATTTTGGACATATAACCTCGGACATCTGACTTGGACAGTGGACATCTAACTTCTGATCTGACTTGGACATCTGACTACTAATTTGTTAATATTATTGTTATTTATTTCTGTCATTTCGTTCCATTGTCATTTCGTTCCATTGTCTCTAACTACTAACTTAAAATTTCCAGTCATTTTGTTCCATTGTTATTTCGTTCCATTGTCATTTCTTTCCATTGTATACTAACTACTAACTTAAAATTTCTGTCTACTAATTCCTAACATTTTTATTATTCTAACGTATAACCAGTTCTTTCTCTGTTTTGAGTGGTGTATGCCTTTCACCAGGTCACAGAGCCTCCCAGAGAATATCACACGGTTAGTTACATCCCAGAAATTGAGAGAACCTTTCTACGCAATCTCAGCAGAGACGAACTCAACGAAATACCACCACAGTGATAGATTCTGACCCGGAAGCTAACATGGCAGCTACACCAGCAACGGTTCGAAATATCAACAGGCCGTCTAACCAAGGACAACAGCCTGCTATCGTCCTTCCTCACCTCAGCCCATCCGAATACGATGAGTGGCAGAAGCTGAAGCCATATCATCAGATTCGATGTGTGAAGGAGTTGGGCATGTTTGATGGCACCAGTCCAGACGAAGCCTTGTTGCATGTTACAAAATTCTTGCAACATGCCAATAGCCTTACTGCAACCCGATGCAGTACTTCAATATGCAAGATTGTCATTATTCCAACACAGCCTGACGGGAAACGCGAGCAAGTGGTATCATAGCTTAACACCGAGTACCATTGGTACCTGGGACGACATGGCCACCAAGTTCTATGACAAATTCCTACCTCCGAGCCGAACTTTGGAGATGATTGCTGAAATTTATAATTTTAAGCAACCAGGGTCGGAGAATATTTGTGAAACTTGGGACCGTTTCAAAGGTCTACTACTCACTTGTCCTCACCACGGTCTGACGAAGGAACAAGTATCACAATTGTTTTACAAGGGCTTGATCGGTCCGTGCAGAACAATGGTGTTATCTTCGTTAGGGGCTGACGTTCTGAAAAAGCCGGGAGCACAATTTATGAACAGCATGGAGTCTCTCTGTGAGGAAATTAGAGACTGGGCCTCCGGTGGATCAAGGAGCGGTACTCCAGGATTATATCATGTTGGGGAAAGTGATAACAAGTTCGATCAATTAATGAAAAGCCATGAGCAACTCATGGAAAGCAATGCTCAGCAAGCAACAAAAGTGAGCACTCTACAGAAAGTGGTCGAACAGATGGCTATGAATTCCTTCCCTCAGCAAGCTAAGTCGATGATTTCCCGACCACCTACTACCCCTCCAGGCTATGCTCCTCAATCTCAAACGTCACCAACAATTTCTTGTACACAATGTTGCGGGCCTCATGATTACGATCAATGCCCCCAACTACAAGAAATGAAAGCAGCGGAGGAAGCAAACTACATCACCAACAATTCAGGATACAGACAACCATGGCAACGTAACATGCAATCCAACCTTAGCTACTCAAACACCGGAAATATCCAAACCCACATACCCTACAAACATCCCAAATTACAGACCTCAGTCCAATTTCCAAGGAGGCCAAAGGCAATATCAACAACAGCCTTATGGCAATGAAGCTTCATCGAGCCGACCAACTCAACCTCCTTCGAATCCTGAGTCTGATATGTCTCAGATGCAGGAAATGTTTAAGGCGATGATGGGTAAATCACGAGATACGCAAGAAGGTCGCAGCTCTGCGCAAAGACCAAAAAGCCTTGCAGTCTCAATACAACAACTTCTAACTCAACAAAGACCTCCTGGCCAACTCCCCTCACAGACCAATCCAAACCCAAAAGAGTATGCAAAAGCAATTTACATAGTGGACCAACCCATCACATTAGCTCAAAGGAGCAACAACCCGAGAGTGAAATGGTCCCTGAAGTGGAGCACCAGGCCGAGGAAGAATACCTCGACATGAACCAAATGAAGCTCTATGCCAAATTAGTTGCGATAAACGAAATGATGGAAGGTCCACTAGACCTTACATCACAGCAACCGGAGAGCAAACTGGTTCATGTAGTGGACGATTTACCTGAGGATTTGAGTTACTCAATACCACCACCCCAGTTCGAAAATGAGCAAACGGTATCAAACCTTCTGCTTGAGCTTGAAGACAAGCCATCAGAGGACAACTTCTACCTCAACTTCATGGAGTCTCCTCCCTCTGAAGTCAATTACCGTTATTTTCCCTCCTTCTCTGTGCTATACCCAGACAATGAGGATTGTTACATCCTCGAGAATGAAGAGAAGGAAATGCTCGCTCCCGCCAGAACATCCAAAAAAATACCAATATCACCTTCGAGGAACCACCTCCCTCTGAAGTTGAATTCAACAAGGCTCTTCCTTTGAGCCTCTCAAAGAAGACGAGGATTATTACATCCTCAAATTCGAAGAGGAAAAGCCATCCAACTTTGATCTTCATCTGGAGGATCACAGCCTTCCCCTCTTGTGCAACAAAGAAGTAGGGTGGAAACTCGCAGTCGGCTCGCTGAGTGAGAAGGCCATCTTTCCATTTGATCCAGGGTCAGAATTTGAAGATACAAATTTCCCAGAAGTTCTCCCTGAACCACTCAACGCAGTTAAGGATGTCTTCATCCTTGAATTTGAAAAGGATGATACTCACACTAAGGATCATCCATTGGAAAAATTGGGCCCTTCGACAAAGAAAAATAATGCCCACCCCACCCCCCCGTTGAAGCTCACTTCCACCTTCATTAAAATTCCAGAGGAGGAAATTTACATCCTCGACTTTGAGCAAGCACCACCACTACCTTCTTGCACCCATACGGCTAAACAACAAAGGAGAATGTTTACATTCTCCAGTTTGAGGAAGCACTACCACCACCACCACCCGGATTTCAATACAATATTAATGGCAACAAACACCTCCTTCAAAACCAGGTTTTGTGGAGTTTGTCTTTTCCTACTATAATTGTTGCCGTCATTCTGTGTTTGATCCAGGTGGTTCGGTCCTACATATTGCCAATTTCCTGTTCCCGGTACTACCATTGTCAACATTCATTTATGATCCGGGATAATAATAATAAAAAAAAAACGTCTAGCTAGAGACGTTAAACCCGGGCAGCTTGGTGGGAGGCAACCCACTATCTATCTTCTATCTTTCCTTTAAATTAATGTTGTTTTCTTTTGTCCTATATTTCCCTTTTATTTGCTATAATAAAATGCAGACTTCACTTGAGTTCTTCTCGCTGTGTAGAATATTCTTTACAGGTTTATTTCATGACATTCCACAGCAACACTCAAGTGTGGGGGAGCTCTACACACTCTACGAAATCTGGGGAGTACACTCTTTCCTTTACTAATTGCATGCCCTATTAATTTTATTTCCTCTACGCAATGAGGGCATTGCTTAAAGCTTAAGTGTGGGGGAAGAGCCTTGTCAGGACATTTTATGCTTAAATTGTCAATCTCTCTGCTTATCTTCTGCTTACCTCGCATTTGTTCAAAATTGAATTATGTACCTTGCTAATGTAGGTTGTTCTCTTTAAAAACAATACTATTATGAATTGTGGGATAAAGGGTACAAATTTTTAAAAATTTACATTTGATTACTTTTGAGGAGCATTTTTATATGCGGTGTGACCAAATAATCTGCAAATTGGTTGATTTTATTGCTCAGGGTTTCTTCTGTCTTCTCTCTCTCTTAGGGATTGCTAAGGGGTATTTCTCTGTAAAAAAAAGAAGAAGAATACAAAAAATAAGGGACTTTCGAGACACCATTGGTAACCAACAAAAGAGAGTTGAGTGTTCTTGAATACAAAGGCATTTTGCCTACATTTTCTCATCCCTCATGCAAAAGTGAAGCAAATGCATAAATCTTTTCTTCCTTTTATTTTCTCCTCAATGCCCATTCTTGAGAGAAGTTGGCCATGGTAAAAGTTCTCGGAGTCACCAAAACAAAAGAAACATTGAAGTACCTTAGATCATACCCCGAAATTCTAAATTTTGTTTTCACCTTGAGCACACCTATGCCACCAGCAGATAATTTTCACACTCCTCAATAAGTTTTAGAGATCATAAACTATTGACTTTTTATCCTACCCTTCATAATAATATTTGTTAGTATTGAGCATTTCCTACTTGCTTAGGTACATGGTTTTACTTGAGGACAAGCAAAAAGATAAGTGTGGGGGTGTGATAAGTGTCAAAATGAGCATGTTTTATAGGTGTATTTCATGTTTAATATTAGCACTTTTCTTGCTCATTTCTCCACTTCGGTTAGTTTTCCTCTAGTTTATGTTTTATTGTTTATCTCACAAAATTATTGGTTTAACATGAGGAAAACCAAGCCGGGAGTGAAGTAGACAAAGAGACGAACGCGTAGACGCAAACGGCTCAGAAAACGGAGTCCAAACGAAGAATCTAGAGCCGGTCAAAGTTTGAAGGAAAATAGGCCATCAGGGTGCAACAACGCCCCATACAGGCGGACACCACCCACCAACCGCCAGGCGGACACCACCACACCGACCGCCTACTATCTGGCGGACACCACATGCTCAACCGCCAGGCGGTCACCACCACCTCTACCGCCACTTATCAAGCGGTCTCACAGGCGGACACCACACCACCACCGCCACTTATCAGGCGGTCTTCCACAGGCGGACAAGATAAAATCGCGCCGAACATAGTTTTCTTCCTCGCGCGACTCTGCAACTCGCCTTATCTATCTACCCCGCCGTCGCCTACCTTATTTCGCTCACCGTATCCAGCTCCTGTCCCCTGCATTAAATGAAGCAATCAATGCTTCAATCAGTGAAGAAATCAACAGAGGCAATCAACTGCAAGTCTTCTACGTAGTCTTCATTTCTTCTATAAATACCCATTCCCTACAGCCTTGTACGAGTGCACGGAGAAAACCTGAAAATCACTCACACTCACCTCATCTCATTCTATTCCAGTAATCGCTCCCGCATACCATTTCATCCATTAATTCTCTAATTCACCCACTTCACTTATAATAGCCTTCATACATGTTTCACTCTTCGACCTCTCCATTTCTCCATTCACTAATCACGTCTCCGTGCTGTTATTACGTCCAACCTCTGTCAGATTTATTACCAGTTAATATGTCTGGCTAAGGAGGATTTGCTCCGGGCAAGGTTTTAAATTATGGTTTGTTTAATTATGTAATCAATATTTCTACCGGTTTTAATAAATACAGTTTGTTACGCTTAAAGGATTTCTCTCACCATTTTAATAAATTACATGAATTTATTAAAATGCTTTCCTAAGTCTATTTTGATCAGACCAGGTGATAAATAGACAGGTTATTTAAGCCGTAAATCTGGAGAAAACTTATTATGATTTAATAAGTTAGTATTTACAGATGCAATTATAATTCCTCGAATTTAACGTCCGTTTACATAGTTTTGCTCGAACCTTGATTAGACCGAGCATTTTCTGGTAAATGAGTTCTTAAGGGTCTATGACTTAGTCCTTAGGATAATAACAGGAATTTTGCCAAGCTAATTTATTAACCGGTAGAGATAGCATTAATTAATCAGATTATATAAAACCTGAACCCGGAGTTCCATTTAATTCATCTGCACTCAGTAATTTAATCTGCTCTTTTAATTCCCTAAAAACAAGTCAATTAACTTCCCCCCTTTTGTGACAAGCTTAGGAACTACTTTAGCTCGCTATAAGTCCCACGGTTTGACCCCGGCCGCTTCTGTCTTCTACACTACTACGACCGGGTTTTAATTTGCAGCCCGACGGATATTTTGAGTATTAATTTCTTTCTTCCTTTTAATAACTACACCTCTTCTAAATCACTCACGATAAATCCATTCTGCACTTTCTAAGATGTAAAAAGGACTTAGGCAATATTTTAGAGGATTTAGAATGCAAGTGAGTGTTTTGGGATACTTCAAGGTCATGGTGAGATTGTGATTGGGACTTGTACTGTTTGTGAACAAGAAGAAGTAATGTATTGCATGAAGGAGCTATAAACTGGTGGAGATATTCAAGGAGTTTGGTTAGGAAGAAAAGATTCTTGGGAATGATGTTGTAGTGGTGAGAAAACATTTGGGAATAGTGATAGTTATAGGTATAAAAACACCACATAATGACTTAGTGAAAAACATTGCATGTGCTAACCTTTGTATAAGAATTTGTGTAATGTTGAGGAGGTTTTTGGTGAATGATTTAAGGAGTTTAATGGATGTCTTAAGGGGTGTTTGAAGTGCCAAATGTGGTTAGAACATAACTAGGGCACTATGAGGTGAAGTTTGGAGTTAAATGGGCAATTAAAACAAGGGTCTGGAGCAGACCGACCTGGGGACCGGACCTGCAAGGTCGGTCGAGCCCAGTTTACCCTGCGAGAAATGGTCTCTGGAATGGACCGACCTTGGGGACCAGACTTGCAAGGTCGGTCGGGCATGGATTTTTGGTACAAATTAAGTCTCTGGAATAGACCGACCTTGGGACCGAACTTACAAGGTCGGTCATGCCTAAATCTTTGTACGTAAGTGAGTCTCGGGATTGACCGATCTTGGGACCGAACTTGTCAAGATAGGTCAGGCCTGAATTTTCAAAGGGAAAAACACTCGGAATAGACCGACCTTGTGGACCGAACTTGCAAGGTCGGTCGGAGTAGAATTTTCTGACGGTAATATGTTCTGGAATGGACCGACCTTGTGTAAGGTCGGTCGGTAAGGTCGGTCGGACCAAAACTTGTAAAAAAAAACAAAAGTGGCTTAAGTAGTTAACCCTAGGGGGTATAATGAAGGTAATCAAGGGTGAGTTTAAGCATAGAACATGTCATACAATCATGTAAATACTTAGTAAACGGAAGTTAAATAAGTTAATTAACCGACATTATTAATTATGCTTAAGGACTACGCTTGGCGGGTCACGTTCCCCGCAAGGACCAAGGTATGGGTTTCTTGCAGTCTGTTGCCTACCGGTTTACCACGGCTTATGTGTTGTATGTTTTTCTGTGTGTTTATGACCTTGTAAGATTAAGGCATGTAATGAGTTTACAGTTGTTTAAGTTATTGTATCGGAAGATGTGTCCTCATTTCCCTTGTGTGTGTGTGTCTAACACGACCAAAACACTTGCTTGTGAATTTGTTAATTAAGTCCAACATGGGACTTCTAACAAGTGCTAACGGGGAAGTGAGGAGTCCGGTAGTTCCGGCCACGCGTGTGAGTATGGGAGTCGATGTCATAACCGGTTCGATTCTCTTTGTATGTTAAGGTTGTCTTCTATTTTGGTCTTCAACCTTCCCTTTAGCTTAACCAAGTCTATTTTTACTGACTCACATCGGGCCACAGGGGCATACTATGTTTGTTCGGTGTGCTTGGATCACTATATCCGACGCACCTTTGTGTTAAGTTATTCGTTCAATTTAAAGGATGGTAACGAGTTATGTAACGAGCTTAGCATGAGTTTGGCAACATTCTCTAGGCTCTCCATGGGATCTAACTGTGTTGGTTCGTTTCCTAAAAGGATTCGTTCTTGTATGTTATGTGTGATGTTGTTATGCAATACTCTTGCTAAGATATATGTTGTATGTTTAAAAATGAATGTCATGTCATCATGACAATAGTTTCCGCGTATCCCGGTAGCCGATGGGCTGCGCGTTAACCATACCAGCCAAGGGTTGCTGACCCCTTGGGGGCTCCATATTTATATTGCAGGATGAGGATCGAAGAAGCTGAGTGGCTGTAGATCTTGGTTATAGATATACTTTTGATACATTTTGGTTGGTAGGCCCGGGATGCGCCTGTGCTCCCGTGGCGGTATATTTTGGATAATGAACACATTACAGTGACAGTTTACAGTGATGGTTGTAAATAAATACTCGGTATTGTGTATTATGTATCTATGGTTTAGTTCTATGCTCGGGAGTCTGATCATCAGACCGGTACACTTGTATTTATTCTGCCTTGTTAACCACGTGGGTGGTTAACAGCGTTGTAGCACCAAACCGTTTAGTTATCGTTTAGTTGTTTAATTCCGTTGCGATTTAGGTAAATTGATAAGTACGTAGTAGGGGTGTTACAAAAAGTGGTATCAGAGCGAAGTATCGCTCTGATGACTAGAATACCGAGCTTAGGATATACCGAGTTAGGAAACCTAGCTACAGTTATTCAAGTGAACAGTTATGGAAAGGTTAACCGTTAATTAAGTGTGGAAATACCTTATTGTCGGGAAGATGTTACAACCGTTGGACTGATAAGTTTGAAAGCAAGATGTTAATGAATGTTCGTATGAATTCAGATGTCAGGTAGATCATGTGGTAGAGGCTGCGGCGCGACATTGATGATACTGGGAACTAGGGAGAGAACCCTACGGCGCAAGTCATGGCCGACGCTGTTGCGGCCGCCGTAGCCCAGATGGTCCCACAGTTGGTAGCTGCGATATAGCAGGGGCAACAGCCCGAAGTTCAACCACCACCGCCACCGCCACGAGAGACCAACTGGGTCAAGGCGTTGGCTGATTTGAGACCCCCGTCGTTTAGTGGGAGACCGACCCTAGTAAGTTGGAGGCGTATATCTCCGAGATGGAGACTGCCTACGAGACCTTGAATGTGCCCGAGGAGGTCAAGGTCCGTCTTGCCACTTACTATCTGAAGGGTTCGGCACAGAGTTGGTGGAAGTTAGTACGGGAGGGCAGAGTTGCTGACCTTACCTTTCAGTGGAGGGAGTACACGGCTCTGCTGCGAGCCAAGTACTACCCGATACACGTGCAAGAGGCCAAGCGCCTGGAATTGGACAATCTGAGACAAGGGGATAAGATGACGGTAGAGAGTACTACTCCGCTTTCATTGGACTTATCCACCTGCTGCCGGATCTGGGTTACTCAGACCGGATTCTAGTGAACCGTTTCTACAACGGACTGAGCTACCGCCTACGCTATGGTATGGGGCCAACCGGGTATACTACTCTGCAGGTAATGAACCACAGTGTGATGTGAATAAGTATGTACAATGTGTGAATGAAATTGTGAGTTTGATTTGCGGGGCATAACCAACACAACCCTAATAATATGAGTGCTATCATACAGTTGCTATAGTGGAGATCACCGTCCGTCTAAGGGACAAGGAGAATGCGCTCAAGCGCAAGGCCACGAGCGAGGGTCCAAGCACGCAAGGGTACGGGGGAGGGAAGAAGAAAAGCCATACCCCCAGTCCTAGAAAGGACAGCAACAGGGTGGCAAGAGCCAGGCCCAGGCCACCACTACTGAGGAGCCGTTGCAGCTCACCTATGCATATGCGGCTAAGCCCCTACGCTCTCAACCCTTCAACGGTAACTAATTAGTTCTGAATATCAAGTTTAAGTGTGTGATGTTATAATGTGAAGTATGTACTGAATGTGTGATGTGTTAGCAGCTAGCACGGGCTCTGGATCCGATCGCCACTACTACTACAAGTGGTGCAAGGGAGACCACCCCGGCAAGGACTGCAAGGGAGATGATGTGCAGTGCCGATTCTGTAAGAAGATGGGGCATCGTGACTACGAGTGCTTCCAGAACCCGAATGGCAGAAACTACAGACCTAAGGGGCAGTGGAAGGGCAAGGCCGCCGTGACTACCGATGGCCCGAAGAAGGCTAACAAGCCACCCACCGATCAGAGGTACATTGATTCCCGGAAGGAGAAGGGGTCGGGATCCGGCAAGGCCGCCCTGCATGTGGTGGACCGGTCTGAGGCGCCAGGACCCTATTCTAGACCAGGTACCGCCTAAACCGTTAAATAAATGAGTAATTGCATACCGCATTTCATGCATGTGTGTTAGTGAGTCTAAGTATACAACCATGTAAGTAAAGAGTTAAAGTATAGTGTGAAACACCTAAATTAGGTAATCTGAAAAATCTAGGAACCTCAATATCTGTTATCCAATCCCGCCCACACCAAACCCTGAAGTGACAACCATCAGCATCATCGAGTTCCCAATGGAGCAGTGTCAGGTTATCCAACCAGGTATGGTACTCTTAAATGGATACCTGACACCCGAAGCACAAATCCACATCATCAGATGATGTAATGAACTAGGAGCAGCACCTGGAGGGTTCTACACACCCGAATACCCGAGCATATCGAGGATGAAATTGAAGATGATGTGCATGGGTAAGGACTGGAATCCTTACACCAAGACATATCAAGATGAGCGAGCTGAAGACGGAGCAATTGTACCGAGGATACCTGAGGAGTTCCTTGCGGTCGTTAACTACGCCGTGGGAATTGCTCAGCAAGTTGAATCGGATTCAATACCAAGTGTTAGAACAGATTTATGTATTGTGAACTTCTACCAGAAAGGTCGACGGTTAGGGTTACACCAAGATAAGGATGAGTCACCCGAGTCTCTAAGTAAGGGAGTACCTGTGGTGTCTTGGTCCATTAGTGATACCGCAGTGTTTGTGTACGGCGAGCAGAAGCGTGGTGATCTCGCAAAGAAGTTAGTATTAAGTTAGGTGATGTATTAATCATGGGTGGGCAGTCAGGATGCTTTACCATGGTATCAAGAAGATCAAACTGAATACCGCACCTTCGGCAGTGATCAATGCCACACATATGAACCGGGACGTTTGAATTTGACTTTCAGGCAGTTTTAAGCCTTGTGTAACTATGTAATTGATGAAGCCAATTGTATGTTAAGGATGTTATGTATATGTTTAGTTATGTTGACAGAGTGAACCAACTTATGGTGTAAAGAGTATGTTAATGAATAAAGAGGTGTTGTTTTGGAAGTATATCAACCGTGTTGTTACCGTATACATATGAAGTTTGCCAATGAATTAGGCTGTGCACTCGGAACGGGAGGTATACTGGGCGTTTGTAATGAGGTAGAAGCCGGCAAGAGCGGCACAATCATCACCGGTACCTTTCCAGTCAATGGCGTGGACGCTTCGATCTTGTTCGACTCCGGAGCCTCACATACATTTATCTCGCTATCTTTTGCAAGAGGCTGGGGTTAGACGGTGAAGAGATGCCAGACTTTCTAGTCACACTCTCCCGTCGAAAGAGCGGATCAGGTGTACCCGCTACCACCGAGATGTTGTTGTACGAATTAGAGAAGAGGAGCTTCCGATCGACTTGATAGAGTTCGAAGGACTTGTTTTGACGTGATTATCGGGATGAACTGGTTGGAGCGGTACAAGGGCAGAATCCTGTGTGCCGAGCATCGTCTGCTTCTTTGGAGTCCGTCTGGGGTTACAATATCATACCGCCAGAGGCCCAGGGAGCCTTCGACTCAGATCATCACCGCCATGGCCATGTATCGTGAGTTCTGACGAGGGAATGATGTATACCTCTGCTATGTCCAGGACATAGAGAGAGACCCAGAGTTTAGCCCAGAGGTACCGGTAGTGTCGGAGTTTCCTGATGTATTTCCTAAGGAACTGTCGGGCATGCCGCCAGCACGGGAAGTAGAGTTTGAGATTGATTTGGTTCTAGGCACTGGACCAATAGCGAAGGTGCCCTATCGTATGGCCCCAACAGAGATGACAGAGCTCAAGGAGCAGCTGAGAGACCTACTCGACAAGGGATTTATCTGCCCTAGTGTTTCACCATGGGGAGTGCCGGTCCTCTTCGTGAAGAAGAAGGACGATAGTCTCCGCCTTTGTATTGATTATCGAGAGCTAAATGTAGTTACGGTGAAGAACCGTTATCCTTTACCATGCATCGACGACATATTTGATCAGCTGAAAGGAGCATCAATGTTCTCCAAGATAGATCTACGATCCGGATACCATCAGATTGCCATCCGTGACAGTGACATTGAGAAGACCGCATTTAGAACCAGATATGGACATTACGAGTTTACGGTTATGCCGTTTGGTTTATCCAATGCACCAGCCAAGTTCATGGACTTAATGAACCGCTTGTTCCAAGATCAGTTGGACAAGTCAGTGGTAGTCTTCATCGACGATATCCTTGTGTACTCGAAATCGAAAGGTGAGCATGAAAGCCACCTGAGAAGTGTGTTGCAAACGTTGAGAAAGAATCAGCTGTATGCTAAATTTTCAAAGTGTGAGTTTTGGTTGAACCAAGTATCTTTTCTTGGTCATGTGATTTCTGAAGCCGGGATCGCTGTTGATCCGGCAAAGATAGATGCAGTGCGCACCTGGCCTAGGCCGAAGACAGTTACTGACATACGGAGCTTCCTCGGTCTGGCAGGATATTACAGGAGGTTTGTGAAGGACTTCTCCAGTGTCTCGAAGCCGATGACTTCCTTAATGAAGAAGGATGCACCATTCGAGTGGACAGTCGACTGTGAGAGTTCTTTCCAGAGTCTCAAGGATGCTTGACAACTGCACCAGTCCTTACTTTACTAGGCGGTTCAGATGGTTTTGAGGTCTATTGTGACGCATCAGGCTGAGGTATGGGATGTGTATTGATGCAGCACGGGAAGGTCATGACATACGCCTCCCGACAATTGAAGAAACATGAAGAGAACTACCCTACCCACGATTTAGAATTGGGTGCCATAGTCTTCGCATTGAAAATATGGCGACATCATTTGTATGGGGTAAGCGTGACAATCTATTCTGACCACAAGAGTTTAAAATACTTGTTCACTCAGAAGGACTTGAACATGAGAGAAAGAAGGTGGGTCGAGTTCTTAAACGACTACGACATCAATTTACAGTACAAGGAGGGTAAAGCAAATGTGGTAGCTGACGCATTGAGTCACCGAGCACACTCTCTCCATTCGCTAGTCTCTCATTCTAGCTTGGTTGAAGAGGTGCGGAGTGCTCAGATGACGGATCAGTATATGTTGGAGATCAGGCAGAAGCTTATTGATGGCACATTCGAGGGTCAGAAGTTCACTTCCGACTCCACGATGATGACCTTATTAGGCTTAATGGCCGACTATGTATTCCGAGGAGTAGCGCTGAGCTGAAGGAGCGCATATTGAGTGAATCCCATTATTGTACGACTTCAATTCACCCCGGAGCTTCAAAAATGTATAAGGGTATGAAAAGATATTTTTGGTGGACAGGTATGAAAAAGGATGTGAATGATTATGTGTTGAGGTGTCTCACTTGTCAAAAGGTCAAGTTTGAGCACCGACGGCCTGGTGGTATGGTACAGCCAATGCCAGTGCCTGAGTGGAAGTTCCATGACATCTCTATGGACTTCGTAGTAGGACTTCCACCTACAAGGGGAGGTCTGAATATGATTTGGGTTGTTGTTGACCGACTAACCAAGGTGGCTAGATTCATACCGATGAAGGACACCTAGAAAGTGGCAAAGCTTGCAGAGCTCTTCGACAGAGAGATTGTAAGACATCATGGGGTACCGAAAATGATTGTGTCTGACAGGGATACCAGATTCCTCTCGAGGTACTGGAAATCCACACGGGAAGTGCTTGGTACCGAGCTGAAGCTAAGTACGGCGTTCCACCCGCAGACCGATGGTCAGAGTGAGCGCACCATCCAGACACTCGAGGATATGTTACGTGTATGTGCACTTGACTTTCAGACCAACTAGATTGACAAGTTACATCTGATCGAGTTTAGCTACAACAACAGTTACCATGCTTCGATCAAGATGTCTCCCTTCCAGGCTTTGTATGGTAGACCATGCCGCACGCCGTTATGCTGGGATGAGTTGAGTGAGACAGTCATTATAGGACCAAAGTATCTGGAGCAAGTACAGTCAGAAGTACGCCAGATCCGGGCTAACATGATGGCAGCTCAGGATAGGCAGAAATCATACGCCGATGTGCGCAGACGTGACCTGGAGTTCGCCGTGGGTGATCAGGTATTTCTTAGAGTATCCCCCATGAAGGGAGTGTTTCGTTTTGGCCAGAAAGGCAAGTTGAGCCCGAAATATGTGGGGCCTTATGTTGTGACGGAGCGGATACGCCCGGTAGCTTACAGGCTAGATTTACCTGCTCAGCTGGGCAAGGTACACGATGTATTTCATGTGTCCCAGTTAAAGAAATATATGTCTCATCCGTCTCATGTACTTCAGCCTGAAAGGCTAACCTTAGAGCCGACCATGCGATCAGTGGAGACTCCCGTACGGATTCTGGACACTAAGACTCGAGACACTCGCCATAAGTCTGTGAGACTGGTGAAAGTCCTCTGGTCTAACCAGGACGTCGAGGAGGCCACCTGGGAGCTGGAAGATAAGATGAAGGCGAAGTACCCGTTGTTGTTTACTTCTTAGTGTTTGTGTGTATAGGGTACGGGGCATACCCCTATTTTAAGGGGGGTAGAGCCATTTCGGTTATGTGTGTATGACATGTATTTAAATACATTGTCTATGTTATGTACTATGTTATGTTGTTACGGACCGTTGTGTCTTGTCTATGTTGTTGTTTACAGACCGTTGAGTCTGAATGATGTGTTGTTGTTTGGACCTTGTGTCCGATGTTATGTAAGTGTGTTGTTAATGTTGCTATGGAAGTTTTGTTTTATAAGTATTCCCCATGTTATAATATTAAAGCTATGTGGGAAGTGTGAACTTTGGGACAAAGTTCTTTTAAGGGGGTACATTGAAATACCCCAAACCTTAGTATGTGGTTTAGACATTAAAATATGGTATAATAAGCTAAAAATGCCTTAAAAAGTTTAGAAAACAAGTGAACATTTAAACCACAGTAAACACAAATAAATACCTTAAAGTCGATATGGGCGAAAATGTGCTCTAAGCTTTGGATAAGCTTGGTTAAGACCTAATGAGCTTACCAAGACCTTATTTATATGTTAATGAACATATTAAACCAATTACCAAGAAAACCAAGCTTGAAAACAAGTTAAAACACAAAATGTGCTTTAAGGAGTCTTAAAGCACATTTTTGAAAAATTGTCTTGTAAATGGGTTGGAATGGCTAAATGTCCATCATTACTCTTTAATTAACATGTGCACTACTTAGTATCACATTAGGAAGTCTAAATCAATGAGAAATCAAAAATTTCACAAATATGTGCCTTGTTTTGTGAATAGTAACCAAATTAAGCAAGTTTATAACATAAGTGAGTTAATTGGTCAACAAAGACTAAAATACCCCTTATTATACTATGGGGGCCGGTTTTTACAAGGGTGAGTCACTCCCCTCACTGGCTTAATAAGATAAGTAAAGAATGAAAAAGCAAGTTACTATTTACTCTAACATAAATATCTCTTAAACCTTACCTTTTACTTACCTTCTTCACTTTCTTCATTTCCTTCATGTTCCCACTGTCTCCAACCTCTCTCCTTCCTTGTCATTCACGGTTTGCTACAGCCCACACAAGAACTCCATCTTTGACTACCTATATTTCCTAGCTCCATTTACCAAATCAAAAACCAAGACCACCATTCTCTTAGTCTTGCCAAGCTCTTCAACTTCATCCTTTCAAAACTTCAAGACCACCATTTCGGTGCCATGGAGATCCACCATTGAAGGAGCTTGAGCTTATACTTTTATGCCTTGTTGATCACCTTTGCTTCAAGGTAAGGAAAAGCCAAAGAAAACAACATTTCCTCCATGTTTTGATGTTGACCGAAAACCACCATTGATGGTGTTTTCTCTTGCTTTGTTCTAGCTTAATTTCAATCATTCAAGGGCTTGGTGGAGTCCTCTCTTGCTACATATTCAAACTCTCTTCCATTTCCAAGGTAAAACAATCACCTTAATGTTTTAAGACAATATATAACCTAGGGTTTATAATGAGATTAAGCATGAAGCTTGAATACTCATTACATTGCTTGTATATTGATTAGAAACTTGACAAGCAAACTAAAGTCTTACCGGTTTTAATCAAAGAAGAGCAAGGAGAAATTAAGTGAAAAACTTGTGAAGGAAAAGAGGTAAATGTGCTAACCTAATGTAGCTTGTGATGCCTTAGGAGAAATGAGCTTATGTTACTTGTTAAAAACTACCTAAGGATCCAATTGTGAATGACTTAGTAAAATGTTCTCAAGGAGACTATTAAAGGGCATATGTGTTGTTGTATGTATTTGCAAGTCAAAGGCAAATATATTGTGGGAAATTCAGTGTTTAAGGTTTATGTTATTTAAGGGCCTAAGAGCCATGTTATTTAAGGGCCTAAGTGCCAAGCAATTTAAATAATGCACTATATTGTGATGTAGTGTAAGTTTGGTGAAGTTTTGTGTATAAGAATGCTCTTGATGGATTTAAGTGTTCTTGAATGTTTAATGGTGAAAACTTTGTGTTTTGTGTAACAAGATGCTAGGAGAACCCATGTCGAAATTTAGATAATGTATAAGAAGTCTTAGGTGTTTAAAATGAGCTTTGGTGAGTTAGGAAGTGTTTAGAATGATTAAGTGTTCTACTAGTGAAAGAAACATGCATTAAGGTATTCTAAGATGTAAAAAGGACTTAGGCAATATTTTAGAGGATTTAGAATGCAAGTGAGTGTTTTGGGATACTTCAAGGTCATGGTGAGATTGTGTTTGGGACTTGTATATTGTTGGTGAACAAGGAAGAAGTAATGTATTGCATGAAGGAGCTATAAACTGGTGGAGATATTCAAGGAGTTTGGTTAGGAAGAAAAGATGCTTGGAGATGATGTTGGAGTGGTGAGAAAACATTTGGGAATAGTGAGAGTTATAGGTATAAAACACACATAATGACTTAGTGAAAAACATTGCATGTGCTAACCTTTGTATAAGAATTTGTGTAATGTTGAGGAGGTTTTTGGTGAATGATTTAAGGAGTTTAATGGATGTATTAAGGGGTGTTTGAAGTGCCAAATGTGGTTAGAACATACTAGGGCACTATGAGGTGAAGTTTGGAGTTAAATGGGCAATTAAAAACAAGGGTCTGGAGCAGACCGACCTTGGGGACTGGACCTGCAAGGTCGGTCGAGCCCAGTTTACCTTGCGAGAAATGGTCTCTGGAATGGACCGACCTTGGGGACCGGACTTGCAAGGTCGGTCGGGCATGGATTTTTGGTACAGATTAAGTCTCTGGAATAGACCGACCTTGGGACCGAACTTACAAGGTCGGTCATGCCTAAATCTTTGTACGTAAGTGAGTCTCGGGAATCGACCGATCTTGGGACCGAACTTGTCAAGATAGGTCGGGCCTGAATTTTCAAAGGGGAAAAACTCTCGGGAATAGACCGACCCTGTGGACCGAACTTGCAAGGTCGGTCGGAGTAGAATTTTCTGATGGTAATATGTTCTGGAATGGACAGACCTTGTGTAAGGTCGGTCGGTAAGGTCGGTCGAACCAAAACATGTAAAAAAAAACAAACAAAAGTGGCTTAAGTAGTTAACCCAAGGGGGTATAATGAAGGTAATCAAGGGTGAGTTTATGCATAGGAACATGTCATACAATCATGTAAATACTTAGTAAATGGAAGTTAAATAAGTTAATTAACCGACATTATTAATTATGTTTAGGGACTACGCTTGGCGGGTCACGTTCGCACCAAGGACCAAGGTATGGTTTTCTTGCAGTCTGTTGCCTACCGGTTTACACCGGCTTGTGTGTTGTATGTTTTTCTGTGTGTTTATGACCTTGTAAGATTAAGGTATGTAATGAGTTTACAGTTGTTTAAGTTATTGTATCGGAAGATGTGTCTCATTTCCCTTGTGTGTGTGTGTGTCTAACACGACCTAAACACTTGCTTGTGAATTTGTTGATTAAGTCCAACAATGGGACTTCTAACAAGTGCTAACCGGGAAGTGAGGAGTCCGGTAGTTCCGGCCACGCGTGTGAGTATGGGAGTCGATGTCATAACCGTTTCGATTCTCTTTGTATGTTAAGGTTGTCTTCTCTTTTGGTCTTCAACCTTCCCTTTAGCTTAACCAAGGCTATTTTTACTGACTCACGTCTGGCCACAAGGGCATACTATGTTTGTTCGGTATGCTTGGATCACTATATCCGACGCACCTTTGTGT
Organism: Limonium bicolor; assembly: GCA_023374045.1. Lineage (NCBI taxonomy): Eukaryota > Viridiplantae > Streptophyta > Magnoliopsida > Caryophyllales > Plumbaginaceae > Limonium > Limonium bicolor. Next base: position 6,260,849 of record CM041780.1, read on the forward strand.
TAAGTTATTCGTTCAATTTAAAAGGGCGGTAACGAGTTATGTAACGAGCTTAGCATGAGTTTGGCAACATTCTCTAGGCTCTCCATGGGATCTAATTGTGTTGGTTCGTTTCCTAAAAGGATTCGTTCTTGTATGTTATGTGTGATGTTGTTATGCAATACTCTTGCTAAGATATATATGTTGTATGTTTAAAATGAATGCCATGTCATCATGACAAATAGTTGCGCGTATCCCGGTAGCCGATGGGCTACGCGTTAACCATACCAGCCAAGGGTTGCTGACCCCCTCGGGGGCTCCATATTTTTATTTGCAGGATGAGGATCGAAGAAGCTGAGTGGCTGTAGATCTTGGTTGATGATATTCTTTATGATACATTTTGGTTGGTAGGCCCGGGATGCGCCTGTTCTCCCGTGGCGGTATTTTTTGGATATGACACCTGACAGTGACGTTTCCTTGATGGTTGTAAATAATAACTCTAGTATATATTATGTCAATCTATGGTTTAGTTCAATGCTCGGGAGTCTGATCATCAGACCGGTACACTTGTATTTATTCTGCCTTTTAACCACGTGGGTGGTTAATGGCTTTATAGCACCAAACCGTTTAGTTATCTTAGTTGTTTAATTCCGTTGAGAATTTAGGTAATTTGATAAGTACGTAGTAGGGGTGTTACACCAATATCCAAAAAAATTCGATTCCACTTTGGAAAATCACAAATATCATCCTTTACCCATGTTTATAATTTCATAATCAAATTCCTTTTGGAAGCCCTTGAGCTAAAACTTCGTAATCTCGGTTTTTACAGGATTTTTCTATCTTTAAGGAAGCCTATATAAGGAGCCTTATCCCTTGATCAAATCAGAACTTCATGAACCCTAGACTCTCAAAGAAGGGCAGCCGTCTCATTCTCTTCACGTTTTGAACTCCAGAGCCACAATCAAACACCGAAATCTAACCAAAATCACCACCAAAACACATTCTTCAACTCCCATTACATCCATAATCATCAATCATCATCAAACCACCAAGAACGCCACTAATTCTCAATAGTTAGAAGCTGGTTTCGAATTCAATCCAGAACCGAGATCAAAAAGGCACCGAAAGAATCTCGACGAGAAGAGCTTCGTTGTTCTAGGAGCCAAAACAGGTTGTAATCGCACTTTTCTAAACCTTACAACTTTATCAGTCTTTAGTCAAATTTTGGGCAAAAACAACCTTTTTCGGCTTCTGTATTGCTAACTACTTTTGCTTCTGCCTTGTTACTTGTTTGTCAAGTTTCGTGTCTATTCAATTCAACTTCAAACTGCAATCTTTCAGTTACTAACGTATTGTATACCTTTCAGGCTACACTACATAATGTTTTAGCCGAACACCATCGAGAACCATTAGAATACCCCTGTCCGTGGGTGGTCCGTGATACCCCGACCTCTGGTCCAGGACCACGACGAGTTCCGTGGCCACGGACACCCACGGACGGCAACGGGATTTTTAAATTTTCAAAATTTTGGTTTTCTAAAATAATGTCCGGCCCCACGGACATCCTGTCCGTGGCGCCGGACTTTTCAAAATTGTGTTTTCTGTTTAATTCGACTTTTCTGTAAAACTAGGTTAACTGGGGTCTGTGGTCTCGAACATGGGTCCGCCGCTACAAATGTAAACAAAATTTGACCTAATCTGCCTCCGAAACCCTAGTTTAGGTATTCTTAGTTTCCACTTTAATTTTCTGTCAAAAAACGTTAAAAGTTAAAAAAAACAGAAGCGCGCACTTAGGTTAAAAATGACTCGTAATAAGCCGTAATTAACTAAGTAGAGAAAAACGACTTCTAGGGGTAATGAAAGTAATTAAACCCTAATTAAGTCGAAATCAAGCCCCTGAACCCAAACTCTCCTTTCATAATTTGATATAGGTAAAAATTAGTTGGCGACTCATAATAGGTTCCAGTGAGCTAGCTTAGTTTTTAATAATTATTGTTTTATGACATAGTTATTAATCATAGGTTATAAGTGGACCTAAAACCCGACTAGATCCTAATGAATCTAATCAACATAGGATAGGGTTTAAAAATCAAGACTCACAACATGCCTTAAAAATAAATTAAACACAACAATGTTCGTCAGAAAGCAAGAATTACACCCTTTGACCTTTTAGGGTGAAAATATACTCAAATGAACTCCTTAGGACCTAAAATTTTGTCTTAAGCTATATAAATCATAAATGAACACAATAAAACCATTTCCAAGGGAAACCAGACTCAGGAACTCACTAGAACGCCAAATGTGCTCTAAGCTTCCTTAAAGCACATTTTTGTGAGATTGTCTCCAAAATGAGTTTTGTTTGGTTTTTGGGTCTTGAATACCCTTAATGAAATACCCCTAATTAATTTAAATTAATTTAGAGGATTTCTTTTATTAAAACCGTAAATAATTCCATTAATTATTATATTATAGCATGGAATTGTGAATAATAAATCAATATATCTTATATGGAATTATGAAAATTAAATCATGGGATTCCTCCCATTTAATCCTAAGGAATACTATTAAATTGAAATACCTCAAACCTAGATATAGTGTTTAGATGATAAACTAAGGTATAATAAGGCTAAAGAATGCCTTAGAAACATTTTTAATCAAAGAAAACATAAGGAAACACCAAAAGAGCAGTTTAAGCAAAAACGTGCTCTAAGCTTGGAGAGACTTGGGTGAGCACCCAAATATCATTCTAAGACCTTAGTAATACCCTAATGGTCATTTTAAGTCAATTACCAAAGAAACAAAGCTCAAAAACAAGTTAAAACACAAATTGTGGTTTAAGGACTCTTAAAGCACATTTTTGTAAAATTGTCTTAGAAAGGGTTTTAAGTTGCTAAATACTCATGATTACTTCTTAATTAACTTGTGTACTAATTAGTATCACATTAGGAAGTCTAAATCAATGGGAAATCAAAAATTTCACAATTATGTGCACTAGTTTGTGAATAGTAATCAAATAGTGCCTAGTTTAGTCTTTAGTCAAATAAGTTTAGTTGGTTGGTCAAACAACACCATGACTAGCTTAATTAAAGGGGTGGCCGGTTTTTAAGGTGATGATTCACCACATGATCAAATAAGAAAAGAAAACAGAGATAAAGTAAAAACTAATATTTGCTTTTAACATAAATATCCCACCTTTACTACCTCTCTCCTCATCTCTTCATTCTCTTCTTTTCCCACCGGTTTCACACATCTTCTTCCTTCTCCATTCACATAGAAGACAACCCATGCTAGCTCCATCTTCACTTGCTTGCCAAACACACATCTTAGCTCCAAAATCAAAACTAAACACATATTCTTCTTAGTTAGCTCAAGCTCCTTCTTCCTATCTATTCAAACATCAAGAGCCTTATTTTGGAGCCAAGGCAAATCGCCATTAGAGGAGGAAACTCAAGCTTTGAGACTCCATTAGCTTCTCCATTCTCTTAAGGTAAAGAATATGTAAGAAAAATCAAGTTCCCACCATTTCTTCACATGTCCAAAAGTTAATACTCATGAGGCTCCATTTTTATGCCTTGTTCTAGCTTGTTTTCTACTCTCCAAAGGATAGAGGAGGTCCTTATTTATTCATATCCAAGCATGTCTTGAGAATCCAAGGTAAACATTCAATTTAATACCTTAAAACACATTTTTAACCTAGGTTTTCCCTTACGGTTAGTGTGTTGTTTAGTACTCATTGGAGTCATTGAATATTGGTTAGAACATTGGCAAGGAGAACTTGGTTGGTGATCAAGATTGTTCAAGGAAAAACCTAAGGAGAAAAGTTTGTGAGCTTGTAAAAGATCAAGGTAAATTACTTACCTTAAGGTGTTTTTTGTTTAAGGGAATGGGATTTAGATAGGTGATGAGTTTAGTGTAGAGTTTACATTGGGAAAGGGTTATAAAGACCTATGAGAAACAATGATTATACTTGTGAACTTGTGACTAAGGAGCAAATGAGAAAAAGAGATAGTTTAAGAATGTCAAGGTGAATTATAAGAGAATTTATATTGCAATGGGCCTGTTGTGTGTATTTGCAGGTCAAAGGCTATTTATATTGAGGAAATTCAATGTTTAAGATTTATGCATTTAAGGGCCTAAGAGCCAAGTCATTTAAGGGCCTAAGTGCCAAGCAATTTAAGTTTATGCACTATATTGTGATGTAGTGTAGTTTTGGTGTATGATGTGTGTTGAGGAAGTTTAATGAGAATTTGAATGTTGATAGCCATTTGATGGTGAAAAACTAAATGTTTTGGTGTAACAATATACTAGAAACCCATGGCAAAATTAGTGAAGAACCTAAGTGTTTAAGTTGTATTGAGGAGATTTTATGACTAAGGAAGTGTTAAGAAACTTTAGGAGTTGTTTTGATGAAAAAGAATGAGTTCAAGATGTTCTAGTAAACTAGGGTGACTTAGGTATGTCTATAAGAAACTAGGGGTTGCAATGGTGAATTTTAGGCACCAAGACCTTGATGAAAGGAGTTAGGAAACTTGTACAAGTTTGGTGGGAATAAGCTGTAAACTTTGGAATGGTTTATGTGTGAACTAGAGTTTAGAATCTAAGGAAGTTTGATAATGCAATGAGTGTGGAAAGTGGTGTACATGGTGTGGTCAAGTTCTTAAGGAGGGAGCATTTGGTTGGTGAAGTTCTAGGTGGAGTATGTGTTAGAAAAATAGGAAAAATAAGTGCAAAGTGTTGAGAGTTTTGGTAGAATTGAGTAAATGGTTGAGAAGATCTTTGGAAGTTGTTTCAATGGGATGGATGTTAAGAGGTGGGTTCAATGTGCTAGGATGGTGTTAGACCTATAAGGACACTTGTGGAAGGGTGGAGTTGAAAGAACAATTTAAGAGAAGTCTGTAGAGACTGACCCAGGGTCCGACCCAGTTCTGGGTCGGTCGGACCATGTTAAGCCAGCTAGAATGTCTCTGGACTGGGCCGACCCAGAGGGTTTTGGGTCGGTCGGCTTAGTTTTTGAAATACCCCCAAACCTTAGTATGTTGTTTAAACACTTAAATATGGTATATTAAGACTAAAAAGAGTCTTAGAAACATTAGTAAACAATTGAACCATATAGAACACAAATAAATACCTTAAAGTCAATTAGGGCTAAAATGTGCTCTAAACTTGGGATAAGCTTGGGTAAGACCTAATGAGCTTACCAAGACCTTATTTGTATACTAATGAACATATTAAACCAATTACCAAAGAAAACCAAGATTGAAAACAAGTTAAAACACAAAATGTGCTTTAAGGAGTCTTAAAGCACATTTTTGAAAATTGTTTTGTAAATGAGTTTTGAATGGCTAAATGTCCATCATTACTCTTTAATTAACATGTGTACTATATAGTATCACATTTGGAAGTCTATATCAATGGGAAATCAAAAATTTCACATCTATGTGCCTTGTTTTAGTGAATAGTAACTAAAATAAGCTAGTTTGTAACATATGTTTGTATAAGTAATTAAATTGATCAACAAAGACTAAAATGCCCTTAGTAACATAAGGGGGCCGGTTTTTGTAGTAATGAGTCACCACCTGTAAGTTTATTAAGTAACAAATGATGACTAATGGTTACTATTTACTTTAAGGTATACATATCTTCTTAAAAGCAAACTATCTCACTTTCTCATTTCCTCCTCCTCATTCACACGTCTTCAACCTCTCTTCTATCTCCTTCTTGCTCTCATTCATGGTTTGCTACAGCACACCAACACCACCATCATTTTCCATCTTTGACCACTTGTATCTCCTAGCTCATTGGCCAAATTAAATTCTAAGACCACCATTCTCTCCTCTATCAAAGCTTTCAATTCTATCCTTTCAAATCTCAAGAGCTCCATTTCGGTGCCAGAAGAATCTCCATGGGAGGAGCTTGAGCTCATCTTTTCACATATTGTTGTTCTCCTTTGCTTCTAGGTAAGGAAACTCAAAGAAAAATAACACTTCCTTCATGTTATTATGTTGCAAATCACCACTAATGGTGCCCTTACCTTGCCTTGTTCTAGCTTCATTTCAACCTTTCATGGACTAGGTGGAGTCCTCTCTTGATATATTCAAACTCACTCACTTCTTCAAGTTCTAAGGTAAAACAATATCTTAATGTTTTTAAAGTAAGGTATAATCTAGGGTTTGCAATGAGATGAAGCTTAAATAAAGCTTGATACTCATTATATTGCTTGTACATGTTTAGAAGTTGACAAGCAAACCAACTCATTACCGATTTAAACAAGGAAACAAGAAAGAAGTTGTGAGGAAAAGAGGTAAATGTGCTAACCTAATGTGGTTTAAAGTCTTAGGAGAAATGAGCTTATGTTGCTTATTAAAATGATCTAAGGAGCCAATGGTGAATGACTTAGTAAAATGTTTTCAAGGGCTTAGTAAAAGGCATATGTATTGTTGGGTGTATTTGCAGGTCAAAGGCAAATATATTGTGGAAATTCAGTGTTTATGATTTATGCATCTTAAGGGCCTAAGAGCCATGTTATTTAAGGGCCTAAGTGCCAAGCAATTTAAATTATGCACTATATTGTGATGTAGTGCTAATTGTGTGAAGTTTTATGTATAAGAATGTGTTTGATGGATTTTAGTGTTCTTGGTTGTTTAATGGTGAAAACATTATGTTTTGGTTTAGTAAGTTCTAGGGGAGTTCATGCCAAAATTTAGGTAATAAACAAGAAGTTCAAAGGGTTTTAAGTGAGTTTGGTAAGTTAGGAAATGTTTAGGATGGTTAAGTGCTTTCCTAGTGGAAGAAACATGCATTAAGGGTTTTAAAGATGTAAAAAGGGCTTAAGCAATGCTCTAGAGGATTTAGAATGCAAAAGAATGTTTTGGGACATTTCAAGATCATGGTGAGATTGTGTTAGGACTTGTGCAATGTTGGTGGATAAGGATGAAGTGATTTGTTGCATGGGGAGCTATAAACTTGTAAAGATGTTCAAGGAGTTGTTTAGGAAGAAAAGATGCTTGGGAGATGATGTTGTAGTGGTGAGAAAACATTTGGGAATAGTGGGAGTTATAGGTATGAGACACCACATGGAAACTTAGTGAAAAACATTATAAGTGTAAACCTTTTTATAAGAATTTGTGTAAATGCTTGAGGAGGATTTTAGTGAATGATGTATGGAGTTTTAAGGAGGTCTTAAGGTGTTTGAAGTGCCCAAATAAGGTTAGGACATACTAGGATATATGAGGTGAAGTTTGGAGTTAAATGGGCAATGAAAAATAAGGGTCTGGAGCAGACCGATCTTGCGACCGAACTTGCCAAGATCGGTCGAGCCGAGTTTACCTTGCGAGAATTGGTTTCTGGAATGGACCGACCTTGGGGACCGGACTTGCAAGGTCGGTCGGGCATGGATTCTTAGTACGGATTGAGTCTCTGGAATAGACCGAACTTGGGACCGGACTTACAAGTTCGGTCATGCCTGAATTTTTGTACGTGAGTAAGTCTCGGGAATCGACCGATCTTGCGACCGAACTTGCCAAGATCGGTCGGGCCTGAATTTTCAAAGGGAAGAAACTCTCAGGAATAGACCGAACTTGCGACCGAACATGCAAGGTCGGTCGGAGTAGAATTTCTCGCGCTAAGGTGTGCTCTGGAATGGACCGACCTTGTGTAAGGTCGGTCGGTAAGTTCGGTCGGACCTAACTTGTAAAAAAAAAAAAAAACAAGAATGGCTTAAGTAATAAACCCTAGGGGGTATAATGTGGGTAGTCAAGTATAAGTTAAGACATCAAAACATGTCATATAACATGTTAAACACTTATAATTTGAAGTGAAGTAAGTAAGTAATTAACCGACATTCTTAAACATGTATAGGAGTGACCTACGGTGGAAATCAATCGAAGCAAGGACCAACGTATGGTTTTCTTGCAGTCTGTTGCCTACCGGTTTACACCGGCTTGTGTTGTTGTTTGTTTTTCTGTGTGTTTATGACGTTATAAGACTTAATCATGTAATGAGTTTACAGTTGTTCATATTAATGTGATGTATGATGTGACTCATTTCCCTCGTGTGTGTCTAACATGACTTACCACTTCTTGTGAATTGTTTGTTAAGTTCCACTGGTGAACTTCTAACAAGTGCTAACTGGGAAGTGAGGAATTCGGTTGTCCGGTCATGCATGTAAGTTAAGAGTAGATATCTGAATCAGATTCGACTCTTATGTTGTTAAGATTGTTCTCCTTAATTTGGCTTCGATCTCCCGCTAGCTTCCTCCAAAGCTTACCTATACTGACTTATGATCGGTTTAGTGGGAACATGTGTTTGTGTGGTGTGTTCGGGTCACTATATCCGAACCATCTGTGACTTAAGTTACTCGTTCGAATAACAGAACGGTAATGAGTGTGTGTAACGAGCTTAATATGAGAGTGAACCATTCTCTAGGCTCTTATGTTGTTTAACCTTCTTGGTTTGTGATTGTGGAAAGAGTGTCCACTGTGGATGTGATGTTGTGCTATGCAATAATAATGCTATGCCACATGTTATGTTATGTTATGTTTAAAATGAACGCCATGTTATCATGACAATTAGTTGTGCGTATCAAGGTAGCCGATGGGCTGCGCGTTAACCATACCAGCCAAGGGTTGCTGACCCCCTCGTGGGCTCCATATTTTTACTGCAGGATGAGGATCAAGGAAGCAGAGTGGCTGTAGGTTCTAGGCTGCAGATGTACTTGGGGGTTATTTTGGATGTTGAGCCCGGGATGCGCCTGTGCTCCCGTGGCATGATATTTTGATTTCGTTGATACTACTATGGCGGTATATTGGCAGTTTACAGTGAAGAAATGTAATTAAATACTTGGTATTGTATATGATGTATTTATGGTTTTAGTTCTATGCTCGGGAGTCTGATCATCAGACCGGTACACTTGTATTTATTCTGCCTTGTTAACCACGTGGGTGGTTGTCGGCGTTGTAGCACCAATCGTTTAGTTATTGTTTAGTGTTTTTATTCCGTTGCGACTCCAGTTACTAGTAAGTGTGTAGTAGGGGTGTTACAAAAAGTGGTATCAGAGCGAAGTATCGCTCTGATGACTAGAATACCAAGCTTAGGAATATACCGAGTTAGGAAACCTAACTACAGTTACCTAAGTGAGCAGTTATGGAAAGGTTAACCACTAAATAAGTGTGGAGATACCTTATTGTCGGGAAACGTTACAACCGTTGGAACCGATAAGTGTGTAAGCATAATGCTAATAAGTGTTCGTGTGAATTCAGATGTCAGGTAGACCGCGAGGTCGAGGCCGCGGAAGCGGCATTGGTGACACTGGGAACCAGGGAGAGAACCCTAGGGCACAAGCCATGGCTGAAGTTGTAGCGGCAACCGTAGCCCAAATGGTCCCACAACTTGTAGCTGCGATTCAGCAGGGGCAAAGCCCGAAGTTCAACCACCACCACCACCGCCACGAGAGACCAACTGGGTCAAGGCATTGGCAGACTTGAGACCCCCGTCATTTCATGGGGAGACCGACCCACGTAAGCTGGAGGCGTACATCTCCGAGTTGGAGACCGCCTACGAGACCTTGGATGTGCCTGCTGGGGCCAAGGTCCGTCTTGCCGCTTACTACTTGAAGGCATCAGCACAAAGTTAGTGGAAGCTTGTGAGAGAGGACCGGATGGCGGATCCTCAGTTTGGTTGGAGGGAGTACACGGCTCTGCTACTAGCCAAGTATTACCCTGTGCATGTGCAGGAGGCTAAGCGCCTGGAGCTGGATAGTCTGAGGCAAGGGGACAAGATGTCGGTTGATGAGTACTATGCTGCATTCACCGGTCTTATCCACCTGTTAGTGGACCTGGGATACTCGAACCGGGTGCTGGTAAACCGTTTCTACAACTGTCTCAGTCACCGTCTTCGCTATGGGATGGGGCCAGCTGAGTATACTACCTTGCAGGTAATTAGAATATAGTGTGATGTGAATAAGTGTAATCCATAAGTGAATATTAATGTGAGTTGTGAGTTATTTGCGGGGCATGACTGACATCCTAAACTCAGGAGTGCTATCATGCTGCTGCTAAGGTCGAGATTACCGTCCGTCTGAGGGACGAGGAGAATGCGCACAAGCGCAAGGCCACGAGCGAGGGCCAGAGTCCGCAGGGGTATGGGGGAGGAAAGAAGAAGAAGAAGCCTTATCCCCAGCCCCAAAAGAGTCAGCACCAGGGTGATAAGGGCCAAGCCAAACCACCACAGCTGAGGAGCCATTGAAGCTCACATATGCTGCGGCGAAACCCCTACGCTCTTACCCACCTAAGGGTAATTATTTAATCGTGTGTGACAAGTTGAAGTATATGTTGTTAAGTTGTGAAATAAGTATTGATTGTGTACTGTGATAGCAACTAGCACCGGTTCTGGACCGGAGCGCCACTACTACTGTAAGTGGTGTAACGGAGACCACCTCGGCAAGGACTGCAAGGGAAACGACGTGCAGTGTCGTTACTGCGAGAAGTGGGGTCACCGTGACTCTGAGTGTTACCGGAACCCCAACAGCAGAGTCAACAAGCCCAAGGGGCAGTGGAAAGGTAAGGCCACAGCGACTATCGATGGCACGAAGACGGCTAACCAGCCACCCACAGATCAGAGGAGCACTGATTCCCAGAAGGGGAAGGGGTCGGGACCTAGCAAGGCCATCCTGCATGTGGTGGACCGGTCGGAGGCGCCAGGGCCCTCTTCTAGACCAGGTACCGCCTATATTGCCGAATAAAATAAGTGATTGCATACCGCATTTCATGCATGTATGTGTTAGTGAGTCTAAGTGTATTATCATGTGAGTAAAGAGTTAAAGTATAGTGTGAAAGTCACCTAATTAGATAACTCTAAACTTAAAGGAACCTTCAATATATGTTATCCAATCCCACCCACACCAAACCCTGGAGAGACGACCATCGGCATCACCGACTTTCCAATGGAGCAATGTCAGGTCATCCAACCAGGTATGGTACTCTTAAATGGATACCTGACACAAGAAGCACAAAATCCATATCATCAGACGATGCAATGAACCTAGGAGCAACACCAGGAGGATTCCCCTACCACACCTGAATATCCCGAACATCGAGAATGAAATTGAAGATGATGTGCATGGGTAAGGACTGGAATCCTTACACCAAGACATATCAAGAAGTGTGAGCTGAGGATGGAGCAACTGTACCGATAATACCCGAGGAGTTCCTTGCGGTCGTTAGCCACGCCGTGGGAATTGCTCAGCAAGTTGAAACGGATTCAATTCCAAGTGTTAAAGCAGATTTGTGTATTGTGAACTTCTACCAGAAAGGTGGACGATTGGGTTTACACCAAGATAAGGACGAGTCACCCGAGTCTCTAAGTAAGGGAGTACCCGTGGTGTCTTGGTCCATTGGTGATACCGCAGTGTTTATATATGGCGAGCAGAAGTGTGCTGATCTCGCAAAGAAGTTAGTGTTGAAATCAGGAGATGTGCTAATCATGGGTGGGCAGTCAAGGATGCATACCATGGCATCAGGAAGATCAAACTGAATACCGCACCGTCGGCAGTGATCAACGCCACACACATGAAACCCGGACGTTTGAATTTGACCTTCAGACAGTTTTAAAGCCTTGTATAATTATGTAATGTGTTAAGCCAGTGTATGTTAAGGATGTTATATATGTGTTAGTTATGTTAACAGTGTAAGCCAATGTATGATGTAAGAAGAGTGTGTTAATGAATAAAGTGGAGTTGTTGAAGTATATCAACCGTGTTGTTACCCAATACTTATTAGTTTGCCAATGAATTAGGCTGTGCTCTCGGAACGGGAGGTATACTGAGTGTCTGCAATGAGGCAGAAGCCGGCAAGAGCGGCACAATCCTCACCGGTACCTTTCCAGTCAATGGCGTGGACGCTTCGATCTTGTTCGACTCCGGAGCCTCACATACTTTTATTTCGCTATCCTTTGCGAAGAGGCTGGGGTTAGACGGTGATGAGATGCCAGACTTCCTAGTCACTCTCCCGTCGAAAGAGCGGATCAGGTGTACCCGCTACCACTGAGATGTTGTTGTACGAATCAGAGGTGAAGAGTTTCCGATCGACTTGATAGAGTTCGACGGACTTGGTTTTGATGTGATTGTTGGGATGAACTGGTTGGAGCGGTACAAGGGCAGAATCCTGTGTGCCGAGCATCGACTGCTTATTCGGAGTCCATCTGGGGTTACCATATCTTACCGCCAGAGGCCCAGGGAGCCTTCGACTCAGATCATCACCGCCATGACTATGTATCGTGAACTACGACGAGGGAGTGATGTATACCTCTGCTATGTCCAGGACATAGAGAGAGATCCAGAGTTTAGCCCAGATGTGCCGGTAGTGTCGGAGTTTCCTGATGTATTTCCTAAGGAACTGCCATGCATGCCGCCAGCACGGGAAGTAGAGTTTGAAATTGATTTGGTTCTGGGTACCGGACCAATTGCGAAGGCGCCCTATCGTATGGCTCCACCAGAGATGACAGAGCTCAAGGAGCAGCTGAGAGACCTACTCAACAAGGGATTTATCCGCCCTAGCGTTTCACCATTGGGAGTGCCGGTCCTCTTCGTGAAGAAGAAGGACGGTAGTCTCCGCCTGTGTATTGACTATCGAGAGTTGAATGCAGTTACGGTGAAGAACTGTTACCCTTTACCACACATCGACGACTTATTTGATCAGTTGAGGGGAGTATCAGTATTCTCCAAGATAGATCTACGATCCGGATACCATCAGATTGCTATTCGTGACAGTGACATTGAGAAGACAACATTCAGAACCAGATATGGACACTATGAGTTTACGGTTATGCCGTTTGGTTTATCCAATGCACCAGCTAAGTTCATGGACTTAATGAACCGCTTGTTCCAAGACCAGTTGGACAAGTCAGTGGTAGTCTTCATCGACGATATTCTTGTGTACTCGAAATTGAGAGGTGAGCATGAAAGCCACCTGAGAGATGTGTTACAAACGTTAAGAAAGAATCAGTTGTATGCTAAATTTTCAAAGTGTGAGTTTTGGTTGAACCAAGTATCCTTTCTTGGTCATGTGATTTCTGAGGCTGGGATCGCTGTTGATCCGGCAAAGATTGATGCAGTGCGCACCTGGCCTAGGCCGAAGACAGTTACCGATATCAGGAGCTTCCTCGGTCTGGCAGGTTATTATAGGAGGTTTGTGAAGGATTTCTCCAGTGTCTCGAAGCCGATGACTTCCTTGATGAAAAAGGATGCACCATTCAAGTGGACAGTCGACTGAGAGAGTTCTTTCCAGAGTCTCAAAGATGCTCTGACATCTGCACCAGTCCTGACTATACCAGACGGTCCAGATGGTTTTGAGGTCTATTGTGACGCATCAGGCAGAGGTATGGGTTGTGTGTTGATGCAACACGGGAAGGTCGTAGCTTACGCCTGCCGACAGCTGAAGAAGCATGAAGAGAACTACCCTACCCACGATCTAGAACTGGGTGCCATTGTCTTCGCATTGAAGATATGGCGACATTATTTGTATTGGGTAAGTGTGACAATCTATTCTGACCATATAAGTTTAAAGTACTTGTTCACTCAGAAGGAGTTGAACATGAGGCAAAGAAGGTGGGTTGAGTTTCTAAACGACTACGACATTAATCTACAGTACAAAGAGGGTAAGGCAAATGTGGTAGCTGACGCATTGAGTTGCCGAGCACACTCTCTCCATTCGCTAGTCTCTCATACTGGCTTGGTTGAAGAGGTGCGGAGTGCTCAGATGATGGATCAGTATATGTTGGAGATCTGGCAGAAGCTTATTGATGGCACATTCGAGGGTCAGAAGTACGACTTCCGACTCCACGATGATGACCTAATTAGGCTTAATGGCCGACTGTGTATTCCGAGGAGTAGCGCTGAGCTGAAGGAGCACATACTGAGTGAATCCCACTATTCTACGACTTCGATTCACCCGGAGCTTCAAAGATGTATAAGGGTATGAAACGTTATTTTTGGTGGACTAGCAAGAAAAAGGATGTAAATGATTATGTATTGAGGTGTCTCACTTGCCAGAAGGTCAAGTTTGAGCACCGACGGCCTGGTGGTATGGTACAGCCAATGCCAGTGCCTGAGTGGAAGTTCCATGACATTTCTATGGACTTCGTAGTAGGGCTTCCGCCTACAAGGGGAGGTCTGAATATGATTTGGGTTGTTGTTGACCGACTGACCAAGGTGGCTCGATTCATACCGATGAAGGACACCCCCTGGAAAGTGGCCAAATTAGCAGAGCACTTTGATAGAGAGATTGTTCGGCACAATGGGGTACCGAAGACTATTGTGTCTGACAGGGATACCAGATTCCTCTCAAGTTATTGGAAATCCACACGGGAAGCGCTTGGTACCGAGCTGAATCTAAGTACAGCGTTCCACCCACAGATAGATGGTCAGAGTGAGCGCACCATCCAGACACTTGAGGATATGTTACGTGCATGTGCACTTGACTATCAGACCAGTTGGATTGATAAGTTACATCTGATCGAGTTTAGTTACAACAACAGTTACCATGCATCGATCAAGATGTCTCCCTTCCAGGCTTTGTACGGTAGACCGTGCCGCACGCCATTATGCTGGGATGAGTCGAGTGAGACGGTCATTATAGGACCAGAGTATCTTGAACAAGTTCTGGCAGAAGTTCGCCAGATCCGGGCTAATATGAAGGGAGTATTTAGTTTTGGCCAGAAGGGCAAGTTGAGCCCAAAATATGTGGGGCCTTAAGTTGTGACGGAGAGGATCGGCCCGGTAGCTTACAGACTTGATCTACCCGCCGAGCTGGGCAAGGTACATGATGTATTTCATGTGTCCCAGTTGAAGAAGTATATGTCTCATCCGTCTCATGTGCTTCAGCCTGAAAGGCTAATATTAGAGCCGACCATGCGATCAGTGGAGACTCCGGTACGGATTCTGGATACTAAGACTCGAGATACTCGCCATAAGTCTGTGAGACTGGTGAAGATTCTCTGGTCTAACCAGGACGTTGAGGAGGCCACTTGGGAGCTGGAAGATAAGATGAAGGCGAAGTACCCGTCATTGTTTACTTCTTAGTGCTTATGTGTATAGGGTACGAGGCGTACCCCTTTTAAGGGGGGTAGAGCCGTTTCGGTTATGTGTGTACGACGTGTATTTAAATACATCGTCTATGGTATGTTGTTATGTTACAGACTGTTGTGTCTGAATGATGTTGTATGGACCTTGTGTCCGATGTTATGTTGTATGGACCTTGTGTCCAATGTTATGTAAGTGTGTTGTTAATGTTGTATGGAAATATTGTTTATATGTATTCCCGTGTTCTAACATTTATGATATGTGGAGGTGTGAACTTTGAGGACAAAGTTCTTTTAAGGGGGGTAGATTGAAATACCTCAAACCTTAGTATGTTGTTTAAACACTTAAATATCGTATATTAAGACTAAAAAGAGTTAGAAACATTAGTAAACAATTTTAACCATAGAGAACACAAATAAATGCCTTAATGTCAATTAGGGCTAAAATGTGCTCCAAACTTGGGATAAGCTTGGGTAAGACCTAATGAGCTTACCAAGACCTTATTTGTATACTAATGAACATATTAAATCCATTACCAAAGAAAACCAAGCTTGAAAACAAGTTAAAACACAAAATATGCTTTAAGGAGTCTTAAAGCACATTTTTGAAAAATTGTTTTGTAAATGAGTTTTGAATGGCTAAATGTCCATCATTACTTTTTAATTAACATGTGTACTATATAGTATCACATTTGGAAGTCTATATCAATGGGAAATCAAAAATTTCACTTCGATGTGCCTTGTTTTAGTGAGTAGTAACTAAAATAAGCTAGTTTGTAACATATGTTTGTATAAGTAATTAAATTGATCAACAAAGACTAAAATGCCCTTAGTAACATAAAGGGGGCCGGTTTTATAGTAATGAGTCACCACACATGTAAGTTTATTAAGTAACAAATGATGACTAATGGTTACTATTTACTTTAAGGTATAAATATCTTCTTAAAAGCAAACCTATCTCACTTTCTCATTTACCTCCTCATTCACACGTCTTCAACCTCTCTTCTATCTCCTTCTTGCTCTCATTCACGGTTTGCTACAGCAACGGCAACACTTCCATCATTTTCCATCTTTGACCACTTGTATCTCCTAGCTCATTTGGCCAAATTAAATTCTAAGACCACCATTCTCTTCCTCTAATCAAGCTCTTCAATTCTATCCTTTCATAATCTCAAGAGCTCCATTTCGGTGCCAAGAAGAATCTCCATGGGCGGAGCTTGAGCTCATCTTTTCACATATTGTTGTTCTCCTTTGCTTCTAGGTAAGGAAACTCAAAGAAAAATAACACTTTCTTCATGTTATTATGTTGTCCGAAAATCACAACTAATGGTGCCCTTACCTTGCCTTGTTCTAGCTTCATTTCAACCTTTCATGGACTAGGTGGAGTCCTCTCTTGATATATATTCAAACTCTCTTCAAGTTCTAAGGTAAAACAATTATCTTAATGTTTTTAAAGTAAGGTATAATCTAGGGTTTGCAATGAGATGAAGCTTAAAGCTTGAATACTCATTATATTGCTTGTACATTATTTAGAAGTTGACAAGCAAACCAAGCATCATTACCGATTTTAAACAAGGAAACAAGATAGAAGTTGTGAGGAAAAGAGGTAAATGTGCTAACCTAATGTGGTTTAAAGTCTTAGAAGAAATGAGCTTATGTTGCTTATTAAAATGATCTAAGGAGCCAATGGTGAATGACTTAGTAAAATGTTTTCAAGGGCTTAGTAAATGGCATATGTATTGTTGGTGTATTTGCAGGTCAAAGGCAAATATATTGTGGAAATTCAGTGTTTATGATTTATGCATCTTAAGGGCCTAACAGCCATGTTATTTAAGGGCCTAAGTGCCAAGCAATTTAAATTATGCACTATATTGTGATGTAGTGCTAAATGTGTGAAGTTTTGTGTATAAGAATGTGTTTGATGGATTTTAGTGTTCTTGGTTGTTTAATGGTGAAAACATTATGTTTTGGTTTAGTAATGTTCTAGGGGAGTTCATGTCAAAAGTTAGGTAATAAACAAGAAGTTCAAAGGGTTTTAAGTGAGTTTGGTAAGTTAGGAAATGTTTAGGATGGATAAGTGCTTTCCTAGTGGAAGAAACATGCATTAAGGGGTTTAAAGATGTAAAAAGGGCTTAAGCAATGCTCTAGAGGATTTAGAATGCAAAAGAATGTTTTGGGACATTTCAAGATCATGGTGAGATTGTGTTAAGGACTTGTGCAATGTTGGTGGATAAGAATGAAGTGATTTGTTGCATGGGGAGCTATAAACTTGTAAAGATGTTCAAGGAGTTGTTTAGGAAGAAAAGATGCTTGGGAGATGATGTTGTAGTGGTGAGAAAACATTTGGAATAGTGGGAGTTATAGGTATGAGACACCACATGGAAACTTAGTGAAAAACATTATAAGTGTAAACCTTTTTATAAGAATTTGTGTAAATGCTTGAGGAGGATTTTAGTGAATGATGTATGGAGTTTTAAGGAGGTCTTAAGGTGTGTTTGAAGTGCCCAAATAAGGTTAGGACATACTAGGATATATGAGGTGAAGTTTGGAGTTAAATGGGCAATGAAAAATAAGGGTCTAGAGCAGACCGATCTTGTGACCGGACTTGCCAAGATCGGTCGAGCCCAGTTTACCCTGCGAGAATTGGTTTCTGGAATGGACCGACCTTGGGGACCGGACTTGCAAGGTTGGTCGGGCATGGATTCTTAGTACGGATTGAGTCTCTGGAATAGACCGAACTTGGGACCAGACTTAAAAGTTCGGTCATGCCTGAATTTTTTACGTGTAAGTAGTCGAGTCGACAATGACCGACCATAATCGCTGATAATAACTCTCGGGAAGATGCGACCGAGGAATCAAGATCGGTCGGGAATTTCAAGGAATAACTTCGGGAATAGACGAACTTGCGACCGAACATGCAAGGTCGGTCGTGAGTAGAATTTCTCGCGCTAAGGTGCGCTCTGGAATGGACCGACTTGCGTAAGGTCGGTCGGTAAGTTCGGTCGGACCTACACTTGTAAAAAAAAAAACAAACAAGAATGGCTTAAGTAATAAACCCTAGGGGGTATAATGTGGGCAGTCAAGTATAAGTTAAGACATCAAAACATGTCATATAAACATGTTAAACACTTAATAAATTTGAAGTTAAGTAAGTAATTAACCGACATTCTTAAACATGTATAGGAGTGACCTATGGTGGAAATCAATCAAAGCAAGGACCAAGGTATGTTTTCTTGCAGTCTCCTGCCTACCGGTTTACACCGGCTGTGTTGTGTTGTTTCTGTGTGTTTATGACGTTATAAGACTTAATCATGTAATGAGTTTACAGTTGTTCATATTAATGTGATGTATGATGTGACTCATTTCCCTCGTGTGTGTGTAACACGACTTACCACTTCTTGTGAATTGTTTGTTAAGTTCCACTGGTGAACATCTAACAAGTGCTAACTGGGATGTGAGGAATCCGGTTGTCCGGTCATGCCTGTAAGTTAAGAGTAGATATCTGAATCAGATTCGACTCTTATGTTGTTAAGATTGTTCTCCTTAATTTGGCGTTCGATCTCCCGCTAGCTTCCTCCAAAGCTTACCTATTCTGACTTATGATCGGTTTAGTGGGAACATGTGTTTGTGTGGTGTGTTCGGGTCACTATATCCGAACCATCTGTGACTTAAGTTACTCGTTCGAATAACAGAACGGTAATGAGTGTGTTTAACGAGCTTAATATGAGAGTGAACCATTCTCTAGGCTCTTATGTTGTTTAACCTTCTTGGTTTGTGATTGTGGAAAGAGTGTCCACTGTGGATGTGATGTTGTGCTATGCAATAATAATGCTATGCCACATGTTATGTTATGTTTAAAATGAATGCCATGTTATCATGACAATTAGTTGTGCATATCCCGGTAGCCGATGGGCTGCGCGTTAACCATACCAGCAAAGGGTTGCTGACCCCCTCGGGGGCTCCATATTTTTACTGCAGGATGAGGATCGAGGAAGCAGAGTGGCTGTAGGTTCTAGGCTGCTGATGTACTTGGGGGTTATTTCGGATATTGAGCCCGGGATGCGCCTGTGCTCCCGTGGCATGATATTTTGATTCCGTTGATACTACTATGGCGGTATATTGACAGTTTACAGTGAAGAAATGTAATTAAATACTCGGTATTGTATATGATGTATTTATGGTTTTAGTTCTATGCTCGGGAGTCTGATCATCAGACCGGTACACTTGTATTTATTCTGCCTTGTTAACCACGTGGGTGGTTGACGGCGTTGTAGCACCAATCGTTTAGTTATTGTTTAGTTGTTTATTTTCCGCTGCGACTCTAGTTAATAGTAAGTGTGTAGTAGGGGTGTTACAGTTTTAGGTCGGACGGATGGTTTTCAAAAGACGGAAAAATTTCTGAGATGGACCGACCCATAAGGTTGGGTCGGTCGTTGGTCGGTCTAAGAGAATTGTTCGAACCAAAAAAATTACTGGGACGGACCGACCCAGGGGTTGGGTCGATCGGTGGGTCGGTCGACCCTTAACACTTAAAAAAAAAGAAAATTTAAGGATGTCTAATGGTACTAATGGTACACCATTAAGAGGGCAATGATGATTAGAAACCTAAGAACCTAAGGAATTAAGTTAAGTTAAGTATAAACCTTAATGTTTAAAGTTAAGATTATAAGGTTAGGTGGTGAGGACTTAAGAGAGTATTGGATGGGAATTTTTAGGGACTAAATGAGTTAAGTAAGGTGCAAATAACTAACGGCCTAAAAATGAATGAATGTTTTAGGTTGTGAATTGGGACCCCGGAGGAGGTTAAACAAACGACAGTCGACGGTGAACGGTACAGTCCTTCTTGTGACCAGCTTGCTAACGAGGTGTCCCTCGGCTTTTGTGCTATCTGTTTATTTGCTATGACTAAGACAAGATAAAGCATGCAACCGGTTATACTTGTTCTCGTTGTGAATGTGTTTTCTTTACACTAACCCATGAGACTTGAGATTGTTACTAACAAAGTTTAGTACTTATTGAGTTAAGATAAGGAGTTAAGTATGGGTATTTGTTGGTTAATACCTGTTAAGGTTTAACTAACACATGGTTTGTAAGATTATCACTAACTGGAACCTAAGGGGGGAGTGAGGAACCCAGGACTGACTTCGGTCATGCATGCTAAGGAAAGGGGGTCGGTATCTGAATCAGATCCGCCCTCCGCTTAAGGACTTGTCTTCGGACTTGTTGCCTAGGGTCGGTTGCCGGCTCAGCTACACTGGACTCCCGTCCAAGGTAGGTGGCATTAAGATGGTGAGGTAGGATCACCTAAATCCAAAGTTTAAGTTAAGCTACAACCATTTCCATTATAGGAACGGTTTGTATACTAAGATTAAGATAAGGATAAGACTGAGGTAACTAACCCGCTTGGTAAGAGAACGCTTGAGTCGTTCATTTGTGTGAACTATGTATGTACATGTGGATGGTTGTTTATTGCACTTCATATTATGTTTATGTATCTAATCAACTTCCATGCTATCGACAATTAGTCGTCGTAGCCCCGTTAGCTTGGGGGCCATGTGTAACGCCCAAAAATTCCTACATCTTCTTATCATATTAAACATATACAAGTGGTAGTAGCGGAAGCTTTAAACTAGCGGGGCGCTACCGCCACATTCACAACTTCTGTGAATGCTAAGGCTTAATAACTTACATGTCCAAATTTTAACAAAGTTTACAAACTAACTTTAAAACATAAAACCAAAACTCCAGAAGACTAGGTGAAAGTCTCTAATCCCTTAGCCCACACTCTCGAGCTCCTTCAAGTCATCTTCAGTTCCTGTATCTGTGGTCATTCAAACAATCACAGAGAAGGGACCACAGGGCATAATGCCAAAAATCAGCAACACTGAGTAAAATCAAAGCTACAATCAAAAGAAATAGTATATCAAAATAGCCACTGATTCATAGCCACTCTTAATCATTTAATAGCTCAAGTAATATTCAGAATAGACCAAGTATTTATCATGATAATTCAAGTATTAACAATAACAGTATGAGTACAACAATAAGCCATCAGATATATTTAGTTCATAACCAACCAATATATATCAAGTAGGATAATTAACCACACAAATACAACATGGTTTCCAAGTATGCTTAGATAGGATATAATCCAATTCATTTAATTGATTATCCATTCAACTCCTCCATTTCTATTTAAACTA
Source organism: Limonium bicolor (assembly GCA_023374045.1). Taxonomy (NCBI): domain Eukaryota; kingdom Viridiplantae; phylum Streptophyta; class Magnoliopsida; order Caryophyllales; family Plumbaginaceae; genus Limonium; species Limonium bicolor. Next base: position 6,282,100 of record CM041780.1, read on the forward strand.
GTTCAAGGGATGAATCCCGATCTTTAAGGTGATCCAACCTTTAATCGGTTCAAGGGACGAATCCCGATCTTTAAGGCGATCCAACCTTTCCCGAACGCACTCCAGGCACTAAAAGATGTGCACACCCCCTATAGTACCTTTAAACTATAGAGTAGGAAACCATGAAGCATCTCATGGAGCCCAAGGCATACCATGAGTCCGATAAATCATAAAGAGGCAGTTACTGCCCAAGTTCAACATATGGTCATATCTCAACAATCCATTCCAATGAGTTACTCATTGAATCCTCATTAATCAGAATATAACGTTTTAAAGTATAACAAGAATCAACAGTCAAATCACTTAACAAAGCCCATTTCATAATTTCAAACACAAGGAACATAACAATAATCAAACAGCACTTAAGGAAAGGCTATGATCACCTTCAATAATCTTACATGGCCCTTCAGCCGCAGGTCACACAGCATCAAATATCTCAGGCTTAACAACTCAAACAACCATAGATCATACCTTAAGACCAAGTGTTGATTCAACAAACAAATCATATCCATTTCAGTTCTATTATTAACTATCTCATCAAGATTAGCTTAAGACATAATTTAACTATAGATTACAACCTGAATCAAACCATAATTGGTTCCTAACATTTTCGATCATAACAACACAATATTAACCAGATTAGCTTAGGAGTTTATACACCATAAACAACCTTCTAAGACAGTACATATAAGTTCCCAACATACTAGACTTTAAGACTTTAAGTCCTAGCTTAGTTTAAACTATCATCTTCATCCTAAAATCATGCTATACATCTCTTTAATAGTTCACAGCCAATTCTGCCATAATAGGTTACTAATGACCAGAACAATCAACAATCAAGTTTTTAGCCCTAGGACACATCTACTTTACACTAATTAACTTCCAACTGAAAGCGGTTGTACTAGACATCTAATTCACCAGATTAGCTCTTCTAGTAATACTACTTAACATCTTTAACAAATTCTATACTTTCACCTATGTTACTCGGCCATAATAATCAGATAGGTTCTAGGTTAGTTAAGCACCTAAAACACTTGATTAATGCTCTAGAATTTCACCACACAAATCTGGTGATTAAACAAAACTCTTAAGACACCATTTATCCAAGATTATAACAACACCAGATTAGACTAAAGATCATCCAGAATAATCATAATTACCTCTAGGTTATTCCCACTTACTAAACAGCAGCAAAACACCATAAACAAGCTCTTAAACAATCAGTAATCAAAGGTAGGTTGCAAACACATCCGTTTCTTCCTTAAAACACTTTTCTAACTCTTCTAGCTTTAGAATAATAAATACCTATGAATTTTAATTAGATAATATACGGGTAATACTCCTGTACAACATACAGATTTATTAAGGGATGGTAACCATGAAGTTACACCAAACAAACCATAACAATTTCAGCCTCAATAAACACATATAACCAGATAAGTTTCAAGATCAATTAAGCTTAAAACCATGCTTAAACATCACAAATCAACTCCCATGTATTCGGTTATATAGGTTAGGTCTTTAAGGCACCTTTTTCTTCCTTAAAGCTTATTTCCAACTCAATGGTTTTGTACCCCAAAATACCAACGAATTTACATAATCCATTAAGAGGTACTAGTCTTTGAAAACATATAGATTTGTGAAAGGATAGTAACCTTGAAGTTACCTTAAGAATTGATGAAGAAAACCTTCTTTAGGACCGGACCTTGGAAACTTGCTGGAACTAGGACACCCTAAGACACCTTTGGAGCACCTAACTTGGACATGGAAATGGAGTGAGTTCTCCTGGTTTCTCCTCTGATTTTCAGCCACCAACAGCTAGTAATGGATGGTTAACTTCTAGGAACACCTTACTTCAAGGATTGGAATTGGTATGGAGCTTTCTCCCTTCTTCCTTTCTCGTTCTAAGCTTTCTTTCTACATGGGTTTCTTCCTTCTTTGCCTTCTTCTTACTGATTACAATGGTTTAAATGGTGGATGAATGATTTGGAAAGGTAAGGATGGAACAAGGATCTATTTTCTTCTTCTTTGCTCTCAGCCAAGACAAGAATAACAAGGTGACCTTATTTCCCTTCTTCCTTAATGAAGGACGAAATCTTGGTGCTGGATGATGTATTTTGGAGTGGTGGATGATGGTATTTATAGGCAAGGAGATTAGCTTAGTCAATTTCCTTCCTAGGTGGGTAAGACCTTAAATGGTGACACCTTGTATAACACTTGCTCCAAGCTGATTGGTTCTAGTTAAGGCTTAATATAAGGATGACACATAAGGGCTGACTAAGGGAATGGAGCGGCAGCCTACTTTCATTGGACCAAAGTGTGGTCTAATAATATGGTGACACCTCCTAATAGGTTGCTTAGGTGTAAGGCTCCTATTGGTCTTGATGTTAGCCAATCCGAACATGCCACCTCCTACTTGTCACCTCGTGCTTGCCACCTCGTGCTTGCCACCTCGTGCTTGCCACCTCATGCTTGCCACCCGTGCTTGCCACCTCATGCTTGCCACCTCATGCTTGCCACCCGTGCTTGCCACCTCATAATTGCCACCTCGTGCTTGCCACCTCATGCTTGCCACCTCGTGCTTGCCACCTCATGCTTGCCACCTCATGCTTGCCACCTTGTGCTTGCCACCAAGCTGGGTCACCTACTTGCTAGCTTACTAGCAGAATCACCTACTTGTGTGCTTATTACACAAGCTAGCTGCTGCATCACTTACTAGCTTGGTTGTCAACATACTATTGAAGCATTCTGGCTAACTACTCCTAAAAAAGTATAAAGAGTGTGATTAAGGACATCTCTGGTCCTAAGGTGTACTTATGTCAATGCTAGGGTTTAAAAGTGTTTTATAGGTTATTAAGACTTAAACAACAACATAAATCATTCCTTAGAAACTTGGGGTATTTCATTCACTCCCTCTTAAGAAAAGCTTCGACCCGAAGCTCTAACTATTCCCAACACAATCAACCAATATGATCAAGACATAGCCAATAACAACAATATGAACCATTATGGTCAAGACATAACCAATAATTACTTAAGCATTCATTCATAGCAGAAATCCAAACATATGCAGAAAGCATTCCTAAATCATTCTAAACAAAGCACACATCTCATACCTCAATTTACAAGTCTCGTATCACAAACCTGCAAGTTAGTTTAACTGATATGCAAGGAAACAGCGTGCCTTACTCTCCACCCCCTTTAACCCTTCCTAGGTCCTTTTAAATCCTTGATCAAGAGCGTCCTTGCTCTGATACCACTTTGTAACGCCCCAAAATTCCTACATCTTTTTATCATATTAACATATAAAGTGGTAGTGGCAGAAGCTTTAAACTAGCGGGGCGCTACCGCCACATTCACAACTTCTGTGAATGCTAAGGCTTAATAACTTACATGTCCAAATTTTAACAAAGTTTACAAACTAACTTTAAAACATAAAACCAAAACTCCAGAAGACTAGGTGAAAGTCTCTAATCCCTTAGCCCACACTCTCGAGCTCCTTAAAGTCATCTACATTTCCTGTATCTGTGGTCATTCAAACAACCACAGAGAAGGGACAACAGGGCATAATGCCAAAATCAGCAACGCTGAGTAAAATCAAAGCTACCATCAAAAGAAATAGTATATCAAAATAGCCACTGATTCATAGCCACTCTTAATCATTTAATAGCTCAAGTAATATTCAGAATAGACCAAGTATTTATCATGATAATTCAAGTATTAACAATAACAGTATGAGTACAACAATAAGCCATCAGATATATTTAGTTCATAACCAACCAATATATATCAAGTAGGATAATTAACCACACAAATACAACATGGTTTCCAAGTATGCTTAGATAGGATATAATCCAATTCATTTAATTGATTATCCATTCAACTCCTCAATTTCTATCTAAACCAATTCAAGGGATGAATCCCGATCTTTAAGGCGATCCAACCTTTAATCGGTTCAAGGGACGAATCCCGATCTTTAAGGCGATCCAACCTTTCCCGAACGCACTCCAGGCCCTAAAAGATGTGCACACCCCTATAGTACCTTTAAACTATAGAGTAGGAAACCATGAAGCATCTCATGGAGTCCAAGGCATACCATGAGTCCGATAAATCATAAAGAGGCAGTTACTGCCCAAGTTCAACATATGGCCATATCTCAACAATCCATCCAATGAGTTACTCATTGAATCCTCATTAATCAGAATATAACGTTTTAAAGTATAACAAGAATCAACAGTCAAATAACTTAACAAAGCCCATTTCATAATTTCAAACACAAGGAACATAACAATAATCAAACAGCACTTAAGGAAAGGCTATGATCACATAATCTTACATGGCACCTTCAGCCAGGTCACACAGCATCAAATATCTCAGCTTAACTGTAACACCCCAACCCGAAACTCCACAACCTGTACAATGATAGATCCCAAAGATAACTGGAAATGCAGCGGAAAATATATACATAACAACGGGTGGTGCTAAACGCCGCTAGTCACCCATGTGACCAACAGGGCTAACTCCAAAATAACTTACAAATGCTACGGTCTGAGCTCTGAATACAAACCTCTTAAAACAACAAAAGTCAATAATAGAAGTAGTACTTGTAAAATGATTCTGGTGATATCAGTCCCCTGTCTTAATTCTACCCGCCTACACTCGATCGGGTAATCTCTTCATTCTTCTGGTACCTGGAATTGTTTACCATGAAATGGCTCAGCAAAATAATTTGCCGGTATGAAAAACGTGCAGCCCACAAGCTACGGGGCCACACCAACTATTTTGTCGAATACATGCAAGTCATTTTATAAAGCTATAAATAAGCATCATAACATAATCATAACAAGCATCCATACAAGGATAACAATGTCACGCAGAACAAGACTGCAGAAGGTCAAGTTAAATGTTCCGAAGTAGCTTGATAGTAGTCAGATCCTCACAATGGGACTAACATGTATATAAGAGAACCTCACAGCAGTGGAGGTATAGTGACCTCGTTAAACTCCTTCATGGAGTAAGATGGTCGGGTATGATAAACCCTTAGACGAGATGGGACTCTCATACAAGTTGGTGGGTAATTAGTCCCTCAGAAGATAACGTAGTTAACTCCTGTACTTAAAAGAGGTGGGAATCGAACCCTCGAGAGGAATAAAGTCTTCCTCCCAACTTGAACTGTTCCGGTACGCCGCCGGTGAGTGACGTAGTGCACCCAAAACTCCCGTCGCGACGTAAATTGTATAGGAGACGACTGTGACAGGTACAGCTCCGGTAGCATGCATGGCCAGCTCCAACTGGGCTCCTCGTTCTCGTAGTATAGAATTGTTAAATGTCACTCAAGGACGTTAATCAAGAACACAATGTGTATTGTCGGTTGTCACGTTTAGGACAACGACGTTTGTTATAAAGTGAAGTTAGTGAGAAACTTGAGTACAAGTTCTCGGTATAATAATACGCAGGTATTTAATCCACTGGTAATGTAGTGTTGTATGCATGGGACATACACGTTACAGTTAGTAACATCACGCACAAAGAATAACACAACAGTGCACAAGAGATACAACATTTTTCATACAATTATATTGGTCGTTATTTCAAACAACAGATAGCACACAAGGCGGTGTAATCCGGTAGAAAGTAAACTGCAAGAATTCCATACCGTTCACCGTAGATTGTACTTGTTTAGTTCCCGGTCAACGTCTGGTCAAACAAGGTCCTAGAATAGGATTAACTGAGCGTGTTAATTTATATAACCCTTGTATAATAATTTTACTGTATCATGAAATGTCCTCGTATTCGTTATTTCATGTGAGGTTTATTCTCAACGCTTAGATAATTTCTTTTTAATCCTCTTAACCTTATATTTAAATATACTATAACTCCAAATATTATTTGGCGTTCCCACATTAAATTACTTATATTCATTTCCTTTTGATTTATTTGAAAATCATAAATGATATATTTTTACACATGTTTATTATAATCATATTATAATTGTATTGCCATAACACTATTAATAAATTCTTAAATTGTACTTACATGTCACGCATGGACGTATTTTTCCCATATCTTTTACTAATTACGAACTAACCCCAAATAATATTATTTCTTTACAAATAAATTACTTATTCCTTTATAAGATATAGTTTTAATCTTCTTAATTAATTATTTCTCAAAGCCACCACTATAAACTCGGTAATTATTATTTGAACACCTTAACTTTTGTAAATCACCAATTAGCCACATTGATTTTTGGCTTTATCATATATCTTTCTATAATTAGATTTTAACCCCAAAACTTTTATAAGCTATATATCCACTTATAAACTATAGTTTTAATATTTAATTCCTTAAGTTTCGAATGGCACACAAAATTCCAATAATTACATTTCCACCCCAATTAAAATTCTAAATTTTCTTATAAACTTTTATAACTTACAATTTCACCCCAAAGATTTATAAATTGTTATTTTAACTTCTAAACACTTGTTTAATTTAACCAAAATTCATAATATTTAATCTTATACTATAATATGTCATAATTATGCCAAAAACACATATAATTCTCGGTTTTCATATACTTTACCCCAAACTTTCCAAAAATCATATTTTTACCACATAACTTATTAAACTTGTCATTTAAACACTGGTAAATATTTTACTCACCAAACTCTTTATTTAAATTCGTAAGTATTTTTACTCCAATATTTTAAGGACTCTAAATTACCAAATTACTCTTTTGACACCAGATTTTAATTCCTAAGCTTTTAATATTATAACCTTATCTTTTAAAGGTTTTTAATATACCAAAAACTCATAGAATTATCTAAATCACTTAGACAAATTCTAAAATTATTTATACACTTATAATATACCAAAGATCTTCCAATAGCACTTATAATTTTCGGTAATGACTGCTATTTACCATATAGTTTTTATAAATTACATTTTCCACCTTAAACCTTATAAACTCATCATTCTATGTACTTAAATATTTTATTAAACTACCTAAATGTTTCTAACACTCTTAATACTCATATTAGGCTTGTAATATTGTAACACCCTACCATTAATACAATGCTTACCGTCCAATCTCCTTACACATCAGATACACGCAACGGATACATACTTACATACAGTGGGTGATACAATGCCGTTAGTCACCCACGTGACTAACAAGGCTACTGCTACTACATACAACATCGGTCTGATGGACCGGAATCCCGAGTACTACACATCTATAATACATACTCCATTCATCAATCAAATACAATAATGCTCCATTCAATACTTACTCCATAATCCATACATTACAATATGCTTAACCTAGTCTACTAGGTTCCTTATACAATTATAATATCCCTTCCAAGTTCATACATACTCACTAAGAGTCTACATCTACCCATTCCTCACAACTACTTACTTTCTAAGTACAAGGGGGTGCCGCCGGTCTTTTACCTTGAGCACATCCGCTTCGGGTACCTGCACACTAAAAACGTTCCCCCTAGGGGGTCAGCTTTCGCTGCACATGATAACCGCATACCCCGCGTACTAGTGAGGGTACGCCGACCACTTGGTCGAATACATGCAGTTCATTTTCATACAAACATACATGCATACATGCTCTTATACACAATATTTCAATACAATACGTAAGACATACACACATACATACACTACATTACATACAAGAAGTACAACATAAACCATTCAATACATACTTACCTTTTTCCGAATTACACATACACAATATACAATTCTTGTTAGCTTCATTGGTCCACCCGGGTTAATCGGGTGGAGATTACTCTTTTACTCGTTACTTCATACATACTACATTACATACTTACGGATCCATACTTACTTACTCTTACTCTTACTCAAGTTAAGTCGTCGGGACCTCCGGCCCTGGGGACCACACTGTCCCACCTCCGGGATTTACTTGACTCACCAATCCGGGATGCTACTGAAATACCCCAAACCTAGTTATGTTGTTTAAACACCTAAATATGGTATATTAAGACTAAAAAGAGTCTTAGAAACATTAGTAAACAAATTTAAACAAAAGAAACACAAAATGAGCTTTAAGGTCAATGAGAGCCAACATGTGCTCTAAGCTTGGGTTGAGCTTGGTTAAGACCTAATGAACTTACCAAGACCTATCTATATACTAATGAACATATTAAACCAATTACCAAAGAAAACCAAGCTTGAAAACAAGTTAAAACACAAAATGTGCTTTAAGGAGTCTTAAAGCACATTTTTGAAAAATTGTCTTGTAAATGAGTTTTGAGTGGCTAGATGTCCATCATTACTCTTAAATATATTATTTGTACTATATAATATCACATTTGGATGTCTATATCAATAGGAAATCAAAAATTTCACTTCTATGTGCCTTGTTTTCATGAATAGTAATTTTAATAAGCTATTTTGTTACATGTTGTATTAAGTAATTAATGTTCAACAAAGACTAAAATACCCTCATATTACTATTGGGGGCCGGTTTTTAGGTTGGTGACTCACCACCCTTGTTATCTCATTAGGTAAATAAAGATGACAAGTTAAGTACTATTTACTTTACTTTATTAACAAATATCTTCAAAAGCAACTTACCTTCTCATTTCTTCCTCCATTTCACACGGTTCCAAACTCCATCTCCTTCCTTCTTGCTGCTCTCTCACGGTAATATTCACCACCACCATTAAAACTCTAGCTTTGACCCTTGTAAAATTTAGCTCACTTGTCCAAATCGAAAACAAACACCACCATCTTCTTCCTCTCATCAAGCTCTTCATTTCTATCTTCTCAAAACTTCAAGAGCCCCATTTCGGTGCCATGGAGTTCCACCATTGAAGGAGGTTGAGCTTGTATTTCTACATAGTATTACTCTCATTTGCTTCTAGGTAAGGAATCTCAAATAAAAACTTCATTTCCTCCATGTTTTGTTGTGACTGAAAATACCCATTGAAGGTGCTCTTTATATGGCTTTGTTTTAGCTTCATTCCAACCTTTCAAGGACTAGGTGGAGTCCTTCTTCATAGATATTCAAAACCTCTTCAAAGACCAAGGTAAAACAACTACATTAATGTTTTTGAAACAATGTAAAATTAGGGTTTACAATGAGTTTGAGCTTGGAGCTTGTATACTCATTTCAATGCTTGTATATTGTTTAGAACTTGACAAGGAATCAAATACCTTACCGGTTTTATAAGGAAACAAGAAAGAAGTTGTTTGGAAAAGAGGTAAATATACTAACCTAATGTTGTTTAATGCCTTAGGAGAAATGAGCTTATAATGCTTGTTAAAACTACCTAAAGAGCAAAAGGTGAATGACCTAGTAAATGTTCTCAAGGAGACTAGTAAAAGAACATATGTCTTGTTGTATGTATTCGCAGGTCAAAGGCATATATATTGTGGAAATTCAGTGTTTATGATTTAAGCACTTTAAGGGCCTAAGAGCCATGCATTTTAAGGGCCTATTGCCATGCCATTTAAGTTATGCAATATATTGTAATGTAGTGAGATTTGAGGGAAGTTTTGTGTATGAGAGTGTTCTTGGTGTTCTTAGTGTTCTTGGGTGCTTAATGGTGAAAACAATGTGCTTTGGTGTAACAAAATGCTAGGAGAACCTATGTCAAAATTTAGGAAATGCATAAGGAGTTCAAGATGTTCTAAAGGAATTTTGATGAACTAGGAAGTGTTCTAGAGTATAATAAGGACTTAGGCATTATCTTGAGGTTTTAGTATGTACCAAAGTCATTTTGGACTTAGGTAAGGGCTTAGGCAAACTTTGGTAAAATAAGGAGAAAGTGTAAGCTTAGAAAAAGGGATTTCAAGGATGACATAAGGAGTTTTAGTTTGTAAGAAATGATGTTTAAGTAATGATGTTGTGTGGAAGATATATCTTGGTATAATGATTAGAATAGGCAAGGAATACCACTTAGAAACCTTAGGATAAGATACTATAAGTGTTGGAGGCTTTGAAGAAATTTGGGTTAAGTGTTTAAGGCTTAGAAATTGAGTATTATTCCTTGTCCGAACTTCCATCCGGATATGGAAGTTCGGACAGGCTCTGTTGGGTAAAAGAATTCTCACTCGCGAACAGTGTCCGAACTTGGGAAGTCCGGACACTAGTTCGGACGTACCCATTCTTCCTTAGGATTATCCTCGAACTGTGTCCGAACTTGGGAAGTCCGGACACATGTTCGGAACGCATGGATTTCTGTCTAGAATTGTTCTCGACTCACGTCCGAACTTCCGAAGTCCGGACATAAGTTCGGGACGTGTGTCTGTTTCTCTCTCTAAAAGTCACGGCTTGAGTCCGAACTTGGAGGTTCGGACACAAGTTCGGACGGGCCACTGTATGGACCAAAAATTGTTGTTTTAAGTTGGGAAATGCTGTCTAAAAATGGTGGTTGTTAGTGATGATGATATGGGCTTAATTAAGACATGTTAGGAGTGTTATAATGGTAATTAAAATGGTGAAGAGTTATAACAAGTATGAAAAAAAATAAAAGAGATATGTGAAGTAACAAGCTAACCATGGATTAGTGCGTTAATTAACCGACGTTACTAATGTGTTTAGGATTCTCTCAAGGTGGAAACGAATCGAGGCAAGGACCAAGGTATGGTTTTTTCTTGTAGTCTGTTGCCTACGGTTTACACCGGCTTGTGTGGTGTTTGTGTTTTCTGTGTGTTTATGACTTTGTAAGATTAACCCATGTAAAGAGTTTACAGTTGTTAAATATTATTATGTTGATAAGTATGACTCTCTCTTCCCTTGTGTGTGTCTAACAAGACTTGACCTATTGTTGTGAATTGTGTATTGAGTTCAATGATGAACTACTAACAAGTGCTAACGGGGAAGTGAGGAGTCGGTCTGTTCCGGCCACGCGTTGTGAGTATGGGAGTCGATGTCATAACCGGTTCGATTCTCTTTGTATGTTATGGTTGTTTTCCAATTTGGTTTCCAACCTTCCCTCTAGCTTAACCAAGGCTATTTTACTGACTCACGTCGGGCCACAGGGGCATACTATGTGTTATTTCGGTGGGCTTGGATCACTATATCCGAGGCACTTGTGTTAAGTTATCCGTTCAATCTAATAGGACGGTAACGAGTTATGTAACGAGCTTAGCAAGAGCATGGCAACATTCTCTAGGCTCTCAATGGGGACTAACTGTGGTTTTTCTCTTCCTAAAAGGAATTGTTCTTGTGTGATGTGTGTGATGTTGTGTACAATACCCATGTTATGATATATATGTATAAGTTGTGGTGTTTTAAAATGAATGCCATGTCATCATGACAAATAGTTTGCACGCATCCCGGTAGCCGATGGGCTGCGCGTTAACCATACCACCAAGGGTTGCTGACCCCCTCGGGGGATCCATATTTCTTTTACTGCAGGATGAGGATCGAAGAAGCGGAGTGGCTCTAGATCCTAGGATGCAGTTTACTTTTGGGTACTTTTGGATGTGGCCCGGGATGCGCCTGTGCTCCCGTGGCGTGATATATATTTGGTTATGACGGTTACAGTGATGGTTAACAGTGATGTTTTACTATGAAGGATGTATGTACATACTCGGTATTTTGTCTAATGTATATATATGGTTATTAGTTCTATGCTCGGGAGTCTGATCATCAGACCGGTACAATTGTTTTATTCAGCCTTGTTAACCACGTGGGTGGTTGACGGCGTTGTAGCACCATTCGTTTAGTTACTGATTAGTTGTTTAATTCCGCAGCGATTTCAAGTAGTGTTATGTGCGTAGTAGGGGTGTTACAAAAAGTGGTATCAGAGCGAAGTATCGCTCTGATGACTAGGATACCGAGCTTAGAGATATACCGAGTTAGGAAACCTAACTACAGTTACCTAAGTGAACAGTTATGGAAAGGTTAACCACTAACTAAGTGTGGAGATACCTTATTATCGGGAAGCGTTACAACCGTTGGACCGATAAGTGTGCAAGCATATTGCTAATGAATATTCATGTGAATTCAGATGGCAGGTAGACCGCGAGGTAGAGGCCGCGGAAGCGGTACTGGTGATATGGGTGACCAGGGCGAGAACACTACGGCTCAGGTTATGGCTGAGGCAGTAGCAGCCGTCGTAGCCCAAATGGTACCCCAGCTTGTAGCTGCGATTCAGCAGGGGCAGACGCCCGGAGTTCAACTACCACCACCACCACCGCCACGAGAGACCAACTGGGTCAAGGCGTTGGCTGATTTGAGGCCACCCTCATTCAGTGGGGAGACCGATCCCCGTAAGCTCGAGGCGTACATCTCCGAAATGGAGACCGCCTTCGAAACCTTAGCAGTACCTGAGCAGGTCAAGGTTCGACTTGCTGCATATTACTTGAAGGGCTCGGCACAGAGCTGGTGGAAGCTAGTGCGAGAGGGCAGAGTTGTTGACCCGACTTTTCTGTGGAGGGAGTGCACGGCTCTGCTGCGAGCCAAGTACTACCCAATACATGTGCAAGAGGCCAAGCGCTTGGAGCTGGACAGTTTGAGGTAAGGGGATAAGATGACGGTAGATGAGTACTACTCAGCCTTCATCGGACTTATCCACCTGCTACCAGATCTGGGTTACTCAGACCCGATTCTTGTGAACCGTTTCTACAACGGACTGAACTATCGCCTACGATATGGCATGGGGCCTACTGGAATACCACTTTGCAGGTAATGGGACTACAGTGTAATGTGAATAAGTGTGTACAATGTGTTAATGTGTTGTGAATTTGTTTGGCGGGGCATAACTGACACCCTAAATATAGGAGTGCTATCATGCCGCTGCAATCGTGGAGATCACTGTCCGTCTGAGGGACGAGGAGAGTGCGCTCAAGCGCAAGGCTATGAACGAGGGCCAAGGCACGCAAGGGCAGTGGGGAGGAAAGAAGAAGAAGTCATACCCCCAGTCCCAGAAAGGACAGCAACAGGGTGGCAAGGGCCAGACCCAGACCACCACTGCTGAGGAGCCTCTGCAGCTCACCTATGCGTATGCGGCCAAGCCCCTACTTCTTACCCACCTAAGGGTAATTATCTAATCCTGTGTGATAAGTTGAAGTGTATGTTGAAAGTTGTGAGACAAGTATTGATTGTGTGTTGTGATAGCAGCTAGCACGACTCTGGACCGGAGCGCCACTATTACTGCAAGTGGTGCAACGGAGACCACCCCGGCAAGGACTGCAAGGGTAATGATGTGCAGTGCCGATACTGTAAGAATGGGTCACCGCGATTATGAATGCTGGCAGAACCCAAACAGTAGGAACTACAGGCCCAAGGGGCAATGGAAGGGTAAGGCCACTGCGACCACCGATGGCCGGAAGACGGCAAATCAGCCACCCCCAGATCAGAGGTACACAGAGTCCCAGAAGGGGAGGGGTCGGGGTCCGGCAAGGCCGCCCTGAATGGGTGGACCGGTCTGAGGCGTCAGGGCCCTCTTCTAGACCAGGTACCGCCTAAACTGTTGAATGTAATAAGTGTTTGCATACCGCATTCCATGCATGTGTGTTAGTGAGTTTGAGTGAATAACCATGTGAATAAATAATTGAAGTGTAGTGTGAAAGTCATCTAATTAGAGTACTCTAAACTTAAAGGAACCTTCAATATATGTTATCCAAACCCACCCACACCAAACCCTGAAGAAATCACCATCAACATCACCGACTTTCCAATGGAGCAATGTCAGGTCATCCAACCAGGTATGGTACTCTTAAATGGATACCTGACACCGGAAGCACAAATCCATATCATCAGACGATGCGACGAACTTGGAGCAAAACCAGGAGGTTTCTACACACCCGAATACCCGAACGGATCAAGAATGCAATTGAAGATGATGTGCATGGGTAAGGACTGGAACCCTTACACCAAGACATATCAAGAAGTGCGAGCTGAAGATGGAGCAACGGTACAAGTATACCTGAGGAGTTCCTTGCGGTCGTTAACCACGCCGTGGGAATTGCTCAACAAGTTGAAACGGATTCAATTCCAAGTGTGAAAGCAGATTTGTGTATTGTGAACTTCTACCAGAAAGGTGGACGGTTAGGTTTACACCAAGACAAGGACGAGTCACCTGAGTCTCTAAGTAAGGGAGTACCCGTGGTGTCTTGGTCCATTGGTGATACCGCAGTATTTGTGTATGGCGAGCAGAAGCGTGCTGACCTCGCAAAGAAGCTACTGTTGAAATCGGGAGATGTGTTAATCATGGGAGGGCAGTCAAGGATGCTATACCATGGCATCAGAAAGATCAAACTGAATACCGCACCGTCGGCAGTGATCAATGCCACACACATGAAACCCGGACGTTTGAATTTGACCTTTAGACAGTTTTAAGCCTTGTATAATTATGTGATGTGATAAACCAGTGTGTATTAAGGATGTTGTAAGTGTTAATCATGGTGACAATATAAGCCAACAATGTTGTAAAAATAGTGTGTTAATGAATAAAGTGGAGTTGTTTGAAGCATATAAACCGTGTTGTTACCCAGTACTTACTAGTTTGCCAATGAATTAGGCTGTGCACTCGGAACGGGAGGTATACTGAGTGTCTGCAATGAGGCAGAACCGGCAAGAGCGGCACAATCCTCACCGGTACCTTTCCAGTCAATGGCGTGGACGCTTCGATCTTGTTCGACTCTGGAGCCTCACACACATTTATTTCGCTATCTTTTGCGAAGAGGCTGGGGTTAGATGGTGATGAGATGCCAGACTTCTTGGTCACTCTCCCATCAAAGAGCGGATCAGTGTACCCGCTACCACCGAGATGTTGTTGTGAGAATCAGAGGTAAAGAGTTTCCGATCGACTTGATAGAGTTCGACGGACTTGGTTTTGATGTGATCGTCGGGATGAACTGGTTGGAGCGGTACAAGGGCAGAATCCTGTGTGCCTGAGCATCGACTACTTCTTCGGAGTCCGTCTGGGGTTACTATATCATACCGCCAGAGGCCCAGGGAGCCTTCGACACAGATCATCACCGCCATGGCCATGTATCGTGAGATACGACGAGGGAATGATGTATACCTCTGCTATGTCCAGACATAGAGAGAGACCCAGAGTTTAGTCCTGATGTGCCGGTAGTGTCGGAGTTTCCTGATGTATTTCCTAAGGAACTGCCGGGCATGCCGCCAGCACGAGAGGTTGAGTTTGAGATTGACTTAGTTCCGGGCACCGGACCCATTGCGAAGGCACCTTATCGTATGGCTCCAGCAGAGATGACAGAGCTCAAGGAGCAGCTGAGAGACCTACTCGACAAGGGCTTTATCCGCCCTAGTGTTTCACCATGGGGAGCGCCGGTCCTCTTCGTGAAGAAGAAGGACGGTAGCCTCCGCCTGTGTATTGATTATCGGGAGCTGAATGCTGTTACGGTGAAGAACCGTTACCCTTTACCACGCATCGACGATCTATTTGATCAGCTGAGGGGAGCATCAGTATTCTCCAAGATAGACCTACGTTCCGGATACCATCAGATTGCCATCCGTGACAGTGATATCGAAAAGACAGCATTCAGAACTAGGTATGGGCACTATGAGTTCACAGTTATGCCGTTTGGTTATCAAATGCACCAGCTAAGTTCATGGACTTAATGAACCGCTTGTTCCAAGATCAGTTGGACAAGTCAGTGGTAGTCTTCATCGACGATATACTTGTATACTCGAAATCGAGAGGTGAGCATGAAAGCCACCTGAGAAGTGTGTTACAAACATTGAGGAAGAATCAGTTGTATGCAAAGTTTTAGAAATGTGAATTTTGGTTGAACCAAGTATCCTTTCTTGGACATGTGATTTCTGAGGCCGGGATCGCTGTTGATCCGGCAAAGATTGATGCTGTGCGCACCTGGCCTAGGCCGAAGACAGTTACCGATATCAGGAGCTTCCTCGGTCTGGCAGGTTATTATAGGAGGTTTGTGAAGGACTTCTCTAGTGTCTCGAAGCCGATGACTTCCTTGATGAAAAAGGATGCACCATTCGAGTGGACAGTCGACTGTGAGAGTTCTTTTAAGAGTCTCAAGGATGCTCTGACATCTGCACCGGTTCTGAGACTACCAGACGGTCCAGATGGTTTTGAGGTCTATTGCGACGCATCAGGCAGGGGTATGGGTTGTGTGTTGATGCAAACACACGGGAAGGTCGTTAGCTTATGCCTCCCGATAGCTGAAGAAGCAGGAAGGAGAACTACCCTACCCACGACTTAGAATTGGGGGCCATTGTCTTCGCACTGAAGATATGGCGACATCACTTGTATGGGGTAAGTGTGACGATTTATTCTGACCACAAGAGGTTTAAAGTACTTGTTCACTCAGAAGGAGTTGAACATGAGGCAAAGAAGGTGGGTTGAATTTCTGAATGACTACGATATTAATCTGCAATATAAAAAGGGTAAGGCAAATGTGGTAGCCTGACGCATTGAGTCGCCGAGCACACTCTCTCCATTCGCTAGTCTCTCATACTGGCTTGGTTGAAGAGTGCGGAGTGCTCAGATGACGGATCAGTACATGATGGAGATTAGACAGAAGCTTATTGATGGCAAATTCGAGGGTCAGAAGTACGACTTCAGACTCCACGATGATGACCTGATTAGGCTTAATGGCCGACTGTGTATACCTAGGAGTAGCGCTGAGTTGAAGGAGCGCATATTGAGTGAATCCCATTGTTCTACTACTTCGATTCACCCCGGAGCTTCAAAGATGTATAAAGGTATGAAAGATATTTTGGGTGTACTGGAATGAAAGAAGATGTAAAGACTATGTGTTGAGGTGTCTCACTTGTCAGAAGGTCAAGTTTGAGCACCGACGGCCTGGTGGTATGGTACAGCCAATGCCAGTGCCTGAGTGGAAGTTCCATGACATATCTATGGACTTCGTAGTAGGGCTTACGCCTGCAAAGGGAGGTCTGAATATGATTTGGGTTGTTGTTGACCGACTGACCAAGGTGGCCCGATTCATTCCGATGAAGGACACCTGGAAAATGGCAAAACTGCAGAACTCTTTGATAAAGAAATTGTAAGACATCATGGTGTACCAAACACGATTGTATCTGACAGAGATACCAGATCCTATCCAGATATTGGAAGTCTACGCGAGAAGCATGGGTACCGAACTGAAATTGAGTACAGCGTTTCACCCACAGACCGATGGTCAGAGTGAGCGCACCATTCAGACACTTGAGGATATGCGACGTGCATGCGCACTTGACTTTCAGACCAGCTGGATTGATAAGTTACATCTGATCGAGTTTAGTTACAACAACAGTTACCATGCTTCGATCAAGATGTCTCCCTTCCAGGCCTTGTACGGTAGACCATGCCGCACGCCATTATGCTGGGATGAGTCGAGTGAGACGGTCATTATAGGACTAGAGTATCTTGAGCAAGTTCAGGCAGAAGTTCGTCAGATCCGGGCTAACATGAAAGCAGCTCAGGATAGACAGAAGTCATACGCAGATGTGCGCCGACGCGACCTGGAGTTCGCCGTGGGCGATCAGGTATTTTGAGAGTATCCTCCATGAAGGGAGTATTTCGTTTTGGCCAGAAAGGCAAGTTGAGCCCAAAATATGTGGGGCCTTATGTTGTGACGGAGTGGATCGGCCCGGTAGCTTATAGACTTGATTTACCCGCCGAGCTGGGCAAGGTACATGATGTATTTCATGTGTCCCAGTTGAAGAAATATATGTCTCATCCGTCTCATGTACTTCAGCCTGAGGGCTAACTTTAGAGCCGACCATGCGATCAGTGGGACTCCAGTACGGATTCTGGACACTAAGACTCGAGACAGTCGCCATAAGTCTGTGAGACTGGTGAAGGTTCTCTGGTCTAACCAGGACGTTGAGGAGGCCACTTGGGAGCTGGAAGATAAGATGAAGGCGAAGTATCCGTCATTGTTTATTTCTTAGTGTTTGTATGTATAGGGTACGGGGCATACCCCGATTTAAGGGGGGTAGAGCCGTTTTGGTTATGTGTATGACATGTATATGGATACATTGTCTGTGTTGTGTTGTTATGTTGTTAATGTTACAGACCGCTGAGTCTGAATGATGTCGTGATGTTTTGTTGTTTGGACCATGTGTCCGATGTGATGTAAAGATGTTGTTAATGTGATATGGAAGTGTTGTTGACATGTGTTCCCATGTTCTAATATTTAGGATATGTGGAAGTATGAACTTTGGGGACAAAGTTCTTTTAAGGGGGGTAGATTGAAATACCCCAAACCTAGTTATGTTATTTAAACACCTAAAATGGTATATTAAGACTAAAAAGAGTCTTAGAAACATTAGTAAACAAATAAACAAAAGAAAACACAAAATGTGCTTTAAGGTCAATGAGAGCCAAAATGTGCTCTAAGCTTGGGTTGAGCTTGGTTAAGACCTAATGAACTTACCAAGACCTTATTTATATACTAATGAACATATAAACCAATTACCAAAGAAAACCAAGCTTGAAAACAAGTTAAAACACAAAATGTGCTTTAAGGAGTCTTAAAGCACATTTTTGAAAAATTGTCTTGTAAATGAGTTTTGAGTGGCGATGTCCATCATTACTCTTAAAATATATGTGTACTATATAATATCACATTTGGATGTCTATATCAATAGGAAATCAAAAATTTCACTTCTATGTGCCTTGTTTTCATGAATAGTAATTTTAATAAGCTATTTTGTAACATATGTTGTATTAAGTAATAAATGTTCAACAAAGACTAAAATACCCTCATATTACTATTGGGGGCCGGTTTTTAAGGTTGGTGACTCACCACCCTTGTTAGCTCATTAGTTAAATAAAGATGATAAGTTAAGTACTATTTACATTACTTTATTAACAAATATCTTCAAAAGCAACTTACCTTCTCATTTCTTCCTCCATTTCACACCGGTTCCAAACTCCATCTCCTTCCTTCTTGCTGCTCTCTCACGGTAATATTCACCACCACCATTAAAACTCTAGCTTTGACCCCTTGTAAAATTTAGCTCACTTGTCCAAATCAAAAACAAACACCACCATCTTCTTCCTCTCATCAAGCTCTTCATTTCTATCTTCTCAAAACTTCAAGAGCCCCATTTCGGTGCCATGGAGTTCCACCATTGAAGGAGCTTGAGCTTGTATTTCTACATAGTATTACTCTCCTTTGCTTCTAGGTAAGGAATCTCAAATAAAAACTTCATTTCCTCCATGTTTTTGTTGTGACCGAAAATCCCCATTGAAGGTGCTCTTTATATGGCTTTGTTTTAGCTTCATTCCAACCTTTCAAGGACTAGGTGGAGTCCTCTCTTCATAGATATTCAAACCCTCTTCAAAGACCAAGGTAAAACAACTACATTAAGTTTTTGAAACAATGTAAAATTAGGGTTACAATGAGTTTGAGCTTGGAGCTTGTATACTCATTTCAATGCTTGTATATTGTTTAAACTTGACAAGGAATCAAATACCTTACCGGTTTTATAAGGAAACAAGAAAGAAGTTGTTTGGAAAAGAGGTAAATATACTAACCTAATGTTGTTTTAATGCCTTAGGAGAAATGAGCTTATAATGCTTGTTAAAACTACCTAAAGAGCAAAAGGTGAATGACCTAGTAAATGTTCTCAAGGAGACTAGTAAAAGAACATATGTCTTGTTGTATGTATTCGCAGGTCAAAGGCATAATATTGTGGAAATTCAGTGTTTATGATTTAAGCACTTTAAGGGCCTAAGAGCCATGCATTTTAAAGCCTAAGTGTCATGCCATTTAAGTTATGCATTATATTGTAATGTAGTGAGATTTGAGGGAAGTTTTGTGTATGAGGTGTTCTGGTGTTCTTGGGTGTTTAATGGTGTGAAAACAATGTGCTTTGGTGTAACAAAATGCTAGGAGAACCTATGTCAAAATTTAGGAAATGCATAAGGAGTTCAAGATGTTCTAAAGGAATTTTGATGAACTAGGAAGTGTTCTAGAGTATAATATGGACTTAGGCATTATCTTGAGGATTTAGTATGTACCAAAGTCATTTTGGACTTAGGTAAGGGCTTAGGCAAACTTTGGTAAATAAGGAGAAAGTGTAAGCTTAGAAAAGGGATTTCAAGATGACATAAGGAGTTTTAGTTTGTAAGAAATGATGTTTAAGTAATGATGTTGTGTGGAAGATATATTTGGTATAATGATTAGAATAGGCAAGGAATACCACTTAGAAACCTTAGGATAAGATACTATAAGTTTTGGAGGCTTTGGAGAAATTGGGGTTAAGTGTTTAAAGGCTTAGAAATTGAGTATTATGCCTTGTCCGAACTTCCGTCGGATATGGAAGTTCGGACAGGCTCTGTTGGTAAAAGAATTCTCACTCGTGAACAGTGTCTGAACTTGGGAAGTCCGGACACTAGTTCGGACGTACCCATTCTTCCTTAGGATTATCCTCGAACTGTGTCCGAACTTGGGAAGTCCGGACACATGTTCGGACGCATGGATTTCTGTCTAGAATTGTTCTCGACTCACGTCCGAACTTCCGAAGTCCGGACATAAGTTCGGACAGTGTCTGTTTTCTGTCTAAAGTCATGGCTTGAGTCCGAACTTGGAGGTTCGGACACAAGTTCGGACGGGCCACTGTATGGACCAAAAATTGTTGTTTTAAGTTGGGAAATGCTGTCTAAAAATGGTGGTTAGTTAGTGATGATGATATGGGGTTAATTAAGACATGTTAGGAGTGTTATAATGGTAATTAAAATGGTGAAGAGTTATAACAAGTATGAAATAAAAAATAAAAGAGATATGTGAAGTAACAAGCTAACAATGGATTAGTGCGTTAATTAACCGACGTTACTAATGTGTTTAGGATTCTCTCAAGGTGGAAACGAATCGAGGCAAGGACCAAGGTATGGTTTTCTTGCAGTCTGTTGCCTACCGGTTTACACCGGCTTGTGTGTTGTTTGTTTTTCTATGTGTTTATGACTTTGTAAGATTAACCCATGTAAAGAGTTTACAGTTGTTAAATATTATTATGTTGATAAGTATGACTCTCTCTTCCCTTGTGTGTGTCTAACAAGACTTGACCTATTGTTGTGAATTGTGTATTGAGTTCAATGATGAACTACTAACAAGTGCTAAGGGGGAGGGGAAGTGAGGAGTCCGGTCAGTTCCGGCCACGCGTGTGAGTATGGGAGTCGATGTCATAACCGGTTCGATTCTCTTTGTATGTTATGGTTGTTTTCCAATTTGGTTTCCAACCTTCCCTCTAGCTTAACCAAGGCTATTTTACTGACTCACGTCGGGCCACAGGGGCATACTATGTTTATTTCGGTGGGCTTGGATCACTATATCCGAGGCACCTTGTGTTAAGTTATCCGTTCAATCTAACAGGACGGTAACGAGTTATGTAACGAGCTTAGCAAGAGCATGGCAACATTCTCTAGGCTCTCAATGGGGACTAACTGTGTTGGTTCTCTTCCTAAAAGGAATTGTTCTTGTGTGATGTGTGTGATGTTGTGTACAATACCCATGTTATGATATATATGTATAAGTTGTGTGTTTTAAAATGAATACCATGTCATCATGACAAATTGTTTGCGCGCATCCCGGTAGCCGATGGGCTGCGCGTTAACCATACTAGCCAAGGGTTTCTGACCCCCTCGGGGGATCATATATTTCTTTACTGCAGGATGAGGATCGAAGAAGCGGAGTGGCTCTAGATCCTAGGATGCAGTTTACTTTTGGGAACTTTTGGATGTTGGCCCGGGATGCGCCTGTGCTCCCGTGGCGTGATATATATTTGGTTATGACAGTTTACAGTGATGGTTAACAGTGATGTTTTACTATGAAGGATGTATGTACATACTCGGTTTTTGTCTAATGTATATATATGGTTATTAGTTCTATGCTCGGGAGTCTGATCATCAGACCGGTACAACAATTGTATTTATTCAGCCTTGTTAACCACGTGGGTGGTTGACGGCGTTGTAGCACATTCGTTTAGTTACTGATTAGTTGTTTAAATTCCGTAGCGATTTCAAGTAGTGTTATGTGCGTAGTAGGGGTGTTTACAGCTACCCATTTAAGGGATTTGGGCCGCAGACCAGTTTAAGAGTCAGGAATTGCAGCCAACCTCTTGTGACTCCGCATCCTCACGCGTGACCGAAGCTATATCGGACTTCTACTCATTCCTGTTTACTCACTTAAGTTAGGAGTTAGGTAGTTAGGAATTAGTAGAAGTCATTCATTCAAGCCACAATAATACAATACATGGCTCACATACACATCCATACAAAATGCATTACAATTTACAAGTACACTACAAAATACAATACACTTCATCATCATTCATATATTTCATGAATTATACAAACTATGTTCAAGACAAATATCGAGAACAATGTAAACAAGCACAAGTAAGTGCAATATAGTCCGATTCATGCATTTATCTTGTTAGGTGATCAAATAAGCACACAAATCGGAGTAAACCAGATTAGGATACAGGGCATGAAGAAATCATACCTTTCACCGTTGTACTTGTATCCCAACGTTCCTCCGGTGTTCAAAAATCATATCCTATTATATATACATACAATTGAATGATTAATCTATCTATCATTAACTTAACATGATTACTCTTACGTTTACTAATCCATACTTACTAAGTCTTGCATTACAATACTTATATTTTATTTACTTATTCCTAATTACTTAACAATGGTTTACTTACGTATATATGCACATATGTATAGGTGGGTATACATATACATACATACATATATATATACCTATTATTTAATTTAATTAAATACTTTTTTGTATGACTCGACCGAACTTGCAAGTCCGGTCGCAAGTTCGGTCCAAGTCAGTAAGGAATTACGCTGGAGAATTATAGGGCCTACCGACCTTGCAAGTCCGGTCCCAAGGTCGGTCCATTCCAGTAGTTTTCGTATGTGGAAATTTTAGCCCGACCGACCTTGCAAGTCCGGTCGCAAGGTCGGTCCATTCCAGTAGTTTACTCGACGAAAAATTTTTTTCCTGGCCGACCGAACTTGCAAGTCCGGTCGCAAGTTCGGTCGATTCCAGTAGGTTACAGACGGGAGAATTTTTCTGGTCCGACCGAACTTGCAAGTTTCGGTCCATTCCAGAAGCTTTCCCGTCTTTGTAAATCTGGGCTCGACCGAACTTGCAAGTCCGTCGCAAGTTCGGTCTGGCCCAGTATTTCAGTTTTAAAATCTGTTTCAGTCCTCTCCTTACCCATTACTTCCTCATTGTTCCTACACTTAATCCCACATGTTTTTAACACTTATTAAACCTTCTAATTACACCTTAGTTCATCCATCCAATCCATTGCTTAATCCATCAATCCACTTATACAATTTTCCTCACTTCATTCCAACACTTATACCAACTTTCTTTCTTCATTGCTATAGATTTTTAAACCAACTTCTACCATCCAAATACTTCCTCTACCAATGTCACTTCTAGCATCCCAAATACCTCCTCTTACCATGCCAATTCATTCCAAGCAATTGTACCATCTATACCCAAGTCCAACCTTCACTTTACCCATTCTTACACCCTAATTCTTCCTAATTCCACAATGCACTTTGATAGCTCTTTGCTACAGATTTTTACACTTCTTATTTCTCATACTACAGCTACCTCTTCATCACTACTAAACATTTCTACCCAATCCATTACACACCTTGGTTCTCCCATTCACCAAGTCATTCTTAGATACATAATTCCTACCAGAATTTCACCATAGTTCCTCTATATTTCTTACTTCTCCACATATGCACTTTCTCATCAAACTCATTCCTAATCTAGCCAAACCACAAGGGTTCTACCAGCACACATACAAAATATAAATCCATCCCAATACACCAATACTCCATCAACATCAATACTAATACTCATACATAACATTTGGCTCCAAGGCCTACAACTCACATACTATTGCACAATTACTCAAACTTCCACAATTACATTACTAATACATTATTTGGGTTCTTTAGATTGGTTTACCCATTCCCATTACTCTAATGCACTAAATTTAACATTAGTAAAGAGCTCTTACCTTGAGCTTATAATTCCTTCTTTCTTTCTCATTTCTCCTCTTCTTCCTTTCTTGCCCAAACCGGCCATGTGGGGAATGGAGTTGCCAAACTCCATTCCCATCACCCAATGAACACAAAACACTACAATTAATATACTAACCCTTAAATTAATGCCAATTCATTGAAGTGTTTGAAATGAAATTTCTAGGGTTTACCTTTGGAGAATTTAGAAGGGGTTTTTGCCCTTGGTTCAAGAAGGTGAGTCCACCACCATTGCTAGGTTGATATTTTTCTCAAAGGAAAGAGAGAAAACAAGGCATTACAAAGAGGCAAAAATCGGTTGTGAAGTAAGGTGGGGAAAACATGAGTTTTTCATGTAGATTTTTACCTTGTTGGAAAGAGGAGGCTCCAAGCTCCATAATGGTGTTCTTTTCTCTTAAAATGGGGAAACCCATGGAGATGAAACTCATCCTTTTCGAATTTTGAAAAGAGGGAATGATAGAGGAGAATGAGGGGAGTTCAAATATGTAATTATTTTTGAGTTTGGAGCTTACATGGAGGTAGAGCATGAGGTTGAAGGAGGGAAGCCATTAGAGCTTCTTGAAGCTCTCAAAATTGCAGCCACAAGGGAGAAGAAAGAGAGGGAGTACGATGAGGAAGGAGGGAATGGGAGAGAGAGAATAGAAAAGTGAGGTGAGAGAGTAAGTAGATAAAGTAGCTTTTACTTTATTGTTTTCTTTGCTTTTTGGCTCTCTTATTTAGTTAGCTAGTTACATGTGTGTGTGAGGGAGTTGTTTGACAGATAAAAACCAGCCCCCCTACAGTTATACAGCTGGAGCGTTTTTCGTCTTTTACAGAAAACGCTCGTTATTTTACCCGGTTAGGTACTGTTCACTAACTGGGTCCGTTTTCCGGAATTTCTCGGTTCTTTATTTTTATTGGTTATTAAGCTTCCATAAATGCTTAATAATGTTTATTTAATGATTTATAATTTTTACGGGTTCGTTTGACCACTTAAAATCACGTTTTCGGGTTCTCTCGAAAAATGTGCGTTAAAGCTCTATTAGCGTTTTAATACATTATTTGGATCCATTTCTTCGGGAGTTGTTCCCATATATTATTTAGGTCTTATTAACAATTATTTAGGCTTATAACCTTTAGAATCCATAACCGCTAACCGAGGTCTCATACCTCCTATGGTTATTAACGCTTATTTAGCATTTCCACTTTTTTGAGCGTTTATTTATTTCTTTTGGATTTATTTTTCCTTACTAGTATTAATTAGGTACCATTAGGCCCTTAAATACGTATTAGATTAATTTTAATCCTTATGTTTAAGTTCGGGGTATTTCAATCTACCCCCCTTAGGAACTTTGTCCTCAAAGTTGTTCGAGGTTATGGGTTTATAATGCTTACTCATTCTTACGTGTCTAATACCAAAGCCATACCTTCTCCTCCTTACAATTCTCAAATCCGTTACTCGAGGTTCCTACATACTATACCATACCATACCATACTAATGCACAATCATTACTCCCATCCGCATTACTACCGACCATCCGGTTCCTCATTACCAATTTATACATACATACAATGCAAGGCTATTCCCAAAGCAATGCAATACACATTCCAATCCCGTAGGCGCTCAGGTCATCTAGACACGGGACTCCTCTATGTCCCGCCGCCCTTGGAATAATACCACATACTACCTTACTATCTTCTTCGGTACTCACTTCTAACACATCCTCATTCTCCATACTAAAAGAAAATTCTTCCACCACTACCAATTAAAAATTTCTAAAACATACAACTCCATATTCCAATTTATACTCATTACTTCTATCCTATGTGTGATTCTTGTGACCACTTGAGGGGAGCTTCAAGAATCATTCGACCCTGATGTGATCAGCATCAGTGTTGAACTATCTTTCCACCCCATTTGTGTTCGGTTTCCCTTGATCTGATCAGGATCAAGTTTGACTTCCCACATCAGTTTCAAACAAGCAGATAATTTAATTGTTTTCATTTTCTATCTTTTTACTCTTTCTAGTCATAATTACGAATTCATACATCTCCAAAGGATGGAATCAATCCATCAATCATCCTCACTCTACTTCCCAAATGCTTTACTCCGTGGTTCAATACCTAAATGCTCATTTCATCAACCTCCACTACTTCCATCCATTACTCACCATTATCTCCTATATTCTAACTAAGGAATACTACACTTATAAGATTTAGTTGACTTCGATTGTTTCAAATATTTTACTTGCGATTCCACTACTCATAAACTTCATTCATCTACTACTCTCATTCATTCCGTACTACTTCTTCAAAGGTTACAATACTTGTGGAGCTCCGTCCACTACTCATTGCTTTTCTTTTACTAATACTCTTACATTGGTGTTACAAGATGGGTATACTCCTCCTATGGTATTTGCATGTCGAATGCCCAATTACCATAATTATAGTGTGAATAAGTACTTATGTTTATTTAACATAGTATCAATCATCAATTTAGTTCTCATTTGTGCTATGCACATTATGGTTTATGTGTTTTATTCACCAAAACTTGCATTAACCGGTTTCGCTCTACCCCCCTTAAAAGGGATTACGCCCACGTAATCTACCATATGTTATTATTATTAAACATTGGTTTAATCAGTTTGGGCAAACTGAAGCGTTTAGCTTCACTACGGTATACTATAGAATATGCTCTGGTCAAAGGGTCTTAACCATACCAGCGGTTTAGTCTTTGCACCAAGAGTTCCTATATGAGTTTATTTAACTCATCATTAACTCGGTTCTAGCCTATTAGGCTTCAAGGCATTAATAGCCATTGTATTATACTCACTAGGTATACTGTCTCCTAGCTAGGGCCCACTAGCTTCTGCTGCGCGACCCTGATAGCTTGGGTTACTTACCCTTCGTGTTATCATTAATGTGCTATACATCATCTTTTTATCCGTCTATTATGAGAATAAGGTTTACTAGACAAATGCGGTATTCTTTTACCGTGGTTGAACTCCAAGATTTATAACCAGCTCTCTGGTAATCTACTGCACATGCTATTCGTGCTTCCACGATTATTCGTTAAGTTCATCTGACTTATTGTCAGGCGAGGTGGAGTCACCACTCGATTGTAGTGCTTCCTCTGTTGTCAATAGCTTCCGAATTATACCAGTTCTTCTGGTTCAGCACAAGTGTCCTTACTTGTATGACCTTGCATTTTCTATGCGTCGGTCCTTGTGACTTTCTTGTATCTTCTTTCACCTTTTATTCCATTGGAATTCACATCTGTGATTGTTAGTGTGTTTTCGCACTCTTCGTGCTTCTTTGGCCTTAGGCCGCACGGTTTGTTGCTAAGCTTGCTTAATTGGCTTGTGCCATGTTCGTGGTGAAAGGAAAGATTTACTACGGTTTACATTCTCCATATCCCTAGCCATCTCATTAGATCCTTAGCTGAACAAGTGCAATGCCAAAACACTCAGTCATACAGAGTGCAGAGGCGTAAACACTTGACAGTAAGTAGCTTATGTGATAGGAAAGAATATTTCTGTGTGTCACCTATACTTATACTCCGTGTCATTGCCTAACTACTTCCTTAGCGGTCGCTTGTTGCGCACCGTATTCTTACTCATTGTACAACCTTGTTTTTACTGACTCCGTTACTGTGGTAATTCCTTTTTACTTAGTGACATTGTCATTGGCACCGTTTCCTTATGGTGTAAATACACTAGGAGTTTCCTGTGTTTGTGTGTATGACGGTTGTCGTAGCATACGACTGTAACACCCCATCCAACATTTACATACTTACAATAAACTGCAGCGGAATTACAAACCTCATCACATTACTTAACTCCCTGGTGTTACACGCCGTTAGCCACCCACGTGGCTAACAAGGCTAATCCATATACATTGTACCGGTCTGATGGGCTAAATTCCCGAGCAACTATACATTATCATCCCTTTCCATTAACAACAACAATAATATACACCTTATCAACTATACCGAGTATTTATAAACTGGTGCCGACAACAATATCGGTCTTACTACACCTACTGTATATACACACTTAAATGAATACCCATGTACAATGACTACCCGTCCTACTCTCGAACGGCTTCCAGCACTTCGTACCTGAAATAGGAAAAGAAGAGAAAGGGGTGGCCCCAAGGGGCTCAGCACCTTTGCTGGTATGGTAATCCCGCAGCCCACATGCTACCGGGCCACGCACAACTAATTGTCGTCTTAGCATGCAGTTGATTATATTTAAATCATGCATGTGACAATAAACACACAACACTTAACATTTCGCCTCAATGGGCTCATCATTCGGATAACACATCCTACATAACAAGTCACCCATGGT
The DNA here is from genome assembly GCA_023374045.1 of Limonium bicolor. Lineage (NCBI taxonomy): Eukaryota > Viridiplantae > Streptophyta > Magnoliopsida > Caryophyllales > Plumbaginaceae > Limonium > Limonium bicolor. The sequence goes on from CM041780.1 coordinate 6,310,496, forward strand.
ATTCATCATCCCTAGAGTGTTTCTCCTCCAATGGAGCTACTTCCTTAATAGACGACACATACCCTTAAATCGGGTTATCCTTAAACGCCTCTTATCACACACTGGGAGTCATATCCATGATCCACACACTCCACATTATACAACACACTCCACATTATACAACACACTCCACGTTATAAACACACTCCACATTATACAACCTACAACATACACTACATACAACACTTAACAACACTTTGCACGTTTCTACGTACACAACATAATACCGCAATGAATACTGCATCACAACAAAACACATAACACAACGGGAATGGTTCGCTTAGGAACCGACCCAAACATTGTTTACACACTGGTGAGCCTAGAGAATGTTGCCAGTCTCATGATAAGCTCGTTATACAATAACAACAACACTCATTACCGTCCTAATAGTTGGACGAGTAACTTAAGTTAAGGCGGTTCGGGTTTGGAGGCCCGAACACACACACACAAACACATGTTCCCCCTAAACCGATCATAAGTCAGAATAGCCAAGCTTTGGAGTAAGCTAATGGGAGATCATAACCCGTGAGGGAAACAACCATAACAAAGAGAAGGGTAAGGCTAGGAAGGATACCCTCTCCCAAACAACGCGCGACCGGCCAAACCGGATTCCTCACTACTGTTAGTACATACTTACTTTAGATATTAGTTAGAACCCCACTATGGAGCCTATCACATAACAACACATACAGTATTACAACTGGGTTAAATATACAAGGGAGATCCCTACATTCACATACACATATCACACAATTAACACACGCATAGCCGTGGTTAGTACGTCCCATGGTACGGGTCGTTTACTCCGAATACCGAACTCTCAAGTGATCCTAGACTCAGTTAACTAAGGTTAACACTGCCGAGGTTAAATGGTATCGGAGTTGAACACGCCACATAAATGAATTACTGTAAACTCATTACATGTTTAATCTTACAACGTGGCAAACATACAGAAAAACACATTGGCATACAAGCCGGTGTAATCCGGTAGAGACACAGGTTGCAAGAAAACCATACCTGTCACCGAGTCCACTTAATCACGTCCATTTATGTACCTCGAGCAATTCTCGAACAACTGTTAACATCACACGCGTTTTCATTAACATCGGGTTTGCTTGATCGTTTAATGTCAATGCTTAACTTTTTTTCCCGTTAACTTAGTTACATAACTTAACATTTTTAACTTGTTTACTCTCACATTTTAATACAACTTTTAGCCCATTTTTCGTCACTAAAACTCACCTACATGTCCTCAACATCCTTATAACATCATTACCTACCAATCCCCATCATCACATATCATTTCATAACCTTAAACCATGTTTTTGGTCCGACCGACCCACCGTCCGACCCACAGCTGGGTCGGTCCATTACAGACCCCTTTTACTTCCTTATAATCATGCCCGTCCGACCCACGTCCGACTCACTAGACTGGGTCGGACCATGTGCGAACATTTTCTTCCTTTGAAACTTGACCGACCGACCCATGTCCGACCCACCCTTTTGGGTCGGACCATTACCGAACACATTCCTAACATCTAACAGAGGCTCGACCGACCCAAAACTGGGTCGGACCCCTGGGTCGGTCGCCTTCTAAACTTACCCAAACTTTACCAATTCTTCACCAAACTTCTCCTATGGCCTCTTAATGTTTCCTAACAACATTTGGTAACCTTATCCACATACAACATCCACTAAACTCATCTTCTAACTCCTTACCTTACTTTACTTATTTCCTTGTAAAAATTCTTAACACTTTCAACATTTGTACTAGGTTCCTAAATGGTGTTTCTCACCTATTATAACTACTATCCCAAAACCCTTCTTCTCATCTTAACATCATCTCTTAAGCATTATTTTCTTACTAACTAAATCTCCTTTTTACATCATACCTAAACATCACTTGTTCCTTGAAACACACCTTACCTAAACCTTAAACAACTCCTCCAAGACTTTAATACATTCACAAACACACATTGAATTCCTAGAATCTTCCAAGATAACACCTAAATCCTTGCATCACTCTAAATCACCTTAACACATGTTTTCCTTCTCAAGTAAACATTATTCACCTATAACACTTCCTAGTTCACACAAAACACACTTAAAACACTTAGAACTTCTCACACATTTTTTTCCAAATTTGGCCATAGCTTCTCTTGTATATACTCACATCCAAACACTTAGGTTTTTACCTTATTTCATTCAAAACACCTAAAATCCATCAAACACATTTTTTATACACAAACTTCACACATTAAGCACTACATCACAATATAGTGCATAACTTAAATTGCTTGGCACTTAGGCCCTTAAATAACATGGCTCTTAGGCCCTTAAATTGCATAACCTTAAACACTGAATTTCCCACATAAATAATGCCTTTGACCTGCAAATACATACACCAAAACATATGTTCTTTTACTAGTCTCCTTGAGAACACTTCACTAGGTCACTCACCATTGGCTCCTTAGGTATTTTATCAGCAAATCAAGCTCATTTTCCTAAGGCATTTAAACTACATTGAGATAGTTTGTTTACCTCTCTTTTCCTCACAAACTTCTTTCTTGTTTCCTTGTAAAACCGGTGGGGTATTTGGTTGTTTGTCAACTTCTAAACATTATACAAATACATAATGAGTATTCAAGCTTTAAGCTCCATCTCATTGTAAACCCTAGGTTTACATTATTTCAAAGCATTAATGTAGTTGTTTTACCTTAATCTTTGGAGGGTGTTTGAATATCTATGAAGAGAGGACTCCACCTAGTCCTTGAAAGATTCAAATGGAGCTAGAACAAGGCAACACAAGGAGCTCCATTAATGAATATTTTCGGTCACACACAAAACATGGAGGAAACTTGATTTTTCTTAGAGATTCCTTACCTAGGAGCAAAGGAGATCAACAATATGTGGAAAGACAAGCTCAAGCTCCATCAATGGTGGAACTCCATGGCACCGAAATGGTGATCTTCAAATTTTGAGAAGATAGAAATGAAGAGCTTGATGGGGGAAGAGAATGGTGGTGTTTGTTTTTGATTTGGTTAAGTGAGCTAGGTTTTACATGTGGTCAAAGGTGGACTTCCATGGTGGTGGTGCTGTTTTAACGTGAGAACAGAGAAGAAGAGAAGTGTGGAGCCGTGTGAACAAGGGAGGAAATGAGAGAATGAGATAGAATTTGCTTTTAAGAGATATTTGTAACTTATAAAGCAAATAGTACTTTACTTAAAGTTTTACTTTACTTATTTGATTTCTTTTACAACTTGGTGACTCACTACTACAAAAACCGGCCACCATTATGCCTAGGAGGGTATACTAGTCTTTGTTGACCAATTTAATTACTTATAACATTATATGTTAACAAACTAGCTTATAAAAGTTACTATTCACAAACTAAGGCACATAGAAGTGAAATTTTTGATTTCCCACTAATATGGCCACCCAAATGTGATACTATATAGTACACATGTTAATTAAAGAGTAATGATGGACATTTAGCCATTCAAAACTCATTTACAAGACAATTTTTCAAAAACGTGCTTTAAGACTCCTTAAAGCACATTTTATGTTTTAACTTGTTTTCAAGCTTGGTTTTCTTTAGTAATTGATTTAATATGTTCATTAACATATAAATAAGGTATAGGTATGACCATTAGGTCTTATACACATTCATCCCAAGCTTAGAGCACATTTTTGCTCATATTGACTTTAAGGTATTTTCTTCTTATGTTTTATTTGGTTTAACTGTCCACCAAAGTTTCTTAAGGACTTATTTAGCCTTATTAAATCATAATTAAATGTTATCAGTCTTGGTAGGCTCTTTGGGTCCTAACCAAGTTCACTCATAGCTTAGAGCATGTTTTTGCTCAAACTGTGTCTTAATGCTTTATTGCATTTATTATGGTTTAAATGTTCACTGATGTTACTAAGGCACTTTTAGCCTTTACATACCATAATTTGATATTTAACCACATATCAGGGTTTGGGGTATTTCAACGACAATCTTATTATCTTCCTAATGTGGAGATGTCTTATTCCACTTAGGTTTATGTGTAGGTTAACTTACCTCACATTCTATCATCATTTGTGATACGATTTACCAAGTATCTTGGTTGACCAAGGATAAGTAGCAATTTACCGGTTACAAGCTCTCTTGAGCGTTGGTCATTCATGGTGTGCAATGTGCACTCACCTTGATTGTTCTTTTTGACAATTACTGTCCTCCCAAAGCTGAGCATTGGTTATAGGCTCTAGCCGTGCGGTTTTATTCTTGTATGTACATCACCGGGACATCCCATGAAGCTTCAAGGGTTTTCTGGTCCCGTTCTCCAATTGAAGAGTACTCAGTCATTGATAAATGAAAGTTCTTGTTGAGGGGTTTGTCTCCACTCATAGGTCTAATGACAAGGTTTGCTATGTTGGTGTTTACACAATGGTCCACCACATGTTTGGGTGCTTATGGAGTACGCTTACTCCTTTAAGTCGTAATGGTTTGGAAATCTCATTTCCTTATTCCATCACCCCTAGGCAATATATTGCATGGTTTATTGTTATTGTAGATGGAAAGCCTTTTCTAAGGGTTCACATCATCACCACGTTGGTGGTTTTGGCTAACGAGGGATACCTTCCCTTGGGTTTCTCGTAGTGTCCAAGTGTGTACTAGGCCAATGTTGGCATTATCATGATTCTTATGCCTCTGTGCTACCATTGCTACAGAAGGCATGAAGGTAATTAAAAGCTTGTCGACTGTATACTAGACTGATGTTCTAGTGACAGTGACATTGAGTTGGCCATTACTCCAAGCCACTCAGGATGTTGGGTTGAATTTATGGTCCGGTTATTGATTTTGTTGTATGAGGCAATCCCCCTTGCAAGTCCTGTTACCAACGGTGTGGGTTTTGCAACCGTTTGAGTTCATATAACGTATTTGGTTTACGGTTTCTGAGCCGTATTGCTGCAAGCTATGCTCTTGCAAGCTGCTTATACATGTTTCCACTCCATGTATACCGTCATAGGTTAGAGATATTATTGGGCTCCATGGTAAGTCGTGGTATCACGCTTCCGTTCATAGGAGGCCTTTTTAGGCAAATGGTATTAATAGGTGCTCTCAGTATCATAGGGCATTTCCTGTTAAGTGAAATCCCTTCGTGTCCTAACCGAGTGTTCGTTTTAGCTCCCGTGCTCATATCGTTACGCTTGTTCAACTGTTGTTAACACAGACACCCTTCAAGGATCACTCCTGGGTGTTGGTAGCTGTGCCGTTACATCCGGCTAATGTCTATAACATGTGTTGTCCTCTATACCGTCTTATGGTTTTGTATTAAGCTATTCCCCCTTTTGGGTCATAACATCTCCCGTCGTTGGGAAGACCGTCTGTACTTGCTCCCAGTGCTTGAGACTAGGTTTAAATATCCTCCGATTATGGATTGTGCTTCGTAGTAATCTTGTGATTGCTCTTGGGGATTCCGCCCCGTTTGTTGAGTATTGTTAGGTTCACGTTAGGCATTCGCCTTAATGTGTTAAGGCTGGGCATTCCATCCAGCTGCCAGGTAATTGCTTGGATTATTTGAGACATATCCAATGTCTATACTTACTAGTATGTGCTCCTTGCACTTCCTAGTTCTTATTCCTCATCTCCAGATGGATTCTCTGAGTTCCTTGATACTTGATCGTCTGAGGTGTCCAGCTGTTCTGGTTTGAACTCACTCGTGGTCTGTAGAACGGAGTTGACTACTTCCCGTGTGTCGCACACTACATGTATACATACGTGGGGTACCATATTGACACGTTACCACTTACCCAACTATATGTCGGCCCGCAAGCTCCTTCGGAGTGCGGTTGTCCCACATCCCGTAACGGGTACACTCGTAGTGTTCGCCACACGCCTAGGTGAAGTATTCTATTGTCAACTCCTCTTGTATCATTCTTCGATACTCACCGTAATGCTGTTGGTCTGGTTTAAAATTCAAGGTTTTAAAAGAAGGTTTATGGTTTTGAAAGAAAATTTTTGGGTTTTAAAATATGGTTCGGTGTTAAAGAAATCTCTCGTGGCCTAGCCATGCTTGAGGTCTTGACCAAGTCTAGCTTCTCGCTGACTGGTAAGTACAGTAGTCGACCGTTAAGCCTTCCCAAGGTTTCATACGTCTGGTTGTTAGGATGTGTGATCCTGTGGTTGTTTCATTACAGTCACCGTACATTACTATGTACTTGTGACGTGTGAGTGTTCCTTTACAGGTTCATGTTCTTACTGCACTTGCCGTAGCAAGTGCGTGGTACTGGCGGTTTTTGAGTAATCCTATACCGATCACGGTATGGTTTCCATTTGTGTTTGTTAGTCTTGTTGACGCTTCCCTCGATCTTATTGATCTATAATTGGTATACTCGCTCCTTTAGGTAGCTTCTTGGTGGTCTAGGCATGGCTGTCGTAGATCTGGGTACTCCTCCACTCCTTGGAGGTTCCCGTTCTATTTGGTTTAATGTCGTTCCTTGTGGCTCGTTCCCACACATTTGTGGTGGTTACTGAGCCTTCCTCGTTTAGGTACTACGCTTGTAGTCCTATTGGATTGTATCTCATGGTTGTTCTTGTAGTTGTCTAAGCTTATTGCCCAGGTACCGCAACCTTAATGGCATTATAGTTTTGGAGTTAACCGCTTCCGACTATGTCCTTAGTCGGCTAGCATACCGTTGGTGGTATTATTCAAGTATTACTATCCCGTGGACTTGTGTCTCGGGTTCCGTTACTGCTCCCTTTTCCATTCCGTTGCACGGTGAGTGCTTCTTTCCTGCTGTTGGTTGACTAGCTAGGTTTCGCGACTGCTAAGCACGTCGCCCCATGCTGTTGCAAGTTATAGCCTCCTTGTGGTTGGAGTGTTTATACTACCGCTATTAAGTGTGGGTTATTATTGTTCAACCGGGATCCACTTCCGGGTCTTCCATTTCTTGGAATCTACCATACGTCGGTTCTTGTTTACTGTGTGATTGCTTCACAACTGCCAGATCGGGTTTTCCCCGAGTATGAGAAGGCTTTTCTTCTCTCTGGCGTCCTTTCCCAAGTTATACAGTGGGGTTTGCGCCGGGCGGGACTGGTATTGTAGGTACCCGGTACTCACCGGTAGTTCCTAACCAGCATATCTCTAATGCTAACACTCAGCCCTTAGCCCTAAGCTTCTACTTCCTAGCTCGGTATTCCCTAAACTCGGTATTTCCAGTCATCAGAGCGATACTTCGCTCTGATACCACTTTTTGTAACACCCCTACCATTAATACAATGCTTACCGTCCAATCTCCTTACACTTCAGATACACGCAGCGGATACATACTTACATACAGTGGGTGATACAATGTCGTTAGTCACCCACGTGACTAACAAGGCTACTGCTACTACATACAGCATCGGTCTGATGGACTGGAATCCCGAGTACTACACATCTATAATACATACTCCATTCATCAATCAAATACAATAATGCTCCATTCAATACTTACTCCTCCATAATCCATACATTACAATATGCTTAACCGAGTCTACTAGGTTCCTTATACAATTATAATATCCCTTCCAAGTTCATACATACTCACTAAGAGTCTACATCTACCCATTCCTCACAGCTACTTACTTTCTAAGTACAAGGGTGTGCCGCCGGTCTCTTACCTTGAGCACATCCGCTTCGGGTACCTGCACACTAAAAACGTTCCCCCTAGGGGGTCAGCTTTCGCTGCGCATGATAACCGCATACCCCGCGTACTAGTGAGGGTACGCCGACCACTTGGTCGAATACATGCAGTTCATTTTCATACAAACATACATGCATACATGCTCTTATACACAATATTTCAATACATTACGCAAGACATACACACATACATACACTACATTACATACAAGAAGTACAACATAAACCATTCAATCATACTTACCTTTTTCCGAATTACACATACACATACATACACAATTACAATTCTTGTTAGCTTCATTGGTCCACCCGGTTAATCGGGTGGAGATTACTCTTTTACTCGTTACTTCATACATACGCATACATACTCATACATCTTACTTACAGATCCATACTTACTGAATCTTACTGTAACGCCCCTATTAACCATAAATACAGCGGAAATAAAACCCTAAGGCGATACAGACCATCGGGTTCCAAACACCCGGCACCAAACCTCACCAATTACAACTTACAATCTACAAAAGCTACGGTCTGAACTCGAGGAAAAACTTAACACAAACATAATAGAAATTAAACACATTAACTCCCCACAAAACCTAGTCCCATCCCAAACGCTCATTCTTTCGTGGCCACCTGTAAATCAATTCGTACCTGCAAGATGAAACCAAGCAGCCCACCCGAGAGGGGTGAGTCAGTTCCCTGGAATGGAACTGGTACAATTCTCAAAAAAAACAAATTTATAAAACATAACTCTTCAAAATAAACAGTAACATGAAAACAAACTCTTAAAAGTAAAACAGAGACAAAGCACTTCAAAACAATCAAGTTTAAAGAGAAAGGAAAACAAGACAAAGATAAGTAACTTCCAAACCAAGTCATCCACTTAAGTAGTCACACCACATAGTTAGCAAGCATCCATTGTTGATGTTAGAACCAATTCCCGTTAGGAGTAGAAAAACCCAGATAGCCACAAAGGACTAGGAATGATAAAAGTAGATCCAAGAACCAAGAACTCGAGAGTGGAATAATTCAACTGGGAGAGATGGCCCCCACCGCCAATCACGTCCTTTTAGGACAGGGGATATACAGCCCCTCACTGTTAAATATCAATGCCCCTATGGGCGAGGGATATACAGCCCCCTACTGTCAAATATCAATGCCCCTATGGCGAGGGATATACAGCCCCCTACTGTCAAATATCAATGCCCCTATGGGCGAGGGATATACAGCCCCTACTGTTCACATTAAAGACGCGCGCACGTCGAAAGAAAGATTTCTAAGATTGACCTTTTCCAAAAAATCCGCTAGATCACCAACTACCCAGAGCAATACCAAAACACTCAGTCCTACAGAGTGCAGAAGCGTAAACCCTAAGCAGCCAATGTCTAACGGGCAACCAAGTAGAAGAAACCAATACCCAAGTGAGTTCCACATCCAAGGCTCAGTTAGTCACACAAGCTGGGTCAGTCACACAACCATTTCCTTTTTTTAGAAGTTCCTCTTAAAGCCAGTTAGCGTTTTCCAAAACATTCCACAAGTCAATCAGCCAAAATAACGTAGTACGAGAAATCGTACAAACATTCCATAAAGTCCAAAAACACATCAAGCTGAGTACGAGAAATCGTACAAAACATTCCATAAAGTCCAAAACACGTCAACTGAGTACGAGAAATCGTACCTGGGTAACGCTGTGTAGCAGTTCTAATCAACTTGCGCAAACAATCAACAGTACTCTGAAGAATATTAAAGGTAGTCTATCATCAATAACTCATACCCTAAGTCAAACTTAAATAGATTCCTCACTCTTATTTCTAAACCTCGATCATCTTGTAAGCCCTTCACCTTGTTTTAGAACGTTGTATAGCCCAAGGGTGTAAGATCAAGGGATGTATTCCTTTAACACTTATCAATTGTTCCACTCTTATCCACTTTACTAATACTTAACCGTAGTTCTCACATTAATACCTGTATATCTTAAGTGCATTTATATTACTCAATTAGTCTTAGAATCTCAATAATAACCCTTAAGCTCAATACCTTTATTCTTACTTTAGGACAGACATCGTATTATAACCTATGATGGATTATCCTAGAATACTATACTATTATTCCATAAGGTAATGATTAGGCATTTTATCAATATTTACTAGATAATCCTTTATGATTAAGTAGTCTTCCCCTTAACTTAATTAAGACCTACAACCTGTATATCGAAATCATAGTGTCGTAGATGCATTTCATTACAACTTCATTGATCTTAGAATTTAGAGACAACTACTAGACTCAATTATTTTATCTTTACTTTAGAATGACTTAATATTATAGCCATTTAATTATCTTGTCTTAAGATGTTCAATTACTCTTCATCCCGGAACAACTATATTTAATTAACTCAACCCTTCCAACTCTTTACCTAGTATCCACAAAGTATATTATTCGCTTAATTATTACCTATATAATAAGGTTGTTTTAAGATAACCCTTTTTATGTATCCTTACTTACATTTAATTTCCCAAGTATTTGATTTTTACACACATTCTCTCCAAAGAGTATGTATAATCCTCTTGTACTAAATTTAATAAACTTATGTCTTAAATATATTTTATATTACTTACAAGACCAAAGGTTTCAAAGAAATAACTTAATAAATTAATTTCCTTTATTGTATTTTAGGATAAACATTATATCTCGACATAAGGTAAAATCTATCTAAGAACTAAATTCTGATTCATAAGTGAAATTGTTAATTATGTATCAAGATAATCTGTTCTGAAAAATCCCCATACCTTATATTCAAATGACACATTATATTTCCAGTGTCAAAAAGGTAAATCAATATAATCTCTTACGTAACCCAGTTTCATCTAATTAAAGGTTTAAAGATTTTAAGTATCTAATTTCTATTTATAAACCTTCTTATAAAGTCTAACTACTAAATACACTACTTAATTATAAACTCACATCCTGAACATGGTATTAAATGTATTTTATATGGCTTAACTAATTCCAAGAAACTTAAGGATTATTATTTAGATTAATCTCCTAATCATAGTTTAATATAGTTTTATATCATAATCCTTTTTAATGATTTTATCTTAAAATATTAAGCTATTACTCAATACTATAAATATTAAGAAATAATTAAATCTAGACTTATTTATCCTCTTCACATTTAGATGTAAAAGTAACTCATTTATTTTATTATTGTTTATATATAAGAACATTTAAATGTAAAAGTATATTTCATTCATTTTATTATTAATTATATAATAAGATCTATTTGTGTAACACTTTATGTAAACTAATTCCAATACTCCTAAATTTCAACTTATTAATTTCTTAACCCAATATTAAATTACATTGTGGTTATTGAAAAATGAAATACATGTTTAAATACAGTTTATATAAATCTTAGGAACTCAAAGATAACTAAAAACTCAACCTATAACCAAATTAATACCACCTCATATAATATTCTTTTATTAGTATCATGTAGAGGTTAGTTTAACTCATTAATTCCTTCATATAATTTTCTATAAGGTATTTTATTCCTTTTTTTATTATTTATCGTATATATATATATATATCCTTCCTATACATTTCTCACAAGGAATGTTATTTCCTTTATCTATTTTTATTGTATTTATATACATATATATATATATATATATCCACATATATCAAGATTTATCAGAACATTCTTTAAGAAATTCTATTGTATTTAATTATATCTAATATCTTTTAGACATATCCAAAACTGATTTATGGTTTATAAATAAAGTATTTCCCTTAGTTTTAGTTAAACATATTAGCTTCCATATTATATATAATAAATAAAATGTAGTTTAGTTAAATTCTTGATTTAATATAAGTTTCTATTTATTTCTCTCATATAAATATATATATAAATATATGTAACAATTTTACTTCACTTAAAGTTAATACCCAAAAATATTTATAAAATACTGTATTAAATGTTAATTAGTCTTATTATATTTTCCCCAACCTATAAAGTTCATTAATCAACTATACTTTAATTTTGATTACATTAAAAACTATATATTATAAGTTATTCTTATGAAAAACTCACAAACACAATTTTTAAAACCTTTTCCCGTTGCCCAAAAATTCCCAAACTTAATATACAGTAACTATAATATTTTAGACATATTATAAAAATTTTTATTTCATAAAAATATCTTTTTAATTTATCCAAATAATTCCAGAAAACCCGTAACTTGCAAAAATCGTAACTTATGTTTAAAAACTCCAAAACCATATTAATTACATCAAAATAAACTAGATCTTATAAGGAATCTATGTTTAAAATTTCAAGTCAAAATACATTCGGGAAGACCATCAACTAAATTCAACAAGTTAGGGTTAAATTCTGAAATATTATAAAACTTAAACAATCTTTATAACCCACGATCTAATCTCGGCCGTCCAAATCTTTTAAGCCAGATCGGACGGACACTGAACGCCCAGTTCTTCAGCAAATCCCCAATTCGATTCGAGTACTAATTCACCAATTTCTCACAATCCACAGAACCAAATCGAGTGATTCTTGTTCCATTGAATCCGATATTTAATTGCGTTCTATTGATACTAATTTCCCCAATATAATGCAGAGTTCATCCAGTTTCGATTTTGAATTCGAAGGTTAGGGTTTATCAGTCGCAGAGCTCAATTCGAAAATAAATCCGACGAATTTTCCTAATATGGCACGTAATTGATTCAATTAAAACATGGGTTAGGCGGAAATACAACTACGAGCAGCAACAACGGAGAAATTTGATCGGAGACTCACCGGATTGTGCGAATTGCGTGAATTCCGATTCGGAAAACAGGGAAAGACTCGAACTTTAGACAGTTCATGATGCCAACTTTGAGGATCTATAACTATCAGTACAAAACGAGTTAGATTATGAGTAAGGGCTCATTGGAAAGAAGAAATGTAGATCTACGTATTGGTAGCAAGAACTAAACCTAACTCGCACCATACAGAAGATATTGAAGTCGCAAAACACGAGTTTACCTCTCTGTTTCGGTGTTATTTTATGAGCTGTTGAAACCGAAACTTTAGACCTCTATATCTCCCAATTGGTTACGAATCAGACTTGGCATAAACACGAAAATTGTAGAGGGATTAGAGATCTTTACAACGAGCTAAAGAAATCGAATTTTGGTTGAAAGACGAGGAAGTTATGGCAAGACGAACTTTACCTGAAATCGAATGAAAACTGGAATCTGGGTTACGAACTCGAAAGCTGGCAACTTTGGATCAACTTTCCCGTCGATGTAGAATGAGTTAGGGCTTGTATGAGTTACGGTTGTAAAGAGGGAATTAAGGAGAAGAGAGTGGTGAAGACGGCATGGAAAAATATTGAGTAATGTGAAAGTTATAGCCGTCTAAAGTTAGGGCTAGGAAGTGAAATCGGTTACGAAAATCAGGGAAGGAAATCGGCTAAGTGTGGGCGACCTACTACAGAGTGACACGTGGCACTTCTTAAAATTTTGATTCAAAACTTCAATCTAACATAACTTTGGCTAGGATGATCCGTTTTTGACGTTTTTATCGATTCATGGTTTTTCATAACCTATTTATTGGTATAGGTTTCATGGCCTGGTTTGACCATTCTCAAAAAGTCAACTCTAGCAAGGCTTAATAAGCTTTATGGTTTCTAGAATTTTATATTGACTTTTATATTTCAAAACAATGTTCCAACACTTCCTAAAATCTTTATATATATTGGAGTGTTTAATAATTTTCCCAAGATTTATTGACTTATAAATCTTATTATTAAATTCATAATACTATATAATAATATATAATAATTAGGAGAAAACCCCTAAATAAATTTCACAACCCCATATAATAATTTAATATTCATAATTCCATATAATAATTAATATTCCTCATTCCATATAATAATTTAATACTTAATAATATTATTAAAGGTTTAATAAAGAAATCCCCTAAATTAATTTAAATTATTTAGGGGTATTTCACTTACTCTACTCAAGTTAAGTCGTCGGGACCTCCGGCCCTGGGGACTACACCGTCCCACCTCCGGGATTACTTGACTCACCAATCCGGGATGCTACCCATTTAAGGGATTTGGGTCGTGGACCAGTTTAAGAGTCAGGAATTGCAGCCAACCTCTTGTGACTCCGCATCCTCACGCGTGGCCGAAGCTATATCAGACTTCTACTCATTCCGGTTTACTCACTTAAGTTAGGAGTTAGCTAGTTAGGAATTAGTATAAGTCATTCATTCAAGCCACAATAATACAATACAAGGCTCACATACACATCCATACAAAATGCATTACAATTTACAAGTACACTACAAAATACAATACACTTCATCATCATTCATATATTTCATGAATTATACAAACTATTGTTCAAGACAAATATCGAGAACAATGTAAACAAGCACAAGTAAGTGCAATATAGTCCGATTCATGCATTTATCTTGTTAGGTGATCAAATAAGCACACAAATAGGGGTAACCAGATTAGGATACAGGGCATGAAGAAATCATACCTTTCACCGTTGTACTGTATCCCAACGTTCCTCCGGTGTTCACAAATCATATCCTATTATATATACATACAATTGAATGATTAATCTATCTATCATTAATTAACCGATTACTCTTACGTTACTAATCCATACTTACTAAGTCTTGCATTACAATACTTATATTTTATTTACTTATTCCTAATTACTTAACAATGGTTTACTTACGTATATATGCACATATGTATAGGTGGGTATACATATACATACATATATATATACCTATTATTTAATTAATTAAATAATTTTTTTTGTATGACTCGACCGAACTTGCAAGTCCGGTCGCAAGTTCGGTCCAAGTCAGTAAGGAATTACGCTGGAGAATTACAGGGCCGACCGACCTTGCAAGTCCGGTCCCAAGGTCGGTCCATTCCAGTAAGTAAGTTCGTATGTGGAAATTTTAGCCCGACCGACCTTGCAAGTCCGTCGCAAGGTCGGTCCATTCCAGTAGTTTACTCGACAGAAATTTTTTTTTCCATGGCCGACCGAACTTGCAAGTCCGGTCGCAAAGTTCGGTCGATTCCAGTAGGTTACAGACGGGAGAATTTTTCTGGTCCGACCGAACTTGCAAGTCTGGTCGCAAGTTCGGTCCCTTCAGAAGGTTTCTGACGGGAGGAATTTCTGGTCCGACCGAAACTTGCAAGTCCGGTCGCAAGTTCGGTCCATTCCAAAAGCTTTCCGTCTTTGTAAATCTGGGCTCGACCGAACTTGCAAGTCCGGTCGCAAGTTCGGTCCGGCCCAGTATTTCAGTTTTAAAATCTGTTTTCAGTCCTCTCCTTTACCCATTACTTCTCCATTGTTCCTACACTTAATCTCACATGTGTTTAACACCTATTAAACCCCTAATACACTTAGTTCATCCATCCAATCCATTGCTTAATCCATCAATCCACTAACACAATTTTCCTACACTTCATTCCAACACTTATACCAACTTTCTTCTTCATTGCTAAGATTTTTAAACCAACTTCTACCATCCAATACTTCCTCTACCAATGTCACTTCTAGCATCCCAAATACCTCCTCTTACCATGCCAATTCATTTCCAAGCAATTGTACCATCTATACCCAAGTCCAACCTTCACTTTACCCATTCTTACACCCTAATTCTTCCTAATTCCACAATGCACTTTGATAGCTCTTTGCTACAGATTTTTACACTTCTTATTCTCATACTACAGCTACCTCTTCATCACTACTACTAAACATTTCTACCCAATCCATTACACACCTTGGTTCTCCCATTCACCAAGTCATTCTTAGATACATAATTCCTACAAGAATTTCGCCATAGTTCCTCTACATTTCTTACTTCTCCACATATGCACTTTCTCATCAAACTCATTCCTAATCTAGCCAAACCACAAGGGTTCTACCAGCACACATACAAAATATAAATCCATCCCAATATACCAAAACTCCATCAACATCAATACTAATACTCATACATAACCATTTGGCTCCAAGGCCTACAACTCACATACTATTGCACAATTACTTAAACTTCCACAATTACATTACTAATACATTATTTGGGTTCTTTATATTGGTTTACCCATTCCCATTACTCTAATGCACTAAAATTTAACATTAGTAAAGAGCTCTTACCTTGAGCTTATAATTCCTTCTTTCTTTCTCATTTCTCCTCCTTCTTCCTTTCTTGCCCAAACCGGCCATGTGGGGAATGGAGTTGCCAAACTCCATTCCCATCACCCAATGAACACAAAAACACTACAATTAATATACTAACCCTTAATTAATGCCAATTCATTGAAGTGTTTGAAATGAAATTTCTAGGGTTTACCTTTGGAGAATTTTAGAAGGGGTTTTTGCCCTTGGTTCAAGAAGGTGAGTCCACCACCATTGCTAGGTTGATATTTTGCTCAAAGGAAAGAGAGAAAACAAGGCATTACAAAGAGGCAAAAATCGGTTGTGAAGTAAGGTGGGGAAAACATGAGTTTTCATGTAGATTTTTACCTTATTGGAAAATGGAGGCTCCAAGCTCCATAATGGTGTGCTTTTCTCTTCAAATGGGGAAAACCCATGGAGATGAAACTCATCCTTTTCGAATTTTGAAAAGAGGTAATGATAGAGGAGAATGAGGGGAGTTCAAATATGTAATTTTTTTGAGTTGGAGCTTACATGGAGGTAGAGCATGAGGTTGAAGGAGGGAAGCCATTAGAGCCTCTTGAAGCTCTCTAAATCACAGCCACAAGGGAGAAGAAAGAGAGGGAGTACGATGAGGAAGGAGGGAATGGGAGAGAGAGAATAGAAAAGTGAGGTGAGAGAGTAAGTAGATAAAGTAGCTTTATTTATTTTTTTGTTTTCTTGCTTTTGGCTCTCTTATTTAGTTAGCTAGTTACATGTGTGTGTGAGGGAGTTGTTTGACAGATAAAAACCGGCCCCCTACAGTTATACCAGCTGGAGCATTTTTCGTCTTTACAGAAAACGCTCGTTATTTTCCGGTTTAGATACTGTTCACTAACCGGGTCCGTTTTCCGGAATTTTCTCGTTTCTTTATTTTTATTGGTTATTAAGCTTCCATAAATGCTTAATAATGTTTATTTAATGATTTATAACTTTTACGGGTTCGTTTGACCACTTAAAATCACGTTTTCGGGTTCTCTCGAAAAACGTGCGTTAAAGCTCTATTAGCGTTTTAATACATTATTTGGATCCGTTTTCTTCGGGAGTTGTTCCCGTATATTATTTAGGTCTTATTAAACTTTAGAATCCATATAACACGCTAACCGAGGTCTCATACCTCCTATGGTTACTTAACGCTTATTTAGCGTTTTCCACTTTTTGAGCGTTTATTTATTTCTTTTGGATTTATTTTTCCTTACTAGTATTAATTAGGTACCATTAGGCCCTTAAATACGTATTAGATTAATTTTCATCCTTATGTTTAAGTTCGGGGTATTTCAAATATACGAATTGAACCCTTTTATTTTCTGCCATAGAATAAACTCTTCATAATAATTTTTTTGTAACATAAAATCATATCTTATGGTAACAACTTAAGCTAAAAAGTTTATAATTATTTCTTGGTAAGTAACTCACCATTTACGGCCTTAATTAATTGAAGAGGTGTACATAATTTTTGTACAAAATTTATGAGCTTAAACAAAGCTTAAAAACATTAAGGATTAACTTACTAAACTTACTCTTAATCAAGATGATCAAGTACTTGAACTCCTCTTGAATTCCCAAGCTTTCTTCAATGGAAATTGTAGCTCCGATTTCAGTATTTATACATGAGAAGGAAGGGGTTTAGGAGTTAGATCTTAACAAAGATCTAAAGTAGATTTATAAGTAGTTTTCGAAGGATTTACCTTAAGTATTTTACCTTATAATTTCGGTGCTCCTAGTATGGATGGAGAACCAATTTTCCTTCAAGAAATTGATGAAGAAAAATATATTTAGAGTAATTATAATTTCGGTTATATATATAGCATGTTTTAAGGATTTTTCAACATAAAAATACCTTAAGTTAACCTTGAATGCTCCTTGGTTTAATTGTTGATTCAAGACACTTCTTGGAGCATATATTAGTGCCGAATCCTTGGAGTAATCTTAGAAGGATTTTTGCTTCAAAACTTGATAGAATTAACTAGGAAATTAACATTGAAATGAAGTTAGAACTTAAGACTCCATTAATGGAGCTTGGAGCTTGAAAGGAAAAGAAAGAAAGGAGGAAGAGAGAGCTTACCCATTCGGCTGCAGCAAGGAAAAGAATGGCACAAGTGCCGTGAGGTTGTATAGGAAGAAAAAGGTAGTTTTATTTAATTGTAGACAACATTATTTGACATGTTAGGTAAAGGTCTTAGTTTGTTGTTTGCTTTAGATTTAGACCACAAAAGTCCCCCAATATTATGCATACTATCGGCAAGGCAAGCATGGGAGTGACTGATTGCCGTGAGTTTAGTGAAGAAAAGAGAATGGATTGTTTGTTAATTCATTCCATGACTTGGCATATTATGTAGGTCTTTGATTAATGATTCCCTTTAACTCTAGGCTTCAATAAGTCTTCCAGATAGCCATAATTTTCGGTAATGTGGAATAAAAGAGTGGCTGCAATAAGTCATTGAAGACAACATGACAACAATATTAGGTAAGTTGGTATACTTTTGAATTTTTAATATAGCAATTGTTCTCCCTTTCTCCTTGATTGAATACCGTAACATGGCTGGGAAGAGATTGCTTTATTTGACAATTAAATAGACTACTATCAACTTGTACTTAAAGTAGTTATACATCTAGATTTTATTATTTAATTTTATGACTTTAGAAAAGCAAAAATCTGACCAATTTGGCTACAGATTTTCGGAAGTCACATGGTTGATTAGCATGTATATTATCTTGTCATCTTATAATCACATATATACTACCGCAAACTATAGTGTTTGCTACAGAATTTTTTTTTTTTTTTGTTATAACACACATGTATACCACGTTAGTTATATGTGATGGCTACAGAATTTTTTTTTGCTAATCAAGGAAGTATATTACCGTTCATTGCTTGCAGTTCTGGAAGGTTACAGTATTGCTGGCTCATATTTGGTGGTGGGGTCTATGTGGTTTGGGATTACCAATTAATTAATGAACTCAGTAAACAGATGAGACATCATACTGCTTCCGTAATGCCAAATTCAAACGACCCTAAAGTTAATACATGAACCATCTAAAAAAAAGATACCTACTTATACTACCGTTTTCTTTTTGATGGTATATATGTCCAAATTTGATCGCTTGTATACTGGTTACATACCCATCACGTTAATTGCTACAACATCTAATGTTTGGCCATGTGCATATACATGATAAGTGTATAGCCATGGTGTACGTTACCTGATGATTTTTTTTCTTTGTTCGATTAAGTACCAAGTGTTCTACCGTATGCTACCGGTTTGGTTTGCTTATATACATATATATACCACCGTATAGTTTAGTGGTAAATTCGATAGATTTTAATCTTGTCTTAATGATATATACAAATGTATAAGGTAAGTATACTAGGTGGTTAATTGTCTTACTAGGTAGAAGTGTATAAAAACATGTCCAAATATGCCCTATAAAGTCGGCATTATTATACAGATTTTTTTTGGACTTGTAAACTTTGTGTTATAATTGATGTTATAACATTTCCTAAGTATTTATGATATATAAATTAAGATTAGGTAACATAAGTTGTTACATTTTTAAATGAGTATTTCCAATTTACATTAGCATTTATAAATGATAGGCAATCGTAAAATACTTACGTTGCTCGTTAGTAATTTTTTTATGTTTTTACAGCGAACGTTATTGTATACCGAGTCGTATAAACGCTCGTATATTTTTTTCCCAGATGACGCTCTCCTAGTTGAGCTTGTTTCGTAAGGGGTTTAATGCCCGTTAATGTTCGTACATAAGTGTTTATATGAGTACGTGAAGACGACATTATATGGGTGTTTGTACGCAAAAATTACGTCCGCTAGCGTTTACGGTTTAAAACGACTATTTTTACGTTACGTTTGCGTGCATGAGTTTACATGCGCACGCGTAACATTAATTTACGTAACGTTTGCATGCATAAATTAGCATGCATAACTAAAATGATTTATTCCAAGATCAATTCTTCATTATTTAACAGTTTTAAGGTATTAATTATATTTGGGGTACTTCATTAACAACTCAAACAACCATAAATCATACCTTAAGACCAAGTGTTGATTCAACAAACAAATCATATCCATTTCAGTTCTATTATTAACTATCTGATCAAGATTAGCTTAAGACATAATTTAACTATAGATTACAACCTGAATCAAACCATAATTGGTTCCTAACATTTTCGATCATAACAACACAATATTAACCAGATTAGCTTAGGAGTTTATACCACCATAAACAACCTTCTAAGACAGTACATATAAGTTCCCAACATACTAGACTTTAAGACTTTAAGTCCTAGCTTAGTTTAAACTATCATCTTCATCCTAAAATCATGCTATACATCTCTTTAATAGTTCATAGCCAATTCTGTCATAATAGGTTACTAATGACCAGAACAATCAACAATCATGTTTTTAGCCTTAGGACACATCTACTTTACACTAATTAACTTCCAACTGAAAGCGGTTGTACTAGACATCTAATTCACCAGATTAGCTCTTCTAGTAATCACACTTAACATCTTTAACAAATTCTATACTTTCACCTATGTTACTCGGCCATAATAATCAGATAGGTTCTAGGTTAGTTAAGCACCTAAAACACTTGATTAATGCTCTAGAATTCCACCCACAAATCTGGTGATTAAACAAAACTCTTTAAGACACCATTTATCCTAGATTATAACAACACCAGATTAGACTAAAGATCATCCAGAACAATCATAATTACCTCTAGGTTATTCCTACTTACTAAACAGCAGCAAAACACCATAAACAAGCTCTAAAGCTTATTTCCAACTCAATGGTTTTGTACCCCAAAATACCAACGAATTTGCATAATCCATTAAGAGGTACTAGTCTTTGAAAACATATAGATTTGTGAAAGGATAGTAACCTTGAAGTTACCTTAAGAATTAATGAAGAAAACCTTCTTTAGGACCTTGGAAAACTCTTGCTGGAACTAGGACACCCTAAGACACCTTTGGAGCACCTAACTTGGACATGGAAATGGAGTGATTTCTCCTGGTTTCTCCTCTGATTTTCAGCCACCAACAACTAGTAATGGATGGTTAACTTCTAGGAACACCTTACTTCAAGGATTGGAATTGGTGTGGAGCTTTCTCCATCTTCCTTCCTTTCTCGTTCTAAGCTTTCTTTCTACATGGGTTTCTTCCTTCTTTTCCTTCTTCTTACTGATTACAATGGGTTTAAATGGTGGATGAATGATTTGGAAAGGTAAGGATGGAACAAGGATCTATCTTCTTCTTTGCTCTCAGCCAAGACAAGAATAACAAGGTAACCTTTATTTCCCTAAATCTTGGTGGTGCTGGATGATGTATTTTGGAGTGGTGGATGATGGTATTTATAGGCAAGGAGATTAGCTTAGTCAATTTCCTTCCTAGGTGGGTAAGACCTTAAATGGTGACACCTTGTATAACACTTGCTCCAAGCTGATTGGTTCTAGTTAAGGCTTAATATAAGGATGACATGAAATACCCCGACCTTGAACATGGCGATTAAATTATCCTAATAGGTATTTAAGAGCCTAATAATGGTTAAGAAGTATTTGTAAGGGAAAATAAATCCAAAAGAAATAAAGAAACGCTTTAAAAGCGAAAAACGCTAAATAAGCGTTAAATAACCATAGGAGGTACGAAACCTCGGTCAGCGTAATATAAGGATTATAAAGGCTTAATTAAGTCTAAATAAATATTAGGGAACAAATCCCGAAGAAAACGGATCCTTAAAATGGATTAAAATCACTAATGAACATTAAAGCGCGTTTTTCGAGGTAACCGGGAAAACGTGTCTTTAAGCGGGTCAAATAGACTCGTAACAATTTTGGTCAACTAAATAATCATTAATAAATATTAGTGAAGCTTTAGAACCAATAAAATCAATAAAACGAGAAATTAGTAAAAACTGTCAAAAACGGGAAGTTGTGGGGTAGAAACATAAATAACACAAACTTATGTGTCCAATGTTGTAAAAAAAGAATTCAAAACCCACATGGGTTCTGTATGCTATCCGATTTGGTCCCCCCCTCTCTCACACTATTAGTTGCTTTTTCATTTGCAAAAAGACAAAACAATAAAAGAAAACATAAAGTAACATACTTACCTATCTCACAAGTCTCTCTCCTATCTTCATTTTCTTCTTCACGTAACAGCAGCCTCACTTTCTCCTTTCTCTGAATTTTTCCCTCCTTCCTGCGACAGCCATGGAGGCTTGAGAAAACAACACAACATACTCACCTTCTCTCCTTTGTAACTCCCTCAAATCTCTTCCAAAAATTACAAAAATTATACCATTGTAATCCTCTCTTCAAGAGCAACAATTCCCTCTTTTCAAAATCCAGAAAAGAGCATTTTCGTTTTTGTGGGTATACCCCATTTGGAGCTTCAAGACTACCATTAGAAGGCCCTCCTTCTCCTTGTTCTTCTAAGGTAAAAACATTCTCAAAAACTTCAACTTTTTCTAGCCTCAAAGGCAAAACGAAATCTGAGCTAAAAACTCTTGTTCACTCCTTGTGTTCTAGCCGATTTTGAGCTCATTGGTGGAGTTGGAATCTTGTTCTTGAACCACTCCAAGCTTTATTTGCACCCTTGGAAGGTAAAGGAAATTCTAAACCCTAAATCTTACATTAAAACCTAAATAATGTTAGGGTTAGTTTTTAGTATTGAATGTGTGTGTATGTATGGGTTATTATACTAGATTTGTGAAGTATTATAACTGGTGGAGAAAGAGAGGAAGGAAGAAGAAAGAAGGAGAAAGAAAAAACTAGAAGAAAAACAAGGTAAGGAAGCTCTCTTGTGTAGCCTTGGTATATACATTATGTAACAGATTTTAGTAATGAAAATATGTATTGTAAAATGGTAGTGTATTAGTAGAGTAATGTATAAGAGAATATAAGTATTTGGAACCTTAAAAGACATTTTAAAACTTGTAAAAACATAGTTGGGATTGGACTATTGAGTGCAGGAATTTCGATGTTGTTTTAGTGTAGTACTTGTGTATGAGAGATGAGTATATTGATGTCTATTGAAACAGGTGAAATAAGTGTTGAATTGCGAACTAGAATATGTGTGTGAGAGTATAAAAATGTAGGGGGGAGATATGGTGAAATTTTAGTAGGAATTGTGCACTAAGGATGACTTGGTGAGTGGAAGAACCAAGGTGTGTATTGGGATTTAGTAGAGATGATTTAGTAACTAAGGAGTAGTAGTTGTGGTAAGAGAAAGAGAAGATGTAAAATCTGTAGCATAGAGTGTTGAAATGTGTTGGAGGATCAAGGAAGAATTAGTATGAAGGATTTAGCAAAAAGAGCATTGTGCTGAGTAAGACTTAGGTTGAGTATAATGCAAATGAGGCAATAGAAGAGCCATAGGGTAGTGGGAAGAAGAGAGGAAAAATCTGTAGCATTTGGAGAAGAACCAAAAAGTAACAATGGAGAAAAATGTAACAGTGGAGTGTATTTCGTAACAGATTTTGGTAGAGTGGATTAGGCTAGTTTAAAGTGCTTAATCAATGCTAAAATGTGCTAGATTATATGTAGGAATATTGGGGAAGAGATTGGTGGAAGTTTGGAGTTGAAACAGAATCAAAAACATATATGTTTAACAATACTGTAACTTGTCCGGGTTGTAAACTAGTACACAAACCCGGACATGTCAAAAAACACGACAGAAAGAATTACAGAATGGATGGTCCGGGTTGTAAAAACAAGACCTAACCCGACCCCCCCAAAAATACACCCGAGAGGTTTTACACACACATGGTCCGGGGTTGCAAACTAAGACCTAAACCCGGACCACATAGAAAACTTACCCGAGAGAACTCCCATTGTATGGTCCGGGTTTTAAACCCTGCCCTAAACCCGGACCACACACAGAATGCACCCGAGAGTTGTTCCAGTGGGTTGGTCCGGGTTTTAAACCCGGACACCCCTAAAAACCCTCCAGAATGTATTTTAAAGCTAAACTAAAGTAGGGTAAGGATGGGTAATGATATTATAACTAAGACATGATTAATGTGTTTTAAAGGTCATTAAGGCTATAAACAAGCTTAGGAAATAATTGTAAGTAAGTAACTTAAGTAAATGTATTTAAGTAACAAAGAGTTGGTAAGTATGAACTAGGAAACCTTTGGGAAGTAATAAGTAAGGTTAGTTATGGATAATTAACCACCCAATTGTATGTATGTCATAGGACTCGACTAGTTGAACACCGAAGGGAGTCGGTGTGTCCAAAGTCAACGGTGAAAGGTATGATTTCTTCATGCCCTGTATCCTAATCTGGTTACCCCTTTTGTGTGCTTACTTGACCACCTAAATAGATAAATGCATGAATCGGACTATACTGCACTTACCTGTGCTTGACTTATGTTGTGCTTGATATTTATTGTCTTGAGCACTAGTTTGCATAATTCATGAATATATGAATGATGATGAATGGTATTCGAACCTCGTATTGTACTTGTGTAATGTATTGTACCTCGTATGTATGTGTATATATGTATAGTATTTTGTGGCTTGGATGCTGACTTATGCTAATTCCTAACTATCTAACTCCTAACTTAAGTGAGTAAATTGGAATGAGTACAAGTCCGATATAGCTTCGGCCACGCGTGAGGAGGCGGAGTCACAAGAGGTTGGCTGCAATTCCTGACTCTTAAACTGGTCCGCGGCCCAAATCCCTTAAATGGGTAGCATCCCGGATTGGTGAGTCAAGTAAATCCCGGAGGTGGGACGGAGTAGTCCCCAGGGCCGGAGGTCTCGACGACTTAACTTGAGTAGAGTAAGAGTAAGTAAGTATGGATCCGTAAGTAAGTATGAGTATGAGTATGTATGTGTATGAAGTAACGAGTAAAAGAGTAATCTCCACCCGATTAACCCGGGTGGACAATGAAGCTAACAAGATTGTATATTGTGTATGTAATGAGTATGTGTATTTCGGAAGAAGGTAAGTATGTACTGGATGGTTTATTGTATTCCTTGTATGTAATGTAGTGTATGTATGTATGCCTTGCGTAAGTATTGTTGTATTAGGTATAAGAGCATGTATGCTTGTATGAAAATGAACCGCATGTATTCGACCAAGTGGTCGGCGTACCCTCACTAGTACCGGGTATGCGGTTATCATGCTCGGCGAAAGCTGACCCCTTCGGGGGACATTTTTTAGTGTGCAGGTACCCGAAGCGAATGTGGTCAAGGCACGAGACCGGCGACTACATTGGATAGTAGTAGTAGAATGTAGAGGTGTACTAACTAGCACACCCTTGTATTTAGAAGTAAGTAGCGTGTGAGGAATGGGTAGTAAGTAGCCTCTTAGTGAGTATGTATGAACTTGGGAGAAGCATTGTAATTGTATTGGGAACCTAGTAAACTCGGTTATGTATTTTGTATTGTATGATTAATGAAGGAGTAAAGTATCGAATGGAACCTTGTAGTATTCATTTGATGAACGGAGTATTATCGTGGAAGTGTAGTACTCGGGATTCCGGTCCATCAGACCGATGCTGTATGTAGAAGTAGTAGCCTTGTTAGTCACGTGGGTGACTAACGGCATTGTATCACCCTCTGTATGTACTTAAGTACCCGCTGCGTGAGTCTGATTGTATAAGGAGATTGGACGGTAATGACAGTATTAGCAGTAGGGGTGTTACAGACACATAAGGGCTGACTAAGGGAATGGGGCGGCAACCTACTTTCATTGGACCAAAGTGTGGTCTAATAATATAGTGACACCTCCTAATAGGTTGTTTAGGTGTAAGGCTCATATTAGTCTTGATGTTAGCCAATCCCAACATGCTACCTCCTACTTGTCACCTCGTGCTTGCCACCTCGTGCTTGCCACCTCATGCTTGCCACCCGTGCTTGCCACCTCATGCTTGCCACCTCGTGCTTGTCACCTCATGCTTGCCACCTCGTGCTTGCCACCTCATGCTTGCCACCTCATGCTTGCCACCTCGTGCTTAGCACCTAGCTGGGTCACCTACTTGCTAGCTTACTAGCTGAATCACCTACTTGTGTGCTTATTACACAAGCTAGCTGCTGCATCACTTACTAGCTTGGTTGTCAACATACTATTGAAGCATTTGGCTAACTACTCCTAAAAGAGTATAAAGAGTGTGATTAAGGACATCTCTGGTTCTAAGGTGTACTTATGTCAATGCTAGGGTTTAAAGTGTTTTATAGGTTATTAAGACTTAAACAACAACATAAATCATTCCTAAGAAACTTGGGGTATTTCACCATGAGAGGGCGTACCAGCATTCGTGCTGACCCCCTTTGGGGGCTGTTTTTACACTTGCAGGTAAGCGGCCCATGAAGTCACACCACGAGAGTAGGAGCGGGTAGCCCTAGGTAGGACTTTATTTTGAGTACGGGTAGCGCCTGTGTACCCATCTGTTGATAGTTGAACTTGAGAAATATTATTTGGTTTGGGAGATACTTATAACTCAGTTGGTGTATGCATTTTGGATATACGGTTGTAAATATTTAAGAAACGGTATTTCTTGTTGATTAGACCGTGGCAAGGTCTTGTGTTAGTTTTTTTCCGCTGCGATGTTTATGTATTATTTGTTAAGTTACGATAACCACGATTGGCTTAGGACGGGGTTTTACATAAATATTGGATTACCATATAGTATTATGATTTAATAATAAGATTTACAAGGCAATAAATCTTGGGAAAATTTCTAAACACTCCAAGTATATTATAAAGATTTTAGAAAGAGTTGGAACATTGTTTTGAAACATAAAAGTCAATATAAAATCCTAGAAACCCTAAAGCCTTGCTAGGGTTGACTTTTTGAGAATGGTCAAACCAGCCCATGAAACCTATACCAATAAATAGGTTATGGAAAACCATGAAGATCGATAAAAGAACATCAAAAACGGATCATCCTAGCCAAAGTTATGATAAAATGAAGTTTAGAGCCAAAATTTTGAAAACATGCTGATGTGGCAAGTCTTCTGACTCACCCGCATGCCTCGAGATACGCGCCCAACACTTAGCCGATTTTATCCCCTTGTTTTCCGGTAACTGATTTCTAATTTTGCCCTAACTTTGTGACCTCCATATCTTTCTCATCCTTTGGAATTTTTGAGTGTCGTCTTCTTTGTGTCTTCTCCTACACTTCCTCTTTACAACCATAACTCACACTAAACCTAGATCATCCTAAATCAACCGGAAATTCGGTCCAAAGTAGCCACCCTGTGAAACCGAAACCGCAGATTCCAGTTTCCTTCGATTTCAGGTAAGATTCATCTTGCCATAACTTTCTCATCTTTCAACCAAAATTTGATTTCTTTAGCTCGTTGTGTAGACCATTAATCCCTCTACAACTTTCGTGTTGATGACCAAGGCTGATTCATAACTGATTGGGAGAGCGAGACATCTAAAGATCTCGATTCACCATTGCATAAAATCATACAGAAACACAAGGTATAAACTCGTAACTTTCAGCTCCGATTTCTTTCTGTGTAGTGCAAGTTAGAGTGATTTCTTGCTATCATTGTGTAGAGTTAAGTTTCCTCTTTAGATTAAGCCCAAGAACAAGTTCTAACTCGATGTGTACTGAAACTTATAGCGTTGTAAAGTTGGCTACTCACTCGGTTTGTAAAGGGGGAATTTTTCTAGAAACCGAAATCGAATTCTTTTGATTCGTGTAATTCCGGTAAGTTTTCTTCAAATTCCTTTGACCTTGCTAATCGGCTTTACATTATCGGTCAAAACCATGTTCCAATTGCATCAATTAAGCGTTAGATTGAGTGAATTTGTGAGATTTGTATTCGGAAACCCGAACTAAACCCTAACCTCGAACCAGAATCGAAAACCGCTGAATTCCGCATGTTAGCTAGTGAATTCGGTATCATTAGAACCGGGATTGAATTTCAAAACCATAGAAACAAGAATCATCGAATTTAGCTCTGTAGATTTTGAGTAATTGGCAGATTAGTACTCGACATTGTTGTGTTCCCCGCTGATGAACTCGGGGATCTCGGCCGTCCAATCGTAGTTAAAGAAACGGACGGCTGAGATTAAAACGTATAAGATTTAAGTATATTAGTTTTTATGAATTCCAGAATTTAACCCTAACTTGTTGAATTAGTTTAAATACCTTCCCGAATGTGTTTTGACTTGAAATTTTAACCGTAGATTTCTTATAAAATCTAGTTTATTTTGATGTAAATTAATATGGTTTTGGAGTTTTTAAACGTAAGTTATGATTTTTGCAAGTTATGGGTATTATGTAATTATTTGGTTAATTAAAAGGATATTTTTATGAAATAAAAATTTTATAATATGTATAAAATGTTATAGTTATTGTATATTAAATTTGGGAATTTTTGGACAATGGTAAATGGGTTTAAAAATTGTGTTTATGAGTTTTTCGTAAGAATAACTTATAATATATGGTTTTAATGTAACAAAAAATTAAAGTATGGTTTGTTAATAAACTTTTAAGCTGGAAAAAATAAGGAAAACCAAAATAAACATTTTATAACAGTATGTTTATAAATGTTTTGTGTATTAGCTCTTAAGAGAAGTGAAATTATTTACATATATGTATATATACTTATATGGTAGAATTAAAATAGAAACTTA
Organism: Limonium bicolor; assembly: GCA_023374045.1. NCBI lineage: Eukaryota > Viridiplantae > Streptophyta > Magnoliopsida > Caryophyllales > Plumbaginaceae > Limonium > Limonium bicolor. Next base: position 6,339,065 of record CM041780.1, read on the forward strand.
TGTTAAATCAAGGAATTTAATTATTCTACATCTTATTTATTATTTTATATGGGAGTTAGTATTCTTAATCAAAACTAAGGAAAATATATATATTTACACATATGTAAAACGGAAATAAAATAGTAACTTAGGGTAAAACTGGGAGCTAATAAGTCAACACTTATGTTAACTTAATACTATAGAAGCTAATATCCTAAGATATAGTAAAAGAAATACTTTTTGAAACATACATGGAATGCAGATAAATGTTGAAGTAATAAGATAATTTAAATACAATAAGCTACATAGGGGATGTCTTAATTAAATTCTAATACAGGTATACGTATATATATTAATAATTAATGGAAAACACTTTATTTTATAAACCGTATATCGGTTGTGGTTATGCCTAAAAGTTATTAAACATAATTAAATACAATAAAATTTCTTAAAAATGTATGGATAAATCTTAACACATAAAGATATATATAATATATATATATGTATATATATATGTATATATATATATATGTATATAGATACATTAAAATAGATCAGGGAAATAACATTCCTTGTGATAGTTATAATAAGAGGAATATGTATATTAAACCTTAGGATTTTAATCGGTGTGTAATTAAATAGTCATTAATAACTTAAGGGTTTAATTACACAACATAAACGTATTACGGTCTTGGGTTAACTCACTAAGCCCAAGTCTATGAATTCCAAAAGCCCACTTAAACAATTCAAAGAGAGGTTGGACCACTCTCGGGGCTAAATTTTAAATCGTTCCAGTTTAAACGGAGTGGGTCTAACAAAGATTTAATTAACGAAACCTAGCCCAAATCCTTGTGAGAGAATGATGGTAAACCTAGAACACCCTAATTATAGGTTACTATTGGGGAATCACTCATTCAAGTTAATTACTGTTCTTCACATACCAGGTACGATTTCTCGTACTCTTATGCTTTGCTAACAAGACTTAAGGGATGTTTGTGACAAACACTAACTGAGCTAAAGTGGAATTTCAAAAGAAAATGGTTGTGTGACTAACTCAGCTTGTGTGACTAATTGAGCCTTGAATGTGTAACTTACATGGTTATTTGGTTCCTTCTATTTGGTTGTTTCATTAGACATTAACTGCTTAGGGTTTACGCTTCTGCACTCTGTAGGACTGAGTGTTTTGGTATTGCTCTAGGTAGTTAGTGATCTAGTGGTAATATGAGAAGGACAATCTTGGTAAATTCTTCTTTTGACTCTGGATATAGTTTCATCCATGAGCTGGGTCTTGTTGTTTCGACGTGTGTGCGTCTTCAATGGTAACAGTGAGGGGCTATATATCCCCTGTCCCAAAAGGGACGTAGTAGACAGTGAGGGGCTGTATATCCCCTGTCCTAAAAGGACGTACTTGGTGGTGGGGGCCATCTCTCCCAGTTGATTTTATTCCACTCTTGAGTTGTTGGTTCCTGGTTTCTCTCATTCTTTCCTAGTCCTTGTGACTACCCACTCTCCTAACTGGAATTGGTTCTAACTTGAGCATTGGATGTTCACTAACTCATGGTGTGGTTTTTGGATTGACTAACTTTACCTTTCTGTTATTTATCTTTATCCTTAACTTGTTATCTTGAATTGGTGATTTGTGAAATGCCTTGTTCCTCTATTTTGTTTAAGTGATTGTATTCAAGCTATTATTTATTTAAGAGTTGTATTATAAGTTTGTTTTTGGAGGATCGTACCAGTTCCACTCCAGGGAACTGACCCACCCCTCTCGGGGTGGGCTGCTTGGTTTTATCTTGCATGTACAAGTTATTTTACAGGTGGCCACAAAGAGAACGAGTGATTGGGATGGGATTAGGTTTTGTGGAGAGTTTATGTGTTCTATTACTGTTTTATTTTTGTTAAGTTTTCTCGAGGTTCAGGCCGTGAAAGTTGTAATCTTTAAGTTGTAAATTGGTGAGGTTTGGTGCTGGGTGTTTGGAACCCGATGGTCTGTACGCCTTTAGTATTTTATTTCTGCTATAAATATGTCAAATAGGGGCGTTACAGAAATTGGTATTAGAGTGTAGTTACGCTCTGAACCCGAGAAAACAGCTGAGTGAAATACTTAGATTATAGGTGCACATAAAACTGGGGAACTGGGGTAGAATTGGGAAGTGAGAATTCCAGAAAGGCGTGTGACCCTTACCCCATACTTACTTTACTACTTGCATTTTACTTCACGTACCTACGAACCGTCCTTAGGACATCATAAATATTTCATATATTACTACATAGATATTAGACTCAACAATACGCCGTCTGGGTAACAAAACCGTCATACCAGCTAGATGTCTCAAAGAGGAGGAAGAGGAGCTGGTCCCTCAGGAGGCTATGGACCCGACGCTGTCACCCCAGAGGTCATAGTGCAGATTGTGACGGCTTCATTAGCTCAGCAGCAGGCCCGGATCCCACAGCCACCACCGCCACGACCTAATGGTCCCCGGGAGTTCAACTGGCTGAAGGCAGTCAACGACCTTCGTCCCCCAGTCAACGAAGGCCAGCCATAACCGAATACCTTAGAGAGATACATCGACGAGATGCAGAAGGCCTTCACCTCTCTGCATGTTCCAACGGGTCGCCAGGTGGACATAGCGGCCAATTTTCTCTAGGGACCCGCGCATCGATGGTGGCAGACCGCCAGAGCTGAGCTGACTGCCCAGGCGGACTTCGACTTCCCAGCCTTCTTGGTGGCCCTAAGAGTCAAGTTCTATCCATCCTACCTGCAGAAGAGGATGAGGAGCGAGTTCGAGCAGCTGAAGCAAGGAACTTCCTCTATTGCTGAGTACTATAATTAATTTGTGGAGCTGCTCGCTGTTATTGGAGAGGGAGCTTACGCTCCGAGGTATCTGGTGGATAAATTCCATGTCGGCTTGAACTTCAGGATCATGACTATGATCGGTTCCACCAGAGGGATGACCCTACAGGTATGGAACATGATTTAGAATTTCTGGTACGCAAAGGTTTCCCCACTAACATATATTGTCACCACAGGAGCTAGCGGATGCCGCGAATGACTGCGAGACCACCATTGCCTACCAGGACTCTATGCTAGGCAAGAGGAAGGGGGATGAAGAAAAAGGAAATTGAGGGAACTTTTCCCAGAACTACTAGAGGAAGGGAACGTTCTACAAGGGGAGGAACGAGAAGGCCATGGTCCCCTCATATACTAATGCTGAGCCACTCTGCTCCCAGCCATTTAAGGGTGAGATAAATTTGAATCTCCAATGTGGTTACATTTTCTTATCACAATTACTAACCTTGAAACTGAAACAGGGAACCAACCTGCGAGAAAGTACTTTTGCAAGTGGTGCAAGAAGGACCACGCGGGCAAGGATTATAAGGGAACCTGGTGGATTGTAACCACTGCGGTAAGAAGGGGCACAGATCGTTCGAATGCTTCCTAAAAACCTGGATTCCAGGAACTACAAGCCACGCAACCGGGAACACTGCTAGAGCCCCAGCTGCTATACTGCTGGAGAGAGGTCGAGGTGGCACAAGAGGTGCTGGATCATCTACCAGCCGCCCTACCCAGAGCCATCCACAGAGGCCGGGACAGAACTACCCCCAGAGGCCAGGCAAGGCACCGGTCCTTAACACGGTGGACCGCGTCGAGGCAGCAAGTGATGACCGAGTTCACCTGGTGAGGACTACTTCCCCATGAAGAGGCTTAGACCCTTACCTTCTTTACATTCAGTTGGCTAGTTTTTTTTCTTTGTCAATGTAAAAGGATGAACTATAAACCCTTCATTTCGTTTCGTTTCGAGCCTTTCATTACCAGTTGTGTACCTTGACTTATTTATTTAATGGCAATTGTTGTTCAGCTTTCGATATTTGCTTTCCTATTTTGCCATATTCCACACCCAACATCCCTTTTGAAGCCAAACCACACCCACCAGAGAAGTGTGAGGTCTTGAGACCCGGGATGATCTTACTACGAGAGTACCTGACCCCAGCAGTCCAGTATGCATTGATCCTCAAGATCAGGGAGTTAGGTGTGAAGGAAGGAAATTTTACACCCCTACCTTCAAGAATGGTTCAACCATGAAGGTGAAGATCATGTGCCTAGGTAAGAAGTGGAACCACACCACCAAGAGTATGAAGAGGTGGAGGTGCCGCCAATCCCGGAGGAACTGCAGACCATCATTAGAGCTGCAGTTAAGGCAGCACAAGAATTGGAGGACGAGCCCGTCCCAGACCTGACCTCCGACGTGTGCATCATCAACTTCTATTGAAAAGAGGGTAAGCTAGGGATGCACCAAGACAAGGACGAATCGCTAGAGTCTGTCACCAGAGGAGTTCCAGTGGTGTCCATATCGCTTGGAGACGACGCGGAGTTCCTATTTGGTGATCAAAGGAGGATGGACCTTGCTACCAAGATCCTCCTGAAGTCGGGTGATGTACTGATTTTTGGTGGGGCAGCTAGACTCATCTACCATGGGGTGAAGAGAATCAAGCCCAACAAGCCCCCACACCCATCATTAACCAGACCCATATGAAACCGGGCCGTCTAAACCTAACCTTTAGACAGACCTAGCCTTATACTTTACAGTTTTAGCATTGTAAATTTTAAGTTGCTCATGAAGCTTTCAATAAGAATGGAAATTCTAAGAATTTATTGCTTCATTGTAGGGGTTGGAAACTCAGGGATCAGGTTGAATGTGTTGAACCAGGCTCAAGCAAAGAGCAATGGAATGGTCATCACAGGTATAAACATTAACCCTGAGTAATTACCGTGGAACGTTTACCCAGAATCTTAAAAATCTATCCTATAACTTCAGGCACGTTCCTAGTTAATGGAGTGGAGGCCACAGTCCTGTTTGATTCGGGTGCCTCCCACTCTTTCATATCACAAGCGTTTCATGCTAAGATCAATGCTTCCACAGAGGATATCCATGACTGCTCAGTCTTGCTGCCTTCTAGAGAGCTGATCAAGTGTAGTAAGCAGTGCAAGAATTTAGCATACACATCAAGGGAGCAGACTTCCTTCTGGATGCCATAGTTTCCCTGGCATGGGGTTCGACATAATTGTGGGCATGGACACGCTACAGCGGTACCGAGGCAGACTACACTGTGCAGAGCATCGTCTCCTCCTGAAGTCAGCTACAGGGATCACAGTGTCATACCGATGCAACCTAAACAGCCAACTGTGAAGGTTGTATCGGCTTTGTCCCTGATGAAGGAGGTGTCCAAGGGCGCTACCGCCTACTACTGTTATGCCCAGGATCTGAGGACGGACCCGAAGTTCCAGAGCGATGTTCCCATTGTGTCGGAGTACCCCGACGTTTTTTCCAAAGGAGCTACCTAGACTACCACCACTGAGAGAGGTTAAATTCAATATCGACCTCATACCTGGCACGGGACCGATTGCTAAGGCTCCCTACCGGATGGGCCCTGCAGAGATGGTTGAGTTGAAGAAGCAGCTGCAGGAGCTACTAGATAAGGGTTTCATCAGACCCAGTGTCTCACCTTGGGGTGCTCCAGTGCTTTTCGTCAAGAAGAAGGACGGAAGCATGAGACTCTATATCGACTACAGAGAGCTGAATAATGTCTCGATCAAGAACAAGTACCCACTGCCCAAGATCTATGACTTGTTCGACCAGCTGAGGGAGCTAAGGTGTTCTCGAATATTGATCTGCGTTCCGGATATCATCAACTAGCTGTAGCTGAGTCGGATATAGAGAAGACAACCTTCCAGACCAGATACGGCCACTACGAGTTCGCAGTGATGCCGTTTGGACTGACCAATGCACCCGCGAGATTCATGGATCTGATGTAGAGAGTCTTCCAAGCCCATTTGGATAAGTCAATAGTCGTGTTCATAGACAACATCTTGATATTCTCCAAGAGTCGGGAGGAACACGAGCAGCATTTGAGGACAGCCTTGGAGACTCTGAGAGAGAAGAAACTATATGCCAAGTTCAGCAAGTGTGAATTCTGGCTGGACAAGGTGTCATTTCTTGGACATGTGATCTCAGCTGAGGGAGTTTCAGTAGACCCAGCTAAGATTGAGGCAGTGAAGAGCTGGCATAGACCTCGCACTGTGATAGAGGATAGGAGTTTCCTTGGGTTGGCTGGCTACTATAGACGCTTTGTGAAGGACTTCTCCAGGCTAGCCAAGCCCTTGACCTCCCTGATGAAGAAAGACAGCCAGTTTGTATGGACAGAGGCTTGTGAGGTCTCCTTCCAGGCGCTGAAGGACGCCTTGACCACAACCCCAGTATTAGTGATCCCTGAGGGGAACGAGGGATACGAGGTGTATTGTGATGCTTCAGGCAGAGGGATTGGTAGGGTACTGATGCAGAATGGCAGAGTGGTAGCATATGCTTCTCGACAGTTGAAGAAGCACGAAGAAAATTACCCCACACACGACCTTGAGCTCCACACCATAGTCTTCGCTTTGAAGATCTGGCGACATTACTTGTATGGAGCCACAGTCCGATTATGACAGACCATAAGAGTCTGAAGTACATCTGGACCCTGAAGGAGCTGAACCTGAGACAGCGACGATGGGTCGAGCTACTGGCTGATTATGACATCAACCTTCAGTACACTGAAGGTAAAGGGAATGTTGTCGCAGACGCTCTGAGCAGGAGAGCATGCTCACTCCTAGCCTTGATAGAGACGACCATGATAGCTAAGGAGATATACGCAACCCAGGACAGTGATGTATACCTACAGGGCATCAGGCAGAAGCTAGCAGACGGTTTGACTGATGGTCTGAAGTATGAGTACGAGCTAGACAGCGAGGGACACCTTCGACTCAGAGGCAGACTCTGCGTTCCTTAGGATGCGGCAGAACTTCAGACCAGGATTCTCTCCGAGGCTCATTCCTCTACATTATCAGTACACCCTAGAGCCACCAAGATGTACACGGATTTGAAGCAGTTATTCTGGTGGAGCGGAGATAAGAGGGATGTAGCAGATTTCGTCTCTCGATGCCCACCTGTCAGAAGGTGAAGTTTGTGCATCGTCGGCCAGGAGGCCAGATTCAGTCATTACTAGTACCGTGCTGGAAGTTTGACGACATCAGCATGGACTTTGTGGTCGGTCTCCCCTAGCTAGAGGCGGACTGAATTCTATTTGGGTGATAGTCGATAGGTTGACCAAGACCGCCAGGTTTATACCTATCAAGGACACATGGAAGGTGCCCAAGCTGGATGAGGTGTTCACCACAGAGCACATCCGGTACCATGGGGTACCTAAGACGATTGTCTCCGATCGTGACACACGTTTCCTCAGTAGATTTTGGCGTCAGGTGCAGGAGGCGTTTGGTACTCAGCTACGCCTTAGCACAGCCTTTCACCCTCAGACTGATGGGCAGACCGAGAGGACGATTCAGACTCTAGAGGATATGGTACGAGCAGTTGCTCTAGACTATCAGGGGAGTTGGGTAGAGCGTCTACACCTGGTGGAGTTCTCCTACAATAACTCCTACCACTCATCTATTGCATGGCACCATTCCAGGCTCTGTATGGCAGGCCGTGCCGGACTCCCTTATCGTGGAGTGACCCTACTGAGGCAGTCCTGATTGGGCTCGAGTATGTTCAGACACTACAGGATGACATCAGAGTTATCCAGCAGCACATGAGGGCAGTGCAGTCTAGACAGAAATCCTATGGGGATCAGCGCACTAGAGAGCTCGAGTTTCAGTTGGGTGACATGGTTTCTTACGGGTGTCTCCGATGAGAGGGATATTCAGATTTGGGATGAGGGGGAAACTAAGCCCTAAGTATGTTGGTTGTACAGGATTACGGAGCGAGTGGGCCCAGTTGCTTACAGACTAGAGCTACCAGCGGAGTTGGGGAAGGTACACGACGTGTTTCATGTATCTCAGTTGAAGAAGTATATGCCTGATCCTTCTCACGTAGTGCTGCCAGAGAGATTGGAGATTGAGCCTACACTGAGGTATGAGGAGACTCCTATTCGGATCTTGGACACGAAGGTCCGAGAAACGAGAGGCAAATCAGTCAAATTCGTGAAAGTTCTTTGGGAGCATCATGGGGTTGAGGAAGCTACTTGGGAGACTGAGGACTCCATGAGAGTGAAGTACCCACATTTATTCACATGATATTTTGCTATCCTGCTATGATTCACGTTAGTAGCGGTACGAGGGCGTAGCTTAGCTCTTTTAAGGGGGATATACTAGCATACTCCTCTATTATCTCATCCGGATTATGCCCCTGTTGCATTATTAGTAGAGTGAGAGGTGTATGTATGTACGTAGTTTTTCATTATGGCACGGTAGTCTGTGATGTTTGATTTAGTATATCTTGGTATATTTTGATTCAGTTTTATATTTTGATTCAGTTTGGTTTGGTTCTGAGTAATCTCGAGTGGAATATTGAAATAGAGTGGATGGAAGTTAAGGAGGATTGGATTGGTATGAAACTTGTTGGTATTATTATCGACTTCGGGGTGAAGTTTCTTTTAAGGGGGATATACTGAAATACCCTTAAATTAATTTAAATTAATTTAGGGGATTTCTTTTATTAAAACCGTAAATAATACCATTAATATTATATTATAGTATGGAATTGCGAATAATAAATCATATGTCTTTATATGGAATTATGAAAATTAAATCATGGGATTCCTCCCATTTAATCCAAGGAATACTATTAAATATTGGATTACCATATATTATTATATATTATTATGAATTTAATAAAAAGATTTAAGGCAATAAATCTTGGGAAAATTTCTAAACACTCCAAGTATATTATAAAGATTTTAGAAAGAGTTGGAACATTGTTTTGAAACATAAGTCAATATAAAATCCTAGAAACCCTAAAGCCTGCCTTGCTAGGGTTGACTTTTTGAGAATGGTCAAACCAGCCCATGAAACCTATATCAATAAATAGGTTATGGAAAACCATGAAGATCGATAAAAAGAACATCAAAAACGGATCATCCTAGCCAAAGTTATGATAAAATGAAGTTTAGAGCCAAAATTTTGAAAAAATGCTAATGTGGCAAGTCTGCTGACTCACCCGCGTGCCTCGGGATACGCGCCCGGCACTTAGCCGATTTTATCCCCTTGTTTTCCGGTAACCGATTTCTGATTTTGCCCTAACTTGTGACCTCCATATCTTTCTCATCTTTTGGACTTTTTGAGTGCCATCTTCTTTGTTGTCTTCTCCTACACTTCCTCTTTACAACAATAACTCACACTAAACCTAGATCATCCTAAATCCACCGGAAATTCTATCCAAAGTAGCCACCCTGTGAAACCGAAACCGCAAATTCCAGTTTCCTTCGATTTCAGGTAAGATTCGTCTTGCCATAACTTTCTCATCTTTCAACCAAAATTCGATTTCTTTAGCTCGTTGTGTAGACCATTAATCCCTCTACAACTTTCGTGTTGATGACCAAGGCTGATTCATAACTGATTGGGGAGCGAGACGTCTAAAGATCTCGATTCACCATTGCATAAAATCATACAGAAACACAAGGTATAAACTCGTAACTTTCAGCTCCGATTTCTTTCTGTGTAGTGCAAGTTAGAGTGAGTTCTTGCTATCATTGTGTAGAGTTAAGTTTCCTCTTTAGATTAAGCCCAAGAACAAGTTCTAACTCGATCTGTACTGAAACTTATAGCGTTGTAAAGTTGGCTACTCACTCGGTTCGTAAGAGGGGAATTTTTCCAGAAACCGAAATCGAATTCTTTCGATTCGTGCAGTTCCGGTAAATTTTCTTCAAATTCCTTTGACCTTGCTAATCGGCTTTACATTATCGGTTAAAACCATGTTCCAATTGCATCAATTAAGCGTTAGATTGAGTGAATTTGTGAGATTTGTATTCGGAAACCCGAACTAAACCCTAACGTCGAACCAGAATCGAAAACCGCTGAATTCCGCATGTTAGCTAGTGAATTTGTTATCGTTAGAACCGGGATTGAATTTCGAAACCATAGAAACAAGAATCATCGAATTTGGCTCTGTAGATTTTGAGTAATTGGCAGATTAGTACTCGACATAGCTGTGTTCCTCACTGATGAACTCGGGGATCTCGGGCCGTACGATCGTAGTTAAAAGAAACGGACGACCGAGATTAAAACATATAAGATTTAAGTATATTAAGTTTTTATGAATGTGATTTGACTTGAAATTTTAACCGTAGATTCCTTATAAAATCTAGTTTATTTTGATGTAAATTAATATGGTTTTGTAGTTTTTAAACGTAAGTTATGATTTTTGCAAGTTACGGGTATTATGGAATTATTTGGTTAATTAAAAAAGATATTTTTATGAAATAAAATTTTATAATATGTATAAAATGTTATAGTTACTGTATATTAAATTTGGGAATTTTGGACAATGGTAAATGGGTTTAAAAATTGTGTTTACGAGTTTTACATAAGAATAACTTATAATATATGGTTATTAATGTAACAAAAAATTAAAGAATGGTTTGTTAATAAACTTTTAAGCTGGAAAAAAAAAGGAAAACTAAATTAACATTTTATAACAGTATGTTTACAAATGTTTTGGGTATTAGCTCTTTAGGGAAGTGAAATTATTTACATATATGTATATATACTTATATGGTAGAATTAAAATAGAAACTTATGTTAAATCAAGGAATTTAACTATTATACATCATATTTATAATTTAATATGGGAGTTAGTATTCTTAATCAAAACTAAGGAAAATATATATATTTACACATATGTAAAATGGAAATAAAATAGTAACTTAGGGTAAAACAGGGAGCTAATAAATCAACACTTATGTTAACTTAATACTATAGAAGCTAATATCCTAAGATATAGTAAAAGAAATACTTTTTGGAACATACATGGAATGCAGATAAATGTTGAAGTAATAAGATAATTTAAATACAATAAGCTACATAGGGGATGTCTTAATTAAATTCTAATACAGGTATACGTATATATATAAATAATTAAAGGAAAACACTTTATTTATAAACCGTATATCGGTTGTGGTTATGTAATTAAACCTTAGGATTTTAATCGGTGTGTAATTAAATAGTCATTAATAACTTAAGGGTTTAATACACTACATAAATGTAATACTTGGTAACTGGGGTTAACTCACTAAACCCAAGTCTAATGAACTCTAAAGCCACTTAAACCAAACTTAAAAAGAGAGGTTGGACCACTTCGGGGCTAAATTTTAAATCGTTCCAGTTTAAACGGAATGGGCCTAACAAAGATTTAATTAACGAAACCTAGCCCAAATCCTTGTGAGAGAATAATGGTAAACCTGGAACTATGAACCAGTAAGAATAGAAGGTTGTTTGGTTTATAGGTCCCTTAACTAATCAACACTTGGAACACCATAATTATAGGTTACTATTGGGGAATCACTCATTCAAGTTAATTACTGTTCTTACATACCAGGTACGATTTCTCGTACTCTTATGCTTTTCTAACAAGACTTAAGGGATGTTTGTGACAAACACTAACTGAGCTAAAGTGGAATTTCAAAAAGGAAATGGTTGTGTGACTAACTCAGCTTGTGTGACTAACTGAGCCTTGAATGTGTAACTTACATGGTTATTTGGTTCCTTCTATTTGGTTGTTTCATTAGACATTAACTGCTTAGGGTTTACGCTTGTGCACTCTGTAGGACTGAGTGTTTTGGTATTGCTCTGGGTAGTTAGTGATCTAGTGGGAATATGGAGTAGGACAATCTTGGTAAATTCATCTTTGACTCTGGATATCGTTTCATCCATGAGCTGGGTCTTGTTGTTTCGACGTGCGCGCGTCTTCAATGGTAACAGTGAGGGGCTGTATATCCCCTGTCCCAAAAGGGACGTAGTAGACAGTGAGGGGCTGTATATCCCCTGTCCTAAAAGGACGTACTTGGTGGTGGGGGCCATCTCTCCCAGTTGATTTTATTCCACTCTTGAGTTGTTGGTTCCTGGTTTCTCTCATTCTTTCCTAGTCCTTGTGACTACCCACTCCTAACTGGAATTGGTTCTAACTTGAGCATTGGATGTTCACTAACTCATGGTGTGGTTTTTGGATTGACTAACTTTACCTTTCTGTTATTTATCTTTATCCTTAACTTGTTATCTTGAATTGGTGATTTGTGAAATGCCTTGTTCCTCTGTGTGGTTTAAGTGATTGTATTCAAGCAATTATTTATTTAAGAGTTTTACTATAAGTTGTTTTTGGAGGATCGTACCAGTTCCATTCCAGGGAACTGACCCACCCCTCTCGGGGTGGGCTGCTTGGTTTTATCTTGCAGGTACGAGTTATTTTACAGGTGGTCCCGAAGAGAACGAGTGATTGGGATGGGATTAGGTTTTGTGGAGAGTTTATGTGTTCAATTACTGTTTTATTTTTGTTAAGTTTTCTCGAGGTTCAGTCCGTGACAGTTGTAATCTTTAAGTTGTAAATTGGTGAGGTTTGGTGCCAGGGTGTTGGAACCCGAAGGCTGTACGCCTTTAGTATTTTATTTCCGCTATAATATGTCAAATAGGGGTGTTACCCTTAAATATACTAATGTGACATAATATACAACATTATAATGCATAATTCAAAGTTTTTCCAAAAAATCAGAATATGTGCATTGGTTTGTGAATAGTTACCAAATAGTGCAAATAACACTTAAATATCTTGTCTAGTCAATGGTCAGTAGTTCCCCTTTACCTTGACCATTATTGCCGATTAATAAGGTTATTCCCTTGGTGTGTGGCAAATTCCAAACATTAAATATGACTCACCACTTTTACTTTATTAAAGCAAAGTTAAGTGCACTTTTATTATTTTAAACTAAACAAGCATATCTTCCCACCTCATCTGATCATTATCGCCAGCAAAGAGGTTGCTTCAGCCCTAGGAAACTTCCCAAAATATCTAGATGAGTCATCTTATGTGTTGACCAAACCTATGACTTATTACCCCTTATTAGCCGGTTTCTTCTTCTTTCTTTTCATTACCTTTCTTCTCTTCAACCGTAAGCTTCTCAAACCTCTCTTGTTGTGTCCAACCCGTGAGCTCCCACCAACTTCCATAGCCAAGATCTCAAGCTCTAGGTAAGCTTTCATGGCATAAAATACTCATTCTTCTCCTCCTTTTAATGAGCTCACCCATCTTCATTTGCACCCAGCAATATAAACCGAGTTGGGGTTAAAGAAGAGGAGTTGTTTCGGCTGGAACCAAGGGAAGAAAGGGAAGCAAGTTTAACATTTTCTTAAAGTAAAATCTTGCATGGAGCTAGCCTACTCCTTCCTTCTTCATTCCGGTTATTTTTCCAGTTTTTTCTCCAGTTCATGCTTTCTTTATGTAAAAATCAGTGGATAATACCTACCTTTGTTGGAGAAGCAAAATCCATGCAGGAAGCCCTATTTTGACCATCTTAAGTAGTAGTTTAACACCTTGTTTTGCCTAATAAAATCAGGTGTGAATAGCCTTAGAGATCAGCTCCATACCAAGGTTAAAGTCATGCCTTTTGTAACACCCCATCCAACATTAACACACTTACAATAAACTGCAGCGGTAAAACAAACCTCATCACATTACTTAACTCGTTGGTGTTACACGTCGTTAGCCACCCACGTGGCTAACAAGGCTAATACATATACATTGTAACCGGTCTGATGGGCTAAATTCCCGAGCGACTACACATTACTATCCCTTTCCATTAACAACAACAACAACAACACCTTTCAACTATACCGAGTATTTATAAACTGATGCCAACAACAATTTCGGTCTTACTACACCTTACTGTATATATATACACTTAAATGATTACCCATGTACAACGACTACCCGTCCTACTCTCGAACGGCTTCCTGCTCTTTGTACCTGAAATAGGAAAAGAAGAGAAAGGGTGGCCCCCAAGGGGCTCAACACCTTTGCTGGTATGGTAATCCCGCAGCCCACATGCTACCGGGCCACGCACAACTAATTGTCGTCTTAGCATGCGGTTGATTATATTTAAATCATGCATGCAACTGTAAACACACAACGCATAACAATATCCCTCAATGGCTCGACAACGGATAGTACATCCTTACTTGATAAGTCACTCATGGTATTCATTGTCCCTAGGGTGTTTCTCCTCTAATGGAGCTACTTCCTTAATAGACGACACTTGCCCTTAAATCGGGTTATCCTTAAACGCCTCTTATCACAAACGGGATTCATTTCCATGATCCACCCACTCCATATCTTACAACATATATCATTCCTCACATAACAAAACATAACAACACTTTCACGATCGACGTGCACATGATACATCGCAATAGGAATTGCTTACAATAACATCACATAACATAACGGGAACGGTCCTCTTAGGAACCGACCCAAACATAGTTAAATCACTGGTGAGCCTAGAGAATGGTGTCACCCTCATGGTAAGCTCGTTATACAATAACAACAACACTCATTACCGTCCTAATAGTCGGACGAGTAACTTAAGTTAAGATGGTTCGGGTTTGGAGGCCCGAACACACCACACAAACACATGTTTCCCCCTAAACCGATCTTAAGTCAGAATAGCTAAGTTTGGAATAAGCTAGTGGGAGATCATAACCCGTGAGGGAACAACCCATAACAAAGAGAAGGGTAAGGCTAAGAAGGATACCCTCTCCCAAACAACGCGCGACCGGCCAAACCGGATTCCTCACCACTGTTAGTACATACTACTTTAGATATTAGTTAGAACCCCACTATGGAGTCTATCATACTACACACCATACAGTACTACAACTGGGTTAAACACACAAGGGAGATCCCTACATTCACATACACATATCACACAATTAACACACGCATAGCCGTGGTTAGTACGTCCCATGGTTCGGGTCGTTTACTCCGAATACCGAACTCTCATGTGATCCTAGACTCAGTTAACTAAGGTTAACACTTCCGAGGTTAAATGGTATCGGAGTTGTACACGCCACATAAATGAATTACTGTAAACTCATTACATGTTTTATCTTACAACGTGGCAAACATACAGAAAAACACATTGGCATACAAGCCGGTGTAATCCGGTAGGACACAGGTTGCAAGAAAACCATACCTGTCACCGGAGTCCACTTTATCACGTCCACTTACGTTCCTCGAGCAATTCTCGAACAACTGATAACATTACATGTACTTTTATTAACATCGGGGTAGCACGATTACTTAATGTCTAATGCTTATAACTTTTTCCCCGTTAGCTTAGTTACATAACTTCACTTTTTAACTTGTTTTACTTTTACATTTCAATACAACTTTTCACCCACTTAATTGTCATTAAAACTCACCTAACATGTCCTTAACAACTTCATAACATCATTACTAATCAATCCCCATCATTACATATCATCTCATAACCTTAAACCATGTTTTTGGTCCGACCGAACTTACCGACCGACCTTGCACAAGGTCGGTCCATTCCAGAACACTTTACCGTCAAAATTTCTACTCCGACCGACCTTGTAAGTTCGGTCGCATGTTCGTTCCATTCCCGAGAGTTTCTTCCCTTGAAAATTCAGGCCCGACCGAACTTGCCAAGTCCGGTCCATGTTCGGTCGATTCCAGAAACTTAATCCGTACACAAAATACAAGCCCGACCGACCTTGCAAGTCCGGTCCCCAAGGTCGGTCCATTCCAGAAGCCAATTCTCGCAGGGTAAACTGGGCTCGACCGAACTTGCAAGTTCGGTCGCAAGTTCGGTCTGCCCCAGACCCTTGTTTTCCTTTTCTCATTCAACTCCAAACTTCACCCCATATATCCTAGTACACCCTAACCTCATTTGGGCACTTCAAACACACCTTTAGCCATGTACCAAACCCCCTGAATCACACACCAAACCATCTTATCATTCATAAATTCCTTACAAAATTCTTAGCACTGGAATGTTTCCTCCTTAAGATTCCTAAGTGGTATTTCACCAATAATGACCACTATACCAAGGTGTTTCCTCTACACCTTAACATCATCTCTCAAACTTCTTTTCTTACTAACTAAACCTCCTTTTTCACATCTTACCTAAACATCACTTATTCCTTGGATATCAACATTACCTAAACCTTAAACAAACTTCTCCAAGACTTAAATACATTCTCAAAACACACGTTGAATTCCTAGAACTTCCAAGATACACACCTAAATCCTTGCATCACTCTAAATCACCTTAATACATGTTTTTCTTCCCAAGTAAACCATTTGTTCACCTTTAACACTTCCTAGTTCACCAAAACTATACTTAAAACACTTAGAACTTCTTACACATTTTCCAAATTTTGCCATAGCTTCTCTTGTATATACTCACATCCAAAACTTAGGTTTTTACCTTATTTCATTCAAGAACACCTAAAATCCATCAAACACATTTTTATACACAAACTTCACACATTTAGCACTACATCACAATATAGTGCATAACTTAAATTGCTTGGCACTTAGGCCCTTAAATAACATGGCTCTTAGGCCCTTAAATTGCATAAACCTTAAACACTGAATTTCCCACATAAATAATGCCTTTGACCTGCAAATACACCCAACAATACATATGCCCTTAATAAACTCCTTGAGAGCATTTCACTAGGTCATTCACCTTTGGCTCCTTAGATCATTTTAACAAGCAATATAAGCTCATTTCTCCTAAGGCATTATACCACATTAGGTTAGTATGTTTTACCTCTTTTCCACACAAACTTCTTTCTTGTTTCCTTATAAAACCGGTAAGGTATTTGATTCCTTGTCAACTACTACACAATATACAAACAAGAAATGAGTATACAAGCTCCAAGCTTAAACTCATTGTAAACCCTAGGTTTACATTGTTCAAAAACATAATGTAGTTGTTTTACCTTGATCTTTGAAGAGAGTTTGAATATCTATGAAGAGAGGACTCCACCTAGTCCATGAAAGGGTGGAATGAAGCTAGAACAAAGTCACACCAGAGCACCATTAATGTGCAATTTCTGTCAAGGCCAAAAACATGAAGGAAACTTGATTTTTCTTTGAGATTCCTTACCTAGAGCAAAGGAGAGTAATAATATGTAGAAAGGTGAGCTCAAGCTCCTTCAATGGTGAATCTCCCATGGCACCAAAATTGAGCTCTTGAAGATTTGAAAAGATAGAGTGTAGAGCTTGGTCTAACTAAGACAAATATAGTCTTAGAATTTGATTTGGAGCATGGAGTTGGATTTGGCAAAGAAATGAAGATGGAGAAGAGATGGAGCTGTAGCAAATCGTAAATGGAGGGGAGGAGAAGATGGCTACCGTGGAAAATGAAAGGAAATAAGAGAATGAGGAGGTAAGTTTGCTTTGTTATATTTATGTATAAAGCAAAAATAGGTTTACTTTAAGCTTTACTTTACTTATTTGATTTCTTTTACACAGTTGGTGACTCACACCTTGAAAAACCGGCCCCCATTTAGTTAGAAGGGTACTTTAGTCTTTATTTGTCAATTTAATTACTTATGATAACATATGTTACAAACTAGCTTAACACTATTCACAAAAACAAGGCACATAGAAGTAAATTTTTGATTTCCCATTGATATAGACTTTCCAAATGTGATACTATATAGTACACATGTGTTAAAGAAAGATGGACATTTAGCCATTCAAAACTCATTTACAAGACAATTTTTTTCAAAAACGTGCTTTAAGACTCCTTAAAGCACATTTTGTGTTTTAACTGTTTGAAGCTTGGTTTTTTTAGTAAGGAATTTAATATGTTCATTAACATAAATATGGTATAGGTATGACCATTAGGTCTTATACAAATTTATCCCAAGCTTAGAGCACATTTTGCTCTTATTGACTTTAAGGTATTTTCTTGTGTTTTGTTTGGGGTTCATTGTCTACAAGGTTTCCTAAGGACTTAATTAGCCTTATTAAAATCATATCTATTATTAAGACTTGGTAGGCTCTTTGGGTCCTAACCAAGTTCGCTCATAGCTTAGAGCATGTTTTTGCTCAAACTGTGTCTTAGTGCTTTATTGCATTTTACTATGGTTTAAATTGTTCACTGATGTTTCTAAGGCACTTTTTAGCCTTTACATACCATAGTTTGATATTTAAACACATATCAAGGTTTGGGGTATTTCACCTTTTCCTAGCTTAAATCAACCCTAAATGACCCTTGCTTTATATGCCAAACACAAGCTCTTTTTCTTGCATGAAAGGTTGCTGAAATCCTCTTGGAACTATGGGAAATATTCTGCACAAAATGTGTAAAACAGATCCAAGTTTAAACCATAGCAAAGTGAGTATTTTACCCTTAATAATGTATATTTAAGCTTAAATGATTACCATTCAAAAACTAATTAAATGCTATGTTTAAATGTAGGTTGAGAGCCTAAGGAGTGTTGGTGGCTTGAGAATCAAAAACAGGTGAGAAAATCCTATCTAATACTATAATATAGTTTTTTGAAATTTTGTTACATATATATATCAGCCGTGGGGTTACATAGGGTTGGATAACTTAATTATGTGTTAAAATATTTAATACCATTTTTGGTTATTTAGTTTGGTGTATTAATGACCTATAAGGTCAAGGAAATAAATTAAGGGCTAAAAACATAATTTATAAAATATAGGGCAAAGGTAATATCAGCCATGACAAATAAGGTCATGTATTTTAGGCCATATAATTTATGTACATTAAGTTAAAATGAATTTAATATGGTAATTAACATTACCGTACATGTTATGGGGTTTTCTGTAATTAAATAATTTTAAGGGCTAACCATATTTTTTAGCCAAAATTTGGATGTTAAAACTTATTCCATGAATTATATAAAATTTAATAATGTTTTGAGACAAAAATGTAATTTCTGAAACTATGGGGGTCAAACCGTAAATATACAAACTTTTGGTCAAACTAAAAGTGTAACACCCCGTCTTAAGCCATCGTGGATATCGCATCTAACTAAGCATAAGTAAACGTCGCAGCGGAATTTAACCAACACCAGGACCTTGCCACGGTCTGAACTACAGAATATACTGAACTTAAATACTTAATACCATAAATCCAAAACACACCAACCGAGTTTGCTAGTATCTCAAGTATCAACATAATCTCCACAAGTTCAAATATTAACAAACGGGTCACAGGCGCATCCCGTACTCAAAATATGAAACCCATCCTAAGGCTAACAACCCCTACTCTCGTGATAAGTCTTCATGGGGCGCTTACCTGCAAAATGAAACAACAGCCCCGAGGGTGTCAGCACCTTTGCTGGTACGATTCTCTTATATCCCCCACACATGAACATTACAGTTCACACACAATGAACGTCTTAAAAGCATCCCTTAATAAGTGAGTTAATCAGTTAACTCCTTAAGTTATGTTTCCTCTTAATCTCAGTTCAACCTTATCTTATCCCAATCTTAATCCTTATCTCAGTCTTAGAATACAACCGTTCTTTAAATAGAAATGGTTGTATCTTATCTCAATGTTTATTTTTGTCTGGTCAAAAGCAACCCTGCCAATGAGCTATTAACTCCATTGGTTGAATAAACAACTTATCTTAAAATTTAGGATTTAGGTGATCCTACCGCACCATCTTAATCTGCCTCCGACCTTAGTTTGAAATCCAATGTAGCCGAGTTGACATTCGACCCTAGGTAACAAGTCCGAAGACAAGTCCTCAAGCGGAAATCAGATCTGATTCAGATACCTACCCCCTTTCCTTAACATGCTTGACCGGAGTCAGTCCTGGATTCCTCACTCCCCCCAAGTTCCAGTTAGTAGAAAGTCTCAGAGACGAACTGTTAGTTAAACCTTTCTCGAGTATTAACAAACTAATATAAAAGAGGGTGTTCTTAACTCATACCATAATTACTAAACATTGTTAGTAAGTAATCTCAAGTAAAGTGTGTTAGCTTTAATCTCAAGCACACAACAAATACAGTAAACCGGTTGCATGCTTTATCTTGTTTAGTCGGAACACATAAACAAATAGCTCACAAGCCGAGGGACACCTTGTTAGCAAGCAGGCTACAATAAAACCATACCGTTCACCGTCGGTTGTCCCGGTTGTCTAATTCTTTTTCCGGTTCCAAACTCTCAAATCCTAAAACATTCATCCAACTTAGATTATTAATTACTTATACATTACACAACTTTCTTAATCCCTAATGATTCCCAATTAATACCCACTAAGCTCTTAGACTTAACCTAAACATTTAAAACTTTAAACTTAACTTAATCTCTTAAGTCCTTATGCTCTTCTTTCTAATCATCATTACCCTCTTAATGGTGTACCATTAATACCACTTAACATTCTTAAAGTTTCTTTTTTTTATGTCTTATGGGTCGACCGACCCACCGACCGACCCAACCCCCGGGTCGGTCCATTCCAGTAACTTTTCGTCCTCTAAATCTCACCCGACCGACCTAAGGCCAGCCTAACCTTCCCAAGGCCTCTGGGTCGTTCCATTCCAGAGACAATTCGGCTGGTTTAACAGGTCCGACCGACCCAGACAGGGTCGGTCCCTGGGTTGGTCCAGTGTAGAATCTTCCCAAAATTGTCTAATTGCTCCCAAACTCTTCCACAAGTTCCCCAATATGTTATAACATCATTTAGACACTTAATCACCTTAAAACATACACCAAACTCATTAATTCACCCACAAAAGATCTTCTTAACCATTTTCTTATACTTAACATTTAATTCCTTATATTCCTAACATGTAAATTACCTAGAACTTCAACTAACCAAAGTCCCTCTTAATAATTTGACCACTCCCTAAACATCATTATTCATCCCCAATTCTTTTACCAAAACTTCCTCAAGATCATATGCCTTAGTTCAAACCTAAGTCATGTGAAGACTTTACACCTTATTTCCTTCAAACTTTGAACAAGTTTCCTTACTTCTCTTCTCATGGTTTTATTGCCTAAAATTCACCCTTATAACCCCTAGTTCCTCCTAGACATACCTAGGTCATCCTAATTCTCAAGAACACCTTGAACTCATTATTTTTCACCCAAAACAGCTCCTAATGTTTACTAGTACTCCCTTAGTCATAAAGTCTCCTTAGAACATCTTAAACACCAAGTTTATTCACCAAATTTTGACATGGTTTCCCTAGTATATTACTACACCCAAACACTTAGGTTTTTCACCATTAAACAACCATGAACACTCAAATCCTTAATACACAACCTTAGCATAAAAATCACACCCAAACTTCACTACATCATAATATAGTGCCTAAACTTAAATTGCTTGGCACTTAGGCCCTTAAATACATAAATCTTAAACACTGAGTTTCCACAATATATATAGCCTTTGACCTGCAAATACATACAACAATGCTCCCATTGCAATAATAGTGTTCTCATAATTCACCTTGTATTTGTTTAACTATCTCATTTCCCATTTGCTCTTTAGTCACAAGTTCTCAATATAACCATGTTCTTTCTCCTAGGTTTTATAACCTTTTCCTTATGTAAAATCTAAGCTACACTTAACATATATCTAATTCCCATCCCTTAAAGCAATAAACACCTTAAGGTAAGACATTTACCTTGTTTTTCCAAGCTTCTCCTCATACTTTTCTCTTTTGTTTTCCTTGTATAACTTTCGGACACCAACTTAACTGCCCATTCTAATGTTCTAATCAATACACAATGACTCTAATGAGTGCTACACTAACCTTTAGGAATCATTCCTAGGTTAAAAATGTGTTTTAAGGTATTAAAATGAATGTTTACCTTTGAAGTCTTAACTTAAGCTTGGATATAAATCAAGAAGGACCTCCTCTAGTCCTTGGAGAATAGAAACAAGCTAGAACAAGGGATATAACAAGATCCCATGAGAGTTAATTTTCGGTAATGGAGGAAAAGTGATGAAAAGATGATTTTTCTTACATTTTCCTTACCTTGAATGAATGGACAAGCTAATGAACCCTTCAAGCTAATTTTTCCTCCTCTAATGGTGATTTCAGATGGCTCCAAAATAAAGCTTTTCCAATTTTTAAAATATTGGAAGCAAGGGCTTGGTCTAACTAAGAGTTATCTAAGCTTATTTTTGGATTTGGAGCTAAAATTGAGATTTTGTGAGCAAATGAAGATGGACTATGTATGGGGGCTGTTCTTGTGTGAATGAAGAAGGGAGGGAGATGGTGAAACCGATGGGAAAAGAAGAGAATGAAGGAGAAGGAGAGAGGTAAGCTAAAGTAGATTTTTGTTTTAAAAAAGCAAATCATGAATTTACTAACTTCCTTCTTATTTCCCTTACTTGCTAGCTCATGTGGTGACTCACCACCTTAAAAACCGGCCCCCCTTACTAATGAGATATTTATGGTCTTGTTTGACCAATTAATTGACTTATGTTGACTTAATGCTAAACTAGCACTATTTTTTGCACTATTCACAAATTAGTGCACATAATTGTGAAATTTTTGATTTCCCATTGATTTAGGCTTCCTAATGTGATACTAAGTAGTACAGAAGTTGATTAAGGAGTAATCATGGGCATTTAGCCACTTAAAACCCCTTTCTAAGACAATTTTCAAAAATGTGCTTTAAGAGTCGTTAAAGCACAATTTGTGTATTAACTTGTTTTCATGCTTGGTTTTCTATGGTAATTGGATTAACATGTCCATTAGAATGTTACTAAGGTCTAAGAATGGTATTTGGGTGTTACTCAAAGCTACTCCAAGCTTAGAGCACATTTTTGCTCAAATTGCTCTTATGGTGTTTCCTTGTGTTTTCTTTCGTTTAAATTGTTTCTTAATATTTCTAAGGAATAATTTAGCCTTCTTATGTAACACCCCGTCCTAAGCCAATTGTGGTTATCGCAAACTTAACAATATAATTATAACATTGCAGCGGAATAAACTAACACCAGGACCTTGCCACGGTTTGAACAACAGAAAATACCGAGCCTTAATCATATACAACCACTATCCAAAAATATACATACCAACCGAGTCTATAAGTATCTCCCAAACCACACAATTCTTCACCAGAGAATGATTAACAGACGGGCGCACAAGCGCAACCCGTGCTAAAAAATACACCCACCTAAGTCTAACTGCCCCTACCCTCAAGGTGACTCTTCATGGGACGCTTACCTGCAAAATAAAAACAGCCCCCAAAAGGGGTCAGCAAAATTGCTGGTACGATTCTCTCATGGCCCCCAAGCTAATGGGGCTACGACGACTAAGTCGATAGCATGAAAATTGATTAGATACAGAATCATAATATGAAGTGTAATAAAACAATAATCCACAGATGAACAGTCATAGTCCACAAACAATGAACAACTCAAAAGTGTTCTCTTAATCCTCATCTCTATCTTAGAATACAAACCGTCCTTTCAATAGAATTGGTCGTACATTACCTCAATGTTTATTTTTTCGAGTCGAAAGCAACCCTAGCCAATGAGCTATTAACTCCATTGGTTGAATAAACAACTTATCTTAAAATTTAGGATTTAGGTGATCCTACCGCACCATCTTAATGCCTCCTACCTTGGACCGGAAATCCAATGTAGCTAAGCCGACACTCGACCCTAGGTAACAAGTCCGAAGACAAGTCCTTAAGCGGAAGTCGGATCTGATTCAGATACCGACCCCCTTTCCTTAACATGCATGTACGGAGTC
The DNA here is from genome assembly GCA_023374045.1 of Limonium bicolor. Lineage (NCBI taxonomy): Eukaryota > Viridiplantae > Streptophyta > Magnoliopsida > Caryophyllales > Plumbaginaceae > Limonium > Limonium bicolor. The sequence continues at coordinate 6,362,632 of CM041780.1, forward strand.
AGTCCCGGATTCCTCACCCCCTTAAGTTCCAGTTAGTGAAAATCTTACAAACCATGTGTTAGTTAAACCTTAACGGGTATTAACCAACAGTTACCGATATATAATTCCTCTCCTCAAATCAATAGGTACTAAGCTTAGTCAGTAGCTAATCTCAAATCTCGTGGGTGAGTGTAAAGAAAACACACATACAACGAGAACATTAAGAACCGGTTGCATGCTTTATCTTGTCTTAGTTATAGCAAATAAACAGATAGCACACAAGCCGAGGGACACCTCGTTAGCAAGCAGGTCACAAGAAAACTGTGCCGTTCACCGTCGGCGATTGTTTGATTAATCTCCTTCTAAGCGCCAATGCACAAGTCTTAAAACATTCATTCAGTTTTAGGTTATTATTTAGCTCAACTCAACATAATTTACTTAACTTTCCTAGACACCAATATTTACCCATTGTTATGCACTAAGTCCTTATGGTTTTAACTTAAACTTTCAAGTGCATCGTTCCTCATTATCTCTTACATTTTTTCACCCATTTAGTGGCCATTACACTCACCAACCATGTCCTAAATAACATTATAACATCAATACCTAACATCCCCCATCATTTCCTAACATTTTTCAAGCTTAAACATCATTTTTAGGGTGGTCCGGGACTTGGTCCTAACCTTAAGTCCTGGACCAATACTTAGTGTAAACTCTCGGCTGATTTCATGTTGTGGTCCGGGACTTTGTATGGGACCTAAGTCCTGGTGTGAGCCTCGATTTTAAACCCTACCCTATGTTGATTAAGTTTATTAGTTTCTAATCGGGTTTTAGGTCCACTTATAACCTAAGCTTAATAACTAAGTCATATAACCATAATTATTAAAACCTAAGCTAGCTCACTGGAACCTATTATGAGTCGCCACCTAATTTTAACCTAGATCAAATTAGGAAAGGAGAGTTCGGGTTCGGGGGCTTGATATTCGACTTAATTAGGGTTCAATTACTTTCATTACCCCCAGAAGTCGTTTTTCCTCTACTTAATTTATTTACGGCTTATTACGAGTCGTTTTAATCTAAGTGCGCGAGCTTCTGTTTTTGTGTTTTTTTAGCGTTTTTGACAGAAAATTAAAGTAAAATTAAAAAAAATCCTAAACTAGTGTTTTGGAGGCAGAATTAGGTCAAATTTTGTTTCCGTCCGTGGCTACGGACCTATTGTCCGAACCCCCGGACCCTAGTTAACCTATGTGAGCATAAAAGTCGAATTAAATAGAAAGCGCAATTTTAAAAAGTCCGGGGCCACAGACAGGATGTTCGTGGGCCTGGACATTATTCTAGAAAACCTAAATTTTGAAAATTTAAAAATCCCGTCGCCGTCCGTGGGTGTCCGTGGTCCCGGACCAGAGGTCCGAGGTCACGGACCACCCACGGACACGGGTTTTCTAGTGGTTTCCCTAAGGTGTTTTCGGCTAAAATATTATGTACGTGTAGCCTGAAAGGTATACAATACGTTAGTAATTGAAAGTTTGCAGTTTGAAGTTGAATTATGCACGAAACTTGACAAAAAAGTAATAAGGCAGAAGCAAAAGAAATTAGCAATACAGAAGCCGAAAAAGGTTGGTTTGAGCTCAAAATTTGACTGAAGACTGATAAAGTTGAAAGGTGTTAGAAAAGTGCGATTGTAACCTGTTTTGGCTTCTAGAACAATGAAGCTCTTCACGTCGGGATTCTTTCGGTGCCTCGTTGATCTCGGTTCTAGATTGAGTTCGAACCCATCTTCTGACTATTGAGAATTGGTGGTGTTCTTCATGTTTTGGTGGTGGTTTGACGATGATTTGATGAATGTGGATGTAATGGGAGTTGAAGAATGTGTTTTGGTGTTGATTTGTTGAGATTTCGGTGTTTGATTGTGGCTCTGGAGTTCAAAACATGAAGAGAATGAGACAGCTGCCTTCTTTGAGAGTCTAGGGTTCTTGAAGCTCTGATTTGATCATGGGATAAGGTTCCTTATATAGGCTTCCTTAAAGATAGAAAAATCCGGTAAAAACCAAGATTTACCGACGTTTTAGCTCAAGGGCTTCCAAAAGGAATTTGATTATGAAATTTCACACATGGGTAAAGGATGATATTTCTGATTTTTCAAAAGTGTAATAGAATTTTTTGGATATTTGAATATTTTTAAATGTAATTTATCATCAGATTCAATCAGAAATTGCTAGAAAATTATTAGAAATTCAAAAAATCAAAATTCCAAAGTCATTATGCCCAAAATGTCAGCGTCTATCATGGGTTAAAATTTCAAAGCATTTTGAATTGATTTGACCATTTTTTGTAGGAGAGACAAAGCCTATAGGGGGCTTAGGAGCCTTGAAAAAAATACGAAAATGCCCCTGGAGATGACTAAGCTGTCCCTACTACTTTGAAATGTGCCGATCAAACTGGGAACCCTCGCTACTAGCCTATTAGTAGAGACTCTCTTTCGGGGGGTTGAAATTTGGGTATAACAGTTTGCCCCCCGTCAACTAGACTTTGCAATGGAAATGAAAAGGCTAGTTGATGCTTGGGTGATACCCCAAAATTTTGGATTTTAAAAGACCCCACATGCAATTGAAATCCGATAAGTTGTGTCGAGCTGTTCTAAGGCGTTGACTACCTATGAGGAAAGTGGAAGGATGTCGAGCGATTCTAAGGCGTCAACCATCTAAAGGTAAAAATGAAGTAATGTTGGACTATTCTAAGGCGCCGACTACCTATAAGGATGATGTCAAGCTATTCTGAGGCGTTGACTACCTATAATGAATGAAATGATGATGTCAAGCTATTCTAAGACATTGACTACCTATAATGAATGAAATGATGTCAAGCTATTCTAAGGCGTTGACTACCTATGATGAATGAAATGTTGTCAAGCGATTCTAAGGTGTTGACTACCTAAAGTGAAATAAAGTATGCCGAACATTCTAAGGTGTCGGGAACCTATAATGCAAATGTAGATGTCATGCAAAAGAAGATGATATGATATGCTGATGATGCGCGGATGCTTCTGGGGACCGAAACCCGTTCCAATGCTCCTGGTTGGTATACTATGGGGACTTATTGCCTCTGCCCACCAACTGGGGTGCTGCGATCACTTCTAGATTACCAAGGGGACTTATTGCCACTGCCCACTAGTTGTTTCTCCCAACAAGTTAACACAAAGATGGGGACTTATTGCCTCTGCCCCTCCAACTTAGATCACGCTCTGTCTCGTACTTGTCTTGCACTGAAGATGATACTAGGTCTCGTACTGGTCTCGCACTGGATGATGACGCTCGGTCTCGCACTGTTGAAGGTGATGGGTCTCGCACTGATGAATATGATGGGTCTCGCACTGACGAATATGATGGTCTCGCACTGACAAAGATGCATGGTCTCGCACTGAAGAAAATGATGGGTCTCGCACAAATGAAGATGATGGGTCTCGCACTGAAGTCTCGTACTAAATGGATGAAGAAAAGCTGAATCTCACACTGATTCTTGGTCTCGCACTGATTGAGGATGTCTCGTACTGAATGATGAAAATGCAGGGTCCCCCACTGATTTTGGGTCTCAAACTAAAATGAGTTAGAAAGATAATGGTCTCGTGCAAATGATGAAAACTGATTACTGAAGTGCCAAACATGGCAATGATGATAAGACGTATGCAATCAAAATATATTAAAGATTCTCGTTCAAAACAGGAAACTATTAGAAAAGGTGCCAAACTTGGCAATGTGGAGGTGTTATGCAAAAGTTGTAAAGTGCAACTAAAGTGTTGTTGGAAGCTTGCCCGAAACAAGGAACTGTTAAAAAATGTGCCAAACATAGCAATGCTTGAGAAAACTCAGCTGAAAAGGAAAGTGAAATGATCATTTCTTGACTAAAAATTTCATACCTGTAATTTGTTTCTTAGAAAATGAACATGCTGTTGGTGGAAGTGTGTGGTGTTTGTTGTGGTGCTAAAGGCTTTTGCCGGTGTTCAGGAATTGTGATAGACCTGGGATTGGGTTGTGATTTTGGATGGTGGTCAGGGTTATGACGGGCCTGATGTTTTTGCGGAGGTAAGGCCAATGACGGGCTTGAGAGTGTGTGTGTGGTGGTAAGGGCTTATGTGTGCCTGTGGTGGGATGGTGGTGCTCAAGCTTTGGGTATCAATTGGTGTTGACATGGCAATTGTTCGAATCAACAATTTCCCCCAGTATTTTCCTTTGGACAATCTGAGCTAGAGTTCATGGCAATCAATCGGAATGATCGATTGCCCCCAGTATTTTCTTTGATTAAGCGCACGAACGAGTCCCCTCCTCACAGAGTCAAGACTTATGTTTTGATGTGGTGCTTCCTAACCTACACTCGACGTGTTTGGTGTTTGCACTCATTTCTCGTTCATGGTCATAACTTTTAGACCATTGAATTCAACATTTGATGGATTTACACATTTGATCTGTTACTTTCACGTGATTGGACGCACAACTATCAAGTCGGAAGTCTTTAAAGCTTATAACTTGGCCATGGGTGTGATGAAAGACAACGGGACTATGGAGGGATATTTTAGGTTTGTGGAGCCAAAGAGGTGACCAAAGCTGCACCTTATGTCTACTCTCGGAATCATCTTCCTTGTCTTGAAGTCGTCTAGCTGCTTCGTGTCGACGTTGTTTTCGAGCTTCTGGACTTGGACTTTTGAAGTCGTCCTTTACACCATTTCTCCTCTTTTTGTCATTCGGATTTCCTCGAGGCATTTCGGGTTTGCCTTTTTGTTTTATCCTTTCTTTTCTTTGCCCTCGGGGTTCCTGTGTTTCCCGGTTTTGGGCTTCGAGAGCTGTTTTAATGTGAGCTCTTTAGATCCTGTGTCACTCTGGGACCATTTGCGGATCACTTCATCATGCTGATAGCGGCGTTGCTTCTTTGGACTGATAAAGATGTTATCTAAGACTCGGGCTCCTCACTTCCTTTGGTCACTGGGTTGGAAATTCATCATCGGCTGGGTTATTTTGTGGAGTTCATAATATAAAAAAGAGATATATAAAAGGCTTAGTGGGGGTGCCTAGGGTTTAACATCAGGGTTCACAAGCTTTTGGCTATGTGGTGCTGTACCTAGGTGCTACGTCATTCCTGATAGTTGTGCATCCACTCTTTGTTACTTTTCACAGGTCTAAGAGTAAATTTACAAATTATCTTCTTCAGTCGGAGTCATGCCATTTACCTCACCTTTGAATGTGGTCTCACCGGAGTCGTGTAAAAATGACACGCTCGCTCACTCATGGTTTTTTCACTCAAGACACTCTTGTGAGATTTTCACTCGGATACTCGTTCACACATTTAAACAAAAGATAAAAGATGACGAACTTAAACTTAGATTGCCCCCGGTATTGATTTGGGGTTCGTGACAACAATTCAATAAATGTGGACCTTGAACCTCATTGTGAGGTGTTTGGATGTTATGGGGTGAGTTATGGTGTTTGGTTAGGCATGTTCAAATTTTTAGAAACAAGAGACAAGTCTTTCCATTACATAGTCAGAAATTGATTACTTTGTGATCCTCGAAAGACGTGAGTGCTCTTTTTTTTTAAGTTTTTCGAATTAACGAATGATGCTTTGCACAAAAATTATGAAAATGGGACTATGCTTTATTCAACAAACATTAATGTTGGAAATTACAAACTTAGGAAAACTACCGAAAATGATCAAAGAAACTAACTACTACAAAGTTGAAAGACGACTAATCAAGAAAAGAAATGGATGTAACGAGAAAAACACTAAAAAACAATTTCTGATGATGATTGGGCACGCGTGCTCTACGCTCTCCACCACATTCTTAGAATTAGAGCCCTTGGTCAATTATATCCTGGATTCTGTGTTGTAGGGCCCTGCAGTGGTCAGTGTCGTGACCGGGCAACTGATGGAAGTGACAAAATTGATTAAGATCCATCCCCAAATGAGTAAGTCCTGGCCTCAGGGCGAGCGGTTGCATCGGATATCTTCCTTGAAGCTCTTCAAGTGCTTGCCTTTGGTGTTCGGCCGATGTCTGTAAACTCCTTCTGTCGAGAAATCCGTCGGGATGGTTCTACTGTCCCAACGCTCCAACCAGGTCCTCTTGACTGTCGATCACTGTCTTCCTCATGTTGCCTGGTTCTCTTACGGGTGCAGCTTTTGCTGATGCAATTCTGGCTCCGTTGTCTGATCACTTTCCTGAGTTTTGCAGCAATTTCTTTGACATTCCCTCTGATCCTCGGACCCTATTGGAGCCAACTTCAATGCAGTCATAAGGGGTTTGAGAAGCCTGTCCACTAACTCATCCCGAGCTTGACGTTCGGACTCGAGGGAAAGAACCTTTGCTTTCAACTCTTCGATAACAGCAACGTAGTTAGATTCCACGGCGTCCATGGCAGCACTATGCCTCTGCTCCATGGCATCGATAGTGGCCATGTGCTTTTGTTCCAAAATTACGAGCTAGGCTTCCATGTTGATTGGACCGCACTTAGGACTTGGATCTACCTGTTTCCAAGGTGTCCATTATTAGCTAACAAAAGGAAGTGGGCTGAAAGGTACTAAGGTGAGAATGACGCTTCACAAGATACATCAAAACAGACTTAGGCTGAAAGCAAGTGGGCTAGGATACCCAGAGAATGAGGTATTTGGGCTGGAGTATCTTTCAGACTATGAACTGGGATTTGGACTGAAATCTAAGCACATGGCTTTGATTGGGCCTGAGAGGTGACACCTAGATCTAGGGTTTTGGGTCAGGGCCTGAATAAGAAGTCTACCTAGACTAGAATGAGCCCTTGGGCTGGAATGTGTTTAGGCCTGGAGTGAAGCACGTGGGCTGGAATGGTCCCTAAATAACAAATGGGCCTAACTTTCTTTGGGCAAGAGAAGATGGTTGCTAAGCCAAAAAAGATTTTATTTTCAGGACTTTGTGAGTTATTTCAAGTTCAGGTGGATTTCTTTTTTTCTATGGGCCTAGAACTAATTGGATAATTCAAATTAGGCCAGAAGAGAAATCACCTAAGTCTAAGCTTTTGGGCCGAAGCCCGATGAACTCACTATTAAACCAAACGGACCTCTAGGCCGCAAACCAATAGAGCCGCCAATTCGGGTTGGGCTAGGTTGATGTAGGAGAAGTTCCTATCAATCTCTAGGCTGGGTAGTGGCCGATCATACAAGCAAACAAGGCCCACACAAATTCAACGTGTCCCCTAGACGTTAAATCAAACCGGGTATGGATCGATCCGGAGAGGTGCTTGGGGCATGGTCCACCAAGGTCGCCACCAACTGAATAGGGCTTTCACGCTATTCTCCTTTGACTTCCCCACTTTTTTCACATCACCTGAAGGTGTGCATCTACGGTCGGGTGTTTGACTGACCAAACAAAAGGCTTGGTAAGGACACTACCAGAAAAATGCTTGGGGCTAAAGCCCATGTATTAAGGGGGTGTGGTTAGATGACACCCTCCTCTTTTCCCCTACTTATTCACATCACCTAAAAGGTGTGAGTCCTTGCCAGGGGACCCTCTAACGGGTTCCGGGGTGAAACTGGTTTGCGTGGACCCTCGCTCTCATATGATGTAAAGGTGCAGAAAATTAAAGTGCGCACCAAAGTAAACAAACAAAGTAGTAAAGTCATAAATAAACAATTTTTCGAGTTAAGCCCTCTTTCTTAAAATTAAACAGGTTAAAGTTAAGAAATTGTCCCCCGCAGAGTTGCCAGTTTGTGAGCCTCGATTTTAAACCCTACCCTATGTTGATTAAGTTGATTAGTTTCGGATCGGGTTTTAAGTCCACTTATAACCTAAGCTTAATAACTAAGTCATATAACCATAATTATTAAAATCTAAGCTAGCTCACTGGAACCTATTATGAGTCGCCACCTAATTTTAACCTAGATCAAATTAGGAAAGGAGAGTTCGGGTTCGGGGGCTTGATATTCGACTTAATTAGGGTTCAATTACTTTCATTACCCCCAGAAGTTGTTTTTCCTCTACTTAATTTATTTATGGCTTATTACGAGTCGTTTTAACCTAAGTGCGCGAGCTTCTGTTTTTTTGTGTTTTTTCAGCATTTTTGACAGAAAATTAAAGTAAAATTAAAAAAATCCTAAACTAGGGTTTCGGAGGCAGAATTAGGTCAAATTTTGTTTCCGTCCGTGGCTACGGACCTAATGTCCGAACCCCCGGACATACACATCAATTCTCGAGCCCCGCTGTTATCTGCTACATTCAAATGGGTCTGAGGTTGAATCATATCAGTTTTGCATTTTTCAAGGGTGAAAAAAAAAGAAATATTGTTTGTCCAAAACAAAAATTTGGCGGTTTTTTAAGAATTTTTTTTGTTTCCACATTTCTATCCTGAAATAATAAATTGAGTTTGTATAGGCATTTTAGATGCCGCTATTGAGATAGCCTTTCTGGCGACTTTTTCTGCTACTCCGCTTATTTCATAAAGTAATATTAGAAAACTTAAACTTTGAAAGTTTAAAAATCCCGCCGCCGTCCGTGGGTGTCCGTGGTGCCGGACCAGAGGTCCGAGGTCACGGACCACCCACGGACAGGGGTTTTCTGGTGGTTCCCGAAGGTGTTTTCGGCTAAAAAATTATGTACGTGTAGCCTGAAAGGTATACAATACGTTAGTAATTGAAAGTTTGTAGTTTGAAGTTGAATTATGCACGAAACTTGACAAAAAAAATAACAAGGCAGAAACAAAAGAAATTAGCAATACAAAAGCCGAAAAAGGTTGGTTTGAGCCCAAAATTTGAATGAAGACTAATAAAGTTGTAAGCTTTTAGAAAGTGCGATTATAACCTGTTTTGGCTCCTAGAACAACGAAGCTCTTCACGTCGGGATTCTTTTGGTGCCTCATTGATCTCGGTTCTGGATTAAGTTCGAACCCAGCTTCTGACTATTGAGAATTGGTGGTGTTCTTCATGTTTTGGTGGTGGTTTGACGATGATTTGATGATTGTGGATGTGATGGGAGTTGAAGAATGTGTTTTGGTGTTGATTTTGATGAGATTTCGGTGTTTGATTGTGGCCCTGGAGTTCAAAACGTGAAGAGAATGAGACAGCTGCCTTCTTTGAGAGTCTAGGGTTCTTGAGGTTCTGATTTGATCATGGGATAAGGTTCCTTATATAGGCTTCCTTAAAGATAGAAAAATCCGGTAAAAACCGAGTTTTACTGACGTTTTAGCTCAAGGGCTTCCAAAATGAATTTGATTTTGAAATTTTACACATGGGTAAAGGATGATATTTCTGATTTTTCTAAAGTGGGATCGAATTTTTTGGATATTGGAATATTTTTAAATTCAATTTCTCGTCTGATTCTAATCAGAAATTGCTAGAAATTATTGGAAATTCAAAAAATCAAACTTCCAAAGCCATTATGCCCAAAATGTCATCTTCTATCATGGGTTAAAATTTCAAAGCATTTTGAATTGATTTGACCCTTCTTTGGAGGAGAGAAAAAGCCTATAGGGGGCTTAGGAGCCTTGAAAAATTACGAAAATACCCCTGAAGATGACTAAGCTGTCCCTAGTACTCTGAAATGTGCCGATCGAACTGGGAACCCTCGCTACTTGCCTATTAGTAGAGACTCTCTTCCGGGGGGGTTCAAATTTTGGGTATAACACCCGGACCAATACAAGCTGAAACTCTCGGGTGCTAATTAAAGGGTGGTCCGGGACATCTTATAAGACTTAAGTCCCGGACCAGGGTGCTGAATGAACTCTCGGCTCTATTTCAGGCATGGTCCGAGACTCGTTGGACCTAGGTCCCGGACCAGCTACAGATTTTAACCATTTGAATTTTTCTAAGTGTGATTGCACTTGCTATCTTCATCCATGCTTTACCCAAAGTTCATACATGATCTTAGGAATATTCTAACACCAAAATAACATCCTAAACTTGCCTAATTTCCTCATCTTAACTTGTTACCCAATTTCTCACATCATCTCGTAACACTTGTAATATTTTCCTTACGTTTTCTAAGTAGTATATCATACCTACTACTCAAACTAACCAAAATGCTATCGCACAAACATTACTACCACTCCTAAGCATTATTGCTCCACAACTCCTCCACTACATGGACTCTTCTATTTTCCTCAAGCTTACTATTAGATTCTCACAAGGCATTATTCTTCATTTGTTTACCAAAACTTGCACAAGACTTAATCACATTCCCACCATAACCATAGAGCATCAAACTCACTCATTTAAACTCTACTTCCTTTAAGACAACTCCTAAGTCCTTTAAACACTCAAGAACACTCTAGTTCACTTTATATCACTGTTTTAAGCCTTAAGAGTTCCTAGTACCTTCTAAGTCATCAAACTTCATTTATACATCTTAAACTCCTTGTTTTCTCACCAAATTTTGACATGGCTTCTTTAGTATATTTCTACATCCCAACACTTGGTTTTTACCATTTAACAATCTTGAACACCCAAATTCTTTCCACTCATTCTTAACACTCAAATTACACCAAAACTACACCACATCATCATATAGTGCATAAACTTAAAATGCTTGGTACTTAGGCCCTTAAATGACATAAAGCTTAACCACTGAATTTCCAAAAATATTAGCCTTTGACCTGTAAATACACACAACAAGGCTCCCATTGAAATATAAATGCTCTTGTAATTCACCCTTTTAAATGTCTAACTATATCATTTCCCATTTTCTCTTTAATCACAACTTCTCAAATATAATAATTGTTTCTCCTAGGTTTTATAGCCCTTTCCTAATATGAACTCTAAGCTAAGCTTATCATATATTTAAATCCCATTCCCTTAAACAATAAAACTCCTTAAGGTAAGTAATTTACCTTGTTCTTTTACAAGCTTTACAAACTTTCCTCCTTAGGTGTTTCCTTGAACAATATCGGTCACCAATTTATTTCTCCTTGCCAATGTTCTAATCAATATCCAATGACTCCAATGAGTACTAAACAATACACTAACCTTAAGGAACCAAACCTAGGTTAAAAATGTGTTTTAAGGTATTAAAATGAATACTTTACCTTGAAGTCTTAAGGTAGGCTTGGATATGAATCAATAAGGACCTCCTTTAGCCCTTGGAGAATATAAAACAAGCTAGAACAAGGCATAAAAATGAAGCCCCATAAGTGGTAATTTTCGGAAATGGAGAGAAATGGTGGAAAGATGATTTTTCTTGCATATTCTTTACCTTAAGAGAATAGAGAAGCTAATGGACTCCTCAATCTTGTTTTTCCTCCTCTAATGGAGGTTTTCCTTGGCACCAAAATGAAGTTCTTGGAGATTTGAAAGGATAAAAAGAAAGAGCTTGAGCTAACTAAGAGGAATATGTACTTAGTTTTGATTTTGGAGCTAAGATGAGTACTTGGCAAGCAAATGAAGGTGGAGCTAGCATGGAGTTGCTTTCTACGTGAATGGAGAAGAAAAAGAGCAGGTGAAATCGGTGGGAAGAAGAAGAAATGAAGAAAGGAGGAGAGAGGGAAGCTAAAAGCAAGATTTTTGTTTAAAAGGTAAATAGTACTATTTACCTTATCTCTTCTTTTCCTTTAGTTATATGATCATGTGGTGACTCATCCCCTTAGAAAACTGACGCCCTTATTAATTAAGGCTAGTCATGGTCTTGTTTGACCATTTAATTAATCTTAGTTGATTAAAGACTAAACTAGGCACTATTTGGTTACTATTCACAAATTAGTGCACATATTTGTGAAATTTTTGATTTCCCATTGCTTTAGACTTCCTAATGTGATACTAAGTAGTACACAAGTTTATTAAGGAGTAATCATGGGCATTTAGCCATATAAAACCCCTTTCTAAGACAATTTTTCAAAAATGTGCTTTAAGAGTCCTTAAAGTACAATTTGTGTTTTAACTTGTTTGTGAGCTTTGTTTTCTTTGGTAAATGATTTAACATGACCATTAGGATGTTACTAAGGTCTAAGAATGATATTTGGGTGCTAACTCACGTTACTCCAAGCTTAGAGCACATTTTTGCTTAAATTGCTCTTATGGTGTTTCCTTGTGTTTTCTTTGGTTTAAACTGTTTCCTAATGTTTCTAAGGCATTATTTAGCCTTCTTATATCTTAGTTTATCATTTAACACCATATCTAGGTTTGGGGTATTTCATCTTATATTTTATTTAAACATCTAAACACCATAGATAGGTTTGGGGTATTTCAGAAAGTCAATAGGTCAATATACACCATGCTAGGAGGTTTGCCAAATTTAATGTCATAAATAATTAATTTATGAACTTATAGTAACATTATAGATTAAATGTTAGACTTATAAAAATTATAGGGTATAGGATGTAATTACCGAAAATTATGGTATAGATTGGTTAATATAGTAGTTTATATCATAAGTATAAAGTTTGGGAATTTTTAGAGTTATTTAAATGGCTATAATAACAAAAGTTTATAATGTATAGTTTTGTGACATATAGAAAGTATATAATATAAAATGGGGTCAATATGTAGATAAGGGAAAATACTTGAGCGGAAAAAGGATTTTAAAAAAAACTGTATGGGTCTGTTCGGAAATAAAATAATAAGAAACTATAGGTTGTACAAATAATAAATATTAAAAACATATGTTATAACATATATATATATATAACCTATTATAATATATGTGGTCATTGTGTAAATAAAGGAAATATGGTTGCTGGAAAAATTAAACCAAACAGACCTAGGGTTTGTTCGGTAATATGAAGAAAATAACATATAAACTGTATGTTATAATTATTATAATGTTGGGAAGGTATAATATATGTTATGTATAAATATTATAAGATTTGTTCATTAGTTTCGAAAAATTTGAAACTATATAATATACATACTATAAGATCTAAATCTTATTGTATATGGTAAATATGGTATGTTATAAAATAAGTGGTGAAATTGTAATAATTAGAAAGTGCGGGATTTGAAAAGAAATGAAATATAATTTATATGCCTTTTCAGCAATTATAAAGAAATATGATAAAACTATAGGTTATATCTTGTTACAAAGTTTTGATGTTATAAAATAATATATTTATAACATGGTATAAGTTATGTGGCTATGTTGTAATTAATAAATTATGTAATTAAAAAATTAACAAGAGTATCATATATATGTTATTTTCGGTAAATATAAATGGTTACCAAAACTATATGTTATAAAGTTTAATGACACATAAAATATCATACTATATGATATCATGATATAAGTCTTCACACTAGCCTTTGGTCTCAATCTAGCCTTAGAAAGATTTGCTCCAAACTCGGCTCTCCCCTCCATACTGATCATGATACAGCCTCCAAAACTAGAATCTCTTATGCTAGAGTCCTTGTCGAAGTTGACTTCAATCTTGACCTAGTCAGAGAAATTGAGATCCGCGCCCCTAGTGGCTCTCGGGTCTAGCATGTTGTCTATGAATGGGAACTTATTTCCTGCTCCTCATGCAATCTCCTAGGTCACCCCTCTACTCGTTGCCCGACCTCTGCTCGCTCTAAACCTACCCGGTCAGGGCTTTCCCAAGAGCCGTTGCTACGTCTCCTAAACCAAGGGATCAAGCCCTCTGACCATCCCGCTTCAGCCCAAGCCGCCCTTGTTGAGAAGGCGTCCCCTAGCCATTCAGGAGATCATCCCCCTTCTTTTCTTGCTACCCCTTCTACTCTAGCACAGACTATCCCTCTCCAACCCAACCTTCCATCTCCGCCCGCACAGACTCTTAAACCATTGTCACCTGGGGCTACCCAGGCCCTAGCCCCTCTTTCTTCATCTGTGGCTCCGGATGAGATGATGTCTCCCTCTCTTCAGCTTGTGCTAGCTTCCAACCCGGACTCATCCTGGAAGGTTGTGCCCCCCTTGAGTAGGAGCCCTAAGCCCAAGATCCTGACTTATATTCCTAAAGATCTCTTGCTCCAGCTTACTAACTCTTTTGATGCTTTAGATGAGGGCAATGTGCCCCCGGCCCCTTCTCTTCATAATACCCCTTCTCTATGAATATTGCAATCTGGAATGTTAAGGGGTGTAATGACCACCCCAAACTCCTTGAGATCCAAAAGTTTGTGGCCAACAATAATCTTTGCGATTTTGGCCTTCTAGAGACTCATGTTTCCTTTTATAACTACCCCTCATCCTAGCTCGTTTCTTCCCCTCCTGGAGCTTTATTCACAACTATGAGGCCCACCACAGTGGTCACATTTGGATTCTCTACAACCCTTCCTTCATTTCCCTCTCCCCTACCCATCTCTCCGACCAAATCCTCACCTGCAAGGCTTCCATCATGGGCTCCTTGGACTTTACCATATCTGTTGTCTACGGGAGTAACAGCCCAGCTCTGCGTTCTCAACTGTGGGAGGACATTAATACTCTCAGCCAAAGTTCCACTGGCCCATGGGTCGTGGCGGGGGATTTTAGCAATATTCTCTATGCAGAAGATAGGTTTAGTAGCCACTATCCTCACGCTAGGGATTATCGTGACTTTACCGACTGTGTCTCTAGGGCTAAGCTGCAAGACCTCCGCTTTTATGGGCGCTTTTTCACCTGGTGGAATAACCAACATGATCACGGTCGCATATTAGGGAAAATTGATTGGGTCTTAGTTAATAAAGATTGGATCTTGGCTCTCCCCACTAGCTATGCTTCCTTTCTTCTCCCCCCCTAGTCTCAGATCATAGCCCCATGGTCATCTCATTTCCAGTCCCCGCTCCCTGAAAGAGAAGCTTCAAATTTCTCAATCTCTGGACAAAGGACCTGTCCTTCCTCCCTTTAGTTCGCGACGCTTGGGATCTAGCTCCAATGGGTAGTCGCCTTTTCACCATTGTCCAAAGGCTTCACCACCTTAGAGCAGGTCTCATTCATCTTCATAAGATTGAATTCGGGACCCTAGGGGACAAGAGCAAGAGAATCAGAAAATAGCTTATTGAAATCTAAAGAGAATTAGACATAGACCCGCATAACCTGGCCCTTATCTCCCAGGAGAAATTTCTAAGGCATAGTCTTCTTGTGAGGGACTCCCAAGAGCTCCTTTTCCTTCGTCAGCTCTCGAAAACCCGTTGGCTTAAGCTAGCAGACGCTAATACCTCCTTTTTTCATAGAGCCATAAAGGCGAGAAGGAATGAAAATTCCATAGCGTCTATTACGAACGACCATGGGGAAGTCCTCAAAACCCCCCTAGACATTGAAAACTGTCTGGTTACCCACTTCTGTAAAACTTTAGGCTCCAGATCTCCCCCCCCCCCCCGGTGCTCCCTCGCTAATCTTAACCTAGAAAACGTTAGAACGCTGGACCACTCATCTTGGATCCACTTAACTCAGCCTGTTGAGAACAACGACATTAAATCCGCTCTCCTTTCCTTGGGTGCTGATAAATCCCCATGTCCGGATGGTTACACTGTTAAATTCTTCAAAGCAGCCTGGGATATTATTAGGGACGACATCTGTGGTGCAATTAAGAGCTTTTTCCATAGTGGTAGGCTTCTCAAGGAGATTAACGCCACTCTTATCACCCTTATTCCCAAAATTGACAATGCCTCGTCCCCAGGAGACTTTAGGCCTATCTCCTGCTGCAATACTCATCTACAAAATCATTAGTAAAATTCTAGCTGAGAGGCATAAGTCTGTCCTCCCATCCCTCGTGCATCCTAGCCAGGGCGCTTTAATCAAAGGTCGGCTTATCTCAGATAACATCCAACTGTGCTCATGCCTTATGAAGAACTACCAATGGGCCCACATTTCTCCCCGATGCATGATGAAAATGGACATTAGGAAGGCTTTTGACTCCGTGGGCTGGAACTTTTTCCAAGACACTCTCTCCTTCCTAAACTTTCCCCCCGTTTTTTCGACCTGATCCTTCAATGTGTCACCACCACCTCCTTCTCGATCAACATTAATGGCTCCCCTTCGCCTTCCTTCAAAGGGGAGCAAGGGTTGCACCAAGGTGACCCGCTCTCTCCATACCTATTTGCTCTCCTTATGGACATGCTCTCCCAGCTGCTGGATCAGCTCCATTCCACCCCTGGGTTCCACTATCACCCGTCATGCAAACCTCTTCGTATCTCCCATCTTTTCTTTGCCGACGACGCCCTCTTATTTTGCAGAGGTGACCTAAACTCCATCTCCCTCATGCTCAACAAGGTCAATAAATTCTCTGAAGCATCCGGCCTCTTGTTCAACTCTGTTAAATCCGACATATTTCTTGGAGGGGTTAATCCATCTCTAGCTGAGTCCATTATCCAGCTAACTGGGTTTAATCAGGGGACCTTTCCATTCCGTTATCTCGGTATCCCGATCACAGCTAGGAAACCTAGGGCTTCCGATTTTAACCCCCTCATCGATAGCATCCGTAAAGCTATCACTTCTTGGGGAAGTAAATCCCTATCCTTTGCAGGCAGACTCTCACTCTTCCACAGTAATCTTTTTGGGGTTGTTGGCTTCTGGGCTTCATGCATATCCATTCCTAAGATTGTAATCAAAAGAGTCATCAAATGTCTCCGCTCGTTCCTCTGGTCTGGGGAGGTTGACAGTAATGCCACCCCTTTGGTGGCCTAGAGCGCTATCACAAACACCAAGAGAAATGATGGCCTTGGGCTTAAGGACATCAACAAATGGAATATGTGCTTCATGCTCAAGACCATCTCAGCCATCTCCCTTGATTCGAAGCACCTTTGGATCCAATGGATCCATAACCTCTCTTTACCTGTTCCTAGCATCATCTGGACGGCTACAGCTAAAGGTAACGATCCCTGGACCTGGAAAGCCATTCTTCATGCCAGGGACTAGTGGATAGGGCAATGCAGATCTCCCAATGATGCCATCTCTCTTTTCAACTCCTACCCTGCCCGTCCTAGGGTCAGCTCTTTCTACAATGACATTTCCATCCCTTCTCGGACCTTTCCTTGGTATAATATTTGCTAGAATAGCTGGTCCATCCTTAAAGCTAAATTTATTTTGTGGATTACCCTGAAAGGTAGACTTAAAACTTGTGATAAGCTCCAATCATGGGGCATATGTATTGCTAATAGATGCTGGCTCTATGAGCATGCTCAAATGACAAGCAACCATCTTTTCTTCCATTGCAGGTGCTCTTGCAGGGTTTGGTGGACTATCTGTGATTGGCTCAGAATCCCTACCAATCGAAGAAGCCTTCGGAGCTGTGCTACCTGGATCCTTCGCTGTTGCAAGAGACAGCGCCCGTTTGACCTCGTAAAACGTGCTGCTGTTGCCAACGTTGTCTATTACCTCTGGATAGAGAGATGCAAGAGAGCTATGGCCAATGAAATACCCCAAACCTTAGTATGTTGTTTAAACATTAAAATATGGTATATTAAGACTAAAAAGAGTCTTAGAAACATTAGAAAACAATTTAAACCATAGAAAACACGAATAAATACTTTAAAGTCAATAAGGGCCAAAATGTGCTCTAAGCTTGGGATAAGCTTGGTTAAGACCAAATGACCTTACCAAGACCTTATTTATATATTAATGAACATATTAAACCGATTACCATGGAAAACCAAGCTTGAAAACAAGTTAAAACACAAAATGTGCTTTAAGGAGTCTTAAAGAACATTTTTGAAAAATTGTCTTGTAAATGAGTTTTGAATGGCTAAATGTCCATCATTACTCTTTAATTAACATGTGTACTACTTAATATCACATTAGGAAGTCTAAATCAATGGGAAATCAAAATTTTCACAAATATGTGCCTTGTTTTATGAATAGTAACTAAAATAAGCTAGTTTATAACATAAGTGTATATAAATAAGTTAAATGGTCAACAAAGACTAAAACACCCCTAGATGACTAATGGGGGACAGTTTTTATGAGGTGAGTCACCACCTTGCAAGTTAACAAGTAAATAACAAATGATAAAGCAAGTTACTATTTGCTTTACTACTTAATATCTTCCAAAAGCAAACTTATCTTCATTATCTCATTTCCCTTGCTTTCCCACGTCTTCTACCTTCCTTCATTCTCTCTTTCACGGTGACGCTACAGCAACAACATCAACCTCCATCTTCCATTTCCATTATCTGCTAGCTCTCTTTACCAAATAAAAAACAAAGACCACCATTCTTCTAGTTTCATCAAGCTCTTCAATTCTATCTTCTCAAAATTCCAAGAGCTCCATTTTGGTGCCAAGAGGAATCTCCATGGGAGGAGCTTGAGCTCATCTTTTCATGTATTATTGTTCTCCTTTATTTCTAGGTAAGGAAACTCAAAAAAAATAACATTTCCTTCATGTTTGAATGTTGTCCGAAAAACACCATTAATGGTGCCTTTACCTTGCTTGTTCTAGCTTCATTTGAATCTTCCAAGGGCTTGGTTGAATCCTCTCTTGCTACATATCCAAACTCTCCTTCATATCCAAGGTGAAACAATCATCAAAATGTTCTAAGACAATATATGTATCTAAGGTTTACAATGAGATGAGGCATAAAGCTTGAATACTCATTACATTGCTTGTATATTGTTTAGAAGTTGACAAGAAATCAAACATCCTTACCGATTTTAATAAAGGAAACAAGAAAGAAGTTTGTGGGGAAAAGAGGTAAATATGCTAACCTAATGTAGTTTAATGTCTTAGGAGAAATGAGCTTATATTGCTTGTTAAAACTACTTAAAGAGCCAATGGTGAATGACCTAGTAAATGTTCTCAAGGAGACTATTAAAGGGCATATGAGTTGTTGTATGTATTCGCAGGTCAAAGGCAAATATATTGTGGGAAATTCAGTGTTTAAGGTTATGCTATTTAAGGGGCTAAGTGCCAAGCAATTTAAATTATGCACTATATTGTGTTGTGGTGTAATTGGGTGAAGTTTTGTGTGTGAGAATGCTATTGATGGATTTAGATGTTATTGAATGCTAAAAGGTGAAAAACAATGTGTTTTGGTATAGCAATGTTCTAGGAGAACCCATGTCAAAATTTAGGTAATGTACAAGAAGTTCTAGGTGTTTAAATAAGACTTGATGAACTAGGAAGTGTTAGAAATGTCTAGGTGTTTTACTAGTGAAGAAATAATGTCTTAGGTGTTCTAGGGAACAAAAAGGACTTAGACATCAACTAGGAGTTTAGGTTGGTAAGAAAAGATGCTTGGGAGATGATGTTATGGTGAGGAGAAGGCATTTTGGGATAGTGGTTATCATAGGTGAGAAACACCATTTAGAAACCTTGTAAGAAATGTTATAAGTGTTGGTGAATTTTATGAGAAAATTGGGTAACAAGTTAGTCAAGGAACAAGCTGTGTTTAAGATGATATTTTGGCATTAGAATATACCTAGGATCATTTGGGAAGTCTATACATATAATGGGTAAGGAGAGCCATTGCAACAAGACTTAGGAAATGTCAAAATGTAAAATCTGTAGCAGTGGTCCGGGACATAGGTCTTGGGTAATGTCCCGGACCATGCATTAAAAGAGGCCAAGAGTTTCTGAGGCATTGTGGTCTGGAACTTAAGTTTTGTACAAAGACCCGGACCACCCCCTGTTTTACCCCCGAGAGAATTTGCCTACATTGGTTCGGGACCTAGGACCCATATGAAGTCCCGGACCACCCCATAAAAACAACCCGAGAGTTTTACAGAGACTAGGTTTGGGACTTAAGATTAGGATCAAGTCCCGGACCACTTAAAAACTTATTTTAAGGTTAAATAAAGATGTCTAATGATGGGGATTAGTTAGTAATGATGTTATAAGTTTGTTTAGGACACGTTTGGTGTGATATAGTGACAATTTAACAAGGTGAAAAGTTATAACAAGTGTGGAAATAAAATAACTAGAAATGTAAAGTAATAAGTTATCGACGGAATAGTACGTTAAATTAACCGACGTTACTAAATGTGTATAGGATTCTCCAAAGGTGAAAACCAGTCGAAGCAAGGACCAAGGTATGGTTTTCTTGCAGTCTGTTGCCTACCGGTTCACACCGGCTTGTGTGCTGTTTGTTTTTCTGTATGTTTATGACCTTGTAAGACTTAAGTCATGTAACGAGTTTACAGTTGTTTATATTATTGTATCGTTGAAGTGTGACTCATGTCCCTTGTGTGTGTGTCTAACAAGACTTAACCACTTGTTGCGATTCGTTTATTAAGTTCCAACATGGAACTTCTAACAAGTGCTAACTGGGGAGTGAGGAATCCGGTAGTCCGGTCACGTGTGTAAGTATAAGAGTAGATATCTGTATCAGGTTCGACTCTTATAATGTTAAGATTGTCCTCCTTATTTGGCGTTCGATCTCCCGCTAGCTTCCTCCAAAGCTTACCTATTCTGACTTATGATCGGTTTAGTGGGAACATGTGTTTGTGTGGTGTATTCGGGTCACAATATCCGATCCATTTGTGAGTTAAGTTACCCGTTCGACTAACAGAACGGTAATGAGTTTGTGTAACAAGCTTAACATGAGGGTGAACCATTCTCTAGGCTTCTGATGTTGCCTAACCTTCTTGGTTTGTTGTTGTGGGAAGTGTACTCACTATGCGTGTATTGTTTTGCTAAGCAATATTTCTTGCTATGCTATATGTGTTGTTTGTGTAAAATCAATGCCATGTTATCATGACAATTAGTTGCGCGTATCCCGGTAGCCGATGGGCTGCACATTAACCATACCAGCCAAGGGTTGCTGACCCCCTCGGGGGCTCCATATTTATACTGCAGGATGAGGATCGAAGAAGCAGAGTGGCTGTAGATCGAGGTCATGTCATACTTTTGGTTATTTTGGATGGTATGCCCGGGATGCGTCAGTGCTCCCGTGGCGTTATGTTTTGGTTCCGTTGTACTATAGTGACGGTATATTGTCAGTTTACAGTGAAGGAATGTAATTAAATACTCAGTATTGTATGTGATGTATTTATGGTTTTAGTTTTATGCTCGGGAGTCTGATCATCAGACCGGTACACTTGTATTTATTCTGCCTTGTTAACCACGTGGGTGGTTAATGGCGTTGTAGCACCGAACGGTTTAGTTATTGTTTAGTTGTTTATTTCTGCTGCGATTTTAACTATGGTTAACCGCGTAGTAGGGGTGTTACAAAAAGTGGTATCAGAGCGAAGTATCGCTCTGATGACTAGAATACCGAGCTTAGGAATATACCGAGTTAGGAAATTTAACCATAGTTACCTAAGTGAGTAGTTATGGAAAGGTTAACCACTAACTAAGCGTGGGGATACCTTATTGTCGGGATGATGTTACAACGGTTGGACCGATAAGTTTGAAAGCATAATGCTAATGAATGTTCATGTGAATTCAGATGTCAGGAAGACCACGTGGTAGAGGCCGCGGGCGCGGCATTGGTGATACCGGGAACCAGGGAGAGAACCCTACGACACAAGTCATGGCCGATGCTGTAGCAGCCGTCGTAGCCCAGATGGTCCCACAATTAGTAGCTGCGATTCAGCAGGGGTAATAGCCCGAAGTTCAACCACCACCGCCACCGCCAAGAGAGACCAACTGGGTCAAGGCGTTGGCAGATTTGAGACCCCCATCGTTTAATGGGGAGACCGACCCTCGTAAGCTGGAGGCGTATATCTCCGAGTTGGAGACCGCCTACGAGACCTTGGATGTGCCTGCTGGGGCCAATGTCCGTCTTGCCGCTTACTACCTGAAGGGTTCGGCACAAAGTTGGTGGAAGCTTGTGAGAGAGGACAGGATGACGGATCCTCAGTTTGGTTGGAGAGAGTATACGGCTCTGCTGCGAGCCAAGTATTATCCTGTGCATGTACAAGAGGCCAAGCGCCTGGAGCTGGATAGTCTGAGGCAGGGGGATAAGATGTCGGTTGATGACTACTACACCGCTTTCACCGGCCTTATCCACCTATTACCGGACCTGGGATACTTGAACCGGGTGTTGGTGAACTGTTTCTACAACGGTCTCAGCCACCGTCTTCGCTACGGGATGGGGCCAGCTGAGTATACTACCTTGCAGGTAGTTTGAATGAAGTGTGATGTGATAAGTGTAATCCATAAGTGAATATTAATGTGAGTTTGTGAGTTATTTGCGGGGCATGACTAACGTCCTAAATTCAGGAGTGCTATCATGCCGCTGCCAAGGTTGAGATTACCGTCCGTTTGAGGGACGAGGAGAATGCGCACAAGCGCAAGGCCACGAGCGAGGGCCAGAGTCCGCAGGGGTATGGGGGAGGAAAGAAAAAGAAGCCTTACCCTCAGCCCCGGAAGAGTCAGCACCAGGGTGACAAGGGCCAAGCCCAGACCACCACAACTGAGGAGCCACTGAAGCTCACATACGCATATGCGACGAAACCCCTACGCTCTTACCCGCCTAAGGGTAATTACTTAATCATGTGTGTCAAGTTGAAGTGTATGTTGTTAAGATATGAAGTGAGTATTGATTGTGTATTGTGATAGCAGCCAACGCGGGTTCTGGACCGGAGCACCACTACTACTGTAGGTGGTGTAACAGAGACCACCCCGACAAGGACTGCAAAGGGAATGACGTGCAGTGTCGCTACTGCGAGAAGTGGGGTCACTGTGACTATGAGTCCTACCGGAACCCCAACAGCAGAAACAATAAGCCCAAGGTGCAGTGGAAGGTAAGGCCACCGTGACCATCGATGGCCCGAAGTCGGCTAACCAGCCACCCACAGATCAGAGGAGCATCGATTCCCAGAAGGGGAAAGGGGCAGGATCCGGCAAGGCCGCCCTGAATATGGTAGACCGGTCTGAGGCGCCAGGGCCCTCTTCTAAACCGGTACCGCCTAAACTGTTGAGTGAAATAAGTGATTGCATACCGCATTTCATGCATGTGTGTTAGTGAGTCTAAGTGTACTACCATGTGAGTAAAGAATTAAAGTACAATGTGAAAGTCACTTAAAATAGGTAATTTGGAAATCTAGGAACCTTCAATATTTGTTATCCAATCCCACCCACACCAAACCCTGAAGAAACCACTATCAACATCACCGACTTTACAATGGAGCAATGTCAGGTCATCCAACCAGGTATGATACTCTTAAATGGATACCTGACACCGGAAGCACAAATCCACATTATCCGACGATGCAACGAGATGGGAGCAGCACCTGGAGGTTTCTACACACCTAAATACCCGAGCGGATCGAAGATGAAATTGAAGATGATGTGCATGGGTAAGGACTGGAATCCTTTCACCAAGACATATCAAGACGTGCGAGCTGAAGATGGGGCAACTGTACCGATGATACCTGAGGAGTTCCTTGCATTCGTTAACCACGCCGTGGGAATTGCTCAGCAAGTTGAATCAGAATCAATACCAAGTGTTAAGGCGGATTTATGTATTGTGAACTTCTACGAGAAAGGTGGACGGTTAGGGTTACACCAAGATAAGGACGAGTCACCCGAGTCTCTAAGTAAGGGAGTACCCATGGTGTCTTGGTCCATTGGTGATACCGCAGTGTTTGTGTACGGTGAGCAGAAGCGTGCTGATCTCGCAAAGAAGTTAGTGTTGGAATCAGGAGATGTGTTAATTATGGGTGGGCAGTCAAGGATGCTATATCATGGCATCAAGAAGATCAAACTGAATACCGCACCATCGGCAGTGATCAATGCCACACACATGAAACCCGGACATTTGAATTTGACCTTCAGGCAATTTTAAGGCCTGGTGTGATCACGTAATCTGTTAAACCTGTGTATGTTAAGGATATTGTATGTGTTAGTTATGTCAGCAATGTGAACCAACGTATGTTGTAAAGAGTGTGTTAATGAATAAAGTGGAGTTGTTTGAAGTATGTCAACCGTGTTATTACCAAATACTTATTAGTTTGCCAATGAATTAGGCTGTGCACTCGGAACGGGAGGTATACTGAGTGTCTGCAATGAGGCAGAAGCCGGCAAGTGCGGCACAATCCTCACCGGTACCTTTCCAGTCAATGGCGTGGACGCTTCGATCTTGTTCGACTCCGGAGCCTCACATACATTTATCTCGCTATCTTTTGCGAAGAGGCTGGGGTTAGACGGTGATGAGATGCCAGACTTTCTAGTCACTCTCCCGTCGAAAGAGCGGATCAGGTGTACGCGCTACCACCGAGATGCCGTTGTACGAATCCAAGATGAAGAGTTTCCGATCGACTTGATAGAGTTCGACGGACTTGGTTTTGATGTGATTGTCGAAATGAACTAGTTGGAGCGGTACAAGGGCAGAATCCTGTGTGACGAGCATCGTCTGCTTCTTCGGAGTCCGTCTTGGGTTACTATATCTTACCGTCAGAGGCCCAGGGAGCCTTCGACACAGATCATCACCCCCATGGCTATGTATCGTGAACTACGATGAGGGAATGTTGTATACCTCTGCTATGTCCAGGACATAGAAGAGACCCAGAGTTTAGCCCAGATGTGCCGGTATTGTCGGAGTTTCCTGATGTATTTCCTAAGGAACTGCCGGGCATGCCGCCAGCACGGGAAGTTGAGTTTGAGATTGATTTGGTTCCGGGCACCAGACCAATTGCGAAGGCGCCCTATCGCATGGCTCCAGCGGAGATGACAGAGCTCAAGGAGCAGCTGAGAGACCTACTCGACAAGGGGTTCATCCGCCCGAGTGTTTCACCATGGGGAGCGCCGGTCCTCTTCGTGAAGAAGAAGGATGGTATTCTCCGCCTGTGTATTGACTATCGAGAGCTGAATGCAGTTACGGTGAAGAACTGTTATCCTTTACCACGTATCGACGATGTAATGGTATGAAATATACCATGCGGAAGGTTAAAGTGTCTACCGAAGGCCTGCTAGCGGAAGGACTACTACCGGAGACCAATTGTCGGAAGGCCTGCTACCGAAAGGCCCCGATGCGGAAGGATCTACCAAGAGAGTCTACCGGAGGCCAATTGTCGGAAGGCCTATCGATGGAAGCCCTACTACCGGAGAACCCGCTACCGGAAGAGCTGCTATCTAAAGGATCGCTACCAATAGAGTAACTACCGGAGGGATTATTGTTAAAGTGACGGTCCGGAAGAGTTAGTCCAATGCGGAAGCAGTATTTCAGTCCGGAGACCCGTAAAAGGACTGATAGCTATATTTATGTAATACTATCACATGTATAGGGGCAAAAGGGTGAACCTAGTGATAGAAAGTCTATAAATAGGAGTAGAAGGGGCTCATTTGTAAGGGACTCAAGTTAGAAAAGGGAGAGCTCATCCCAAAAGGCTCTCTAGTGTTGTAAACCAAAGTATGAATAATAGCTCTGTCTAGAAGTGGACGTAGGCCGCATTATTGGCCAAACCACTATAATCCTTGGTGTTGGAGTTCGTATCGGGGGTACCGAATCCTACTGTTTCATTTGGCGCCGTCTGTGGGAAACGAACGGTCGGAAACGACAACCACGATACCACTGTAATCCAAAAGAAACACCACGGAAAGCGAATCAGATCGAAGAAATTGAGAGATCCACCTACGAAAGAATCGACCTCAAAGATCGATTCATTGTCTGTTCATCTACGGAATTCTGAAAATCGTGAAAGATCCGATCCACTTGCGTCTTTGAAGGAAATAGCGGGCAAGGATCTTGAAGTACGAGTCGAACTACCGAAATTCATGATTCTATCATGAGCAAGATGAGTTTGCTCCTAAAGGAAGATCGAAAGAGGAAACCTCGAAAATTTCACTCCATCGGTTAGCAACTCTGATCCGAAGAAAGAAAAACTCAAGTCTAGCCTACAGCAAGACGAGGAAACCGACAATCATCACCAATTTCGTGACTTCATTATCAAAAGAGATGAGAATCAGAGGTTCAATTCTGAAAAATTCAGTTCGGACATCAAACCGCCGGCCATCTGCGAACGAGTTGGTTCTCGATTTTTGAAAACATAGTAAACAAGGATTTCGGAAGATAGGAGCGGCGATTTTAGCAATATTTCACGGCGAAAACCCACAAGTTCAAGTAGTGACAGAGAATTTCATTTCGTTGATGGAAGAATCGGCCTCAAGTTTTGGGGAGAAATGACGAGTAATGATCTTGAAATATGTGGAACAACGATCTTCAAGATTAGGAGTATAGGTTGATGTTGAAAGGATAGTTCATTGGAGGTCGAATAATCGTGATGATATCAACCGGAGGGGTAGAGCTGAGCATCGACCTTGGTCGTGAATCCGAAAATTGACTACAGTTATATATAATCCAACAGAGCGAATTCTTCATAGTCTTGAAAGAGATCTCGGAAACCTACAATTCTGTTCAATTCACTAGAATTTTCAATTAGCGACCGATGAGCACTATGAGAAAAGAGGATCTACAACAAGTCTCCTCTTGTGCAGTAGCGTTTCGATGGTTCAGACCCTGTCCCCAGGCTAAATGCGAAGATTATCGACTCGCAAAAAGAAGAGGAGCTGCACCAAACTCCGCTGGTTAAACTCGTCCGGGCGCAGGCTGCTTCTCAATCATATATCACCGGTAGAAATTCTTCAGTTGTAGAACTATCGGTATGCTTCTCGAACACATATTACTGGTATGCTTCTCGATCACATATTACTGGTAACCTTCAGTCTTAAATAATATTTTGATGTTTCATCAAATTCTCTCCTCTACTTGTACTGTTGCCTAAGAAAGCACTATAATTCTACTTCTGTGGTCAAAACGAATCTTGAAGAAATAAAATGGGATATAGGTGGATGTTATTCTACCGGTAATAATGTCATCTCCCGGGTAACGTTGTTCTACCGGCAATGCTATTCTACCGGTAATGTTATTCTACCGGTAATGTTATTCGACTCTACCTCTGATTATTGTTGTTACATTAGTCGATCCAATATGGATTTCTTTAAAAGTTAGAGGTGTCATGGATTGCTACGATTACAGGCTGCATTTACTGGTGTTGCCATCTGTAGATGCTATTAACAAACTTTAACTCTTCAGACCTTGCCCATTGATCAAACTTGAGTAGCTGATGTTGTATGCTTCCTTTAAACACACCCGCATGTTGTATGATTCTTTTAAATGCAATATGTCTTCACAGTTTTAGGGTCGTTAAGTTTAAACATGATGTAAATAGACAAGCAGATTGACTGAAAATAGACAGCAGTAATGCGTGCTTTTTATCGTTGCTCCAATGTTTCAGCTGTCATAGCATAATAGTTTTGAAAGCTCTGAACTGAAAATCGGTGCTGGTAAACATTGTCATATGTAATCATTAACTGTGCATCTCAAGGATTATTTTAAAACGATATTTGGCATATGATTTGCAATTCCTAGCAAAGGATAGTCAGCTCATTCTCCACCTTTGTTTCAGCAGCGTGTTCACTTGTTCAAAAACTAATTCGTTTGGATGCTTGCTCAGTTTTGTTTTGTTTAACTACTGTTGGCTTTTCCATCTTTAAGTATTAGTGTTGCCATGTGCTTTATTCAATTTGAATCTGACAAGGAGATCTAAGGTTTGTACAAAATTGCTTGGGAGTGATTCTGCTTGATCTCTTCCCTAGGTTACTCCTGCTGCGATCACTTTTGATCCAGCTGGATGTTGCCAATTTAGGATAAAAATAACATGTATCTATTCCATCATTGCTGCTGTTATGAAGCTTGTTTCATCATCTGCTTTTGCATTTCCTGTCAAGGGGCCGTTTTAAAAACACACTTAAATTTATATTGCTACTGAAATCAATATTAAATTTATACTGCTTCTGTGATCAAATTAATTCTAACTGTGTGTTACTTTATTTATACTACCTAATTTAATCTCGTAAACAAATGCCCGTTCCTTATCTGTATGACTTTGCTTCTAAATGTTGCCACTGAAACAAGCATCTGTTTCAGCAAGTACATAGTTTCCAAAATTGTGTTCACTTTTACTTATAATTTTACTGCTTGGTAATGCCGCTTCTCGATATGATTATGATTAAAAGTTTTGCTTTGAGCAGAGCATTGTTTCTCTCTCATTCTTGCTATCCCTGTTACTGACTTTCAAACAGCCCTTTTTACTCCCCAAGCCACGCATTCCTTTCATATACACCCTATTTAATCCTGATAGCTGACAGCTGATAGCTGATAGCTGATATGTATTACTTAATAGTATGTGGGTCGAGCAAATCTAATGTTTGCATTGTTTAGACAAAATTACAGCATGCTTGAAAGTGTTTTCTATGCCACCCGCTGCTACAGTTTCTGCTGAAAATGGAGCGCGTAAATTCAACAACGTGTTCATGTTTTATTTTCTTTTCCCCCACTTGCTAATATGGTCATGTTCGAATTTGGTGCTGTTGAGATGAGTGGCATTTGATCTGAATTTGTCCTCAGCAGTATAAATATTTGTGTACTATGTTACTTCATGCTTCGTTTATAATGTGTCGTACTGCTCTACTTTAAAGTGTTTCATATTTTTCATGTTACTGTGAGAGCAAGGGATGTTATCAAAAATGCACAATCAAAGGTAGTAATTTGGAGTCTTCACCGCTGGCCTAGTGACATCTTCACCGGTAGCAATTTGGAGTCTTCACCGATAGCAGCATGCCCTCATCACCGGTAGCAGCTTGATAACTCCACCGGTAGCACCTTGTCTTCACCGATAACAACTTGTAATCTCCACCAGCAACAGCTTAGAGTCTCTACCAGTAGTAACTTACTATGTTCACCGGTAGAAATATTAAGCCTCCACCAGTAGTAACTTCCCATCTGCATAAAAAGAATACCGGAGGGAACCATGTTTTGGGCAGACATAAGCTTCCAGCAAGTACATCGGTAAAGTCAATCTACCGGTGATATCATTCAACCGGTAAAAAAAGAGGTACCAAACTTTTGATATTTCATTATAAATGTTGTTTTGCAATGGGAAGTTTACGAAACTTTCTCTAGAGGATTGATCACCCTCTAGTTTTCAAAGAAAGAAATATTTTAAAAACAATTTCTGATTTACTTAAAACCAAGACCAGCGAGTCTTGAGAAAAGAAAAGAAAGAAAAAGAATGTAACCGACGATCTCACCATTGGCCATGGTAGAGTGTTTTGTATCCGACGATCTACCATCAACGATGGTAGTGTAATTCATCCGACGATCTCGCTGTCTTACTGCCAGTAGAGTGTTAATCCGACGATCTCACCAGCTCGAAGTCGGTAGAGTGTTAAACAGACGATCTCACCATGTGTACAGTGGTAGAGTGTGAAAGCATAAAAGTGTAACAAAGGGGTTACCAAAAGAAATCTTGGCAAAAAACAAAAAGAGCAGTCTAAAATTCTTCATTATAAGAATCTCCAACTTTTGGGAAGCAATAGAATATTTAGGGATTCCTTTTGTTCAGCTCAGACTTGTGCTATCCATGTACTTAGAAAGGCTGCTCTAAAGCAACCTATAGGCTGTATATTTGGGTTTTTTATCCCCGTGATTAATATACTCTAACTAACAAAAAACTTTTGGGAAGTCCGGTCGCTCCGGGCAGCCCAAAAGACAAATATCATTTAATCTGTTAAATTTAGGTATGCAGGTCCAAGGAATAAGGTGATTCAAGCAGGAATCTGATTATGAAGTAATATCCCATTATTATTATTATTATCTCGGACTTCTTGAGATTATTATGGTCTTCTGGAATTATTATGGTCTTCTGGGATTATTATGGCCCTTCGGAATTCCAGATCTTTGGATTTCTTATTATAGCACGTTCAAGGAGCGGAGACCTTTTCTCAGGAGTACAAGTGGGACTTCATCACCCCCGGAACCCGTGGGACTTCTTTGTTTCCGGAAGACTAAAGTTTTTAAGTTTATTTCCTTTTTAGGCAAAAGAAAAAGAACTTGTGGGACTAGGAGGTATATAGTAGAAAAGAAAAGAGTACAAAGTGTAAATTTCATCTTCTTTTTATAAGTTCCACTTTTTAGTACTAAAAAGTAGAACTTGTGGGACTGATGTAATGGTATGAAATATACCATGCGGAAGGTTAAAGTGTCTACCGAAGGCCTGCTAGCGGAAGGACTACTACCGGAGACCGATTGTCGGAAGGCCTGCTACCGAAAGGCCCCGATGCGGAAGGATCTACCAAGAGAGTCTACCGGAGGCCAATTGTCGGAAGGCCTATCGATGGAAGCCCTACTACCGGAGAACCCGCTACCGGAAGAGCTGCTATCTAAAGGATCACTACCAATAGAGTAACTACCGGAGGGATTATTGTTAAAGTGACGGTCCGGAAGAGTTAGTCCAATGCGGAAGCAGTATTTCAGTTCGGAGACCCGTAAAAGGACTGATAGCTATATTTATGTAATACTATCACATGTATAGGGGCAAAAGGGTGAACCTAGTGATAGAAAGTCTATAAATAGGAGTAGAGGGGCTCATTTGTAAGGGACTCAAGTTAGAAAAGGGAGAGCTCATCCCAAAAGGCTCTCTAGTGTTGTAAACCAAAGTATGAATAATAGCTCTGTCTAGAAGTGGACGTAGGCCGCATTATTGGCCGAACCACTATAATCCTTGGTGTTGGAGTTCGTATCGGGGGTACCGAATCCTACTGTTTCATTTGGCGCCGTCTGTGGGAAACGAACGGTCGGAAACGACAACCACGATACCACTGTAATCCAAAAGAAACACCACGGAAAGCGAATCAGATCGAAGAAATTGAGAGATCCACCTACGAAAGAATCGACCTCAAAGATCGATTCATTGTCTATTCATCTACGGAATTCTGAAAATCGTGAAAGATCCGATCCACTTGCGTCTTTGAAGGAAATAGCGGGCAAGGATCTTGAAGTACGAGTCGAACTACCGAAATTCATGATTCTATCATGAGCAAGATGAGTTTGCTCCTAAAGGAAGATCGAAAGAGGAAACCTCGAAAATTTCACTCCATCGGTTAGCAACTCTGATCCGAAGAAAGAAAAACTCAAGTCTAGCCTACAGCAAGACGAGGAAACCGACAATCATCACCAATTTCGTGACTTCATTATCAAAAGAGATGAGAATCAGAGGTTCAATTCTGAAAAATTCAGTTCGGACATCAAACCGCCGGCCATCTGCGAACGAGTTGGTTCTCAATTTTTGAAAACATAGTAAACAAGGATTTCGGAAGATAGGAGCGGCGATTTTAGCAATATTTCACGGCGAAAACCCACAAGTTCAAGTAGTGACAGAGAATTTCATTTCGTTGATGGAAGAATCGGCCTCAAGTTTTGGGGAGAAATGACGAGTAATGATCTTGAAATATGTGGAACAACGATCTTCAAGATTAGGAGTATAGGTTGATGTTGAAAGGATAGTTCATTGGAGGTCGAATAATCGTGATGATATCAACCGGAGGGGTAGAGCTGAGCATCGACCTTGGTCGTGAATCCGAAAATTGACTATAGTTATATATAATCCAACAGAGCGAATTCTTCATAGTCTTGAAAGAGATCTCGGAAACCTACAATTCTGTTCAATTCACTAGAATTTTCAATTAGCGACCGATGAGCACTATGAGAAAAGAGGATCTACAACAAGTCTCCTCTTGTGCAGTAGCGTTTCGATGGTTCATACCCTGTCCCCAGGCTAAATGCGAAGATTATTGACTCGCAAAAAGAAGAGGAGCTGCACCAAACTCCGCTGGTTAAACTCGTCCGGGCGCAGGCTGCTTCTCAATCATATATCACCGGTAGAAATTCTTCAGTTGTAGAACTATTGGTATGCTTCTCGAACACATATTACTGGTATGCTTCTCGATCACATATTACTGGTAACCTTCAGTCTTAATTAATATTTTGATGTTTCATCAAATTCTCTCCTCTGCTTGTACTGTTGCCTAAGAAAGCACTATAATTCTACTTCTGTGGTCAAAACGAATCTTGATGAAATAAAATGGGATATAGGTGGATGTTATTCTACCGGTAATAATGTCATCTCCCGGGTAACGTTGTTCTACCGGCAATGCTATTCTACCGGTAATGTTATTCTACCGGTAATGTTATTCGACTCTACCTCTGATTATTGTTGTTACATTAGTCGATCCAATATGGATTTCTTTAAAAGTTAGAGGTGTCATGGATTGCTACGATTACAGGCTGCATTTACTGGTGTTGCCATCTGTACATGCTATTAACAAACTTTAACTCTTCAGACCTTGCCCATTGATCAAACTTGAGTAGCTGATGTTGTATGCTTCCTTTAAACACACCCGCATGTTGTATGATTCTTTTAAATGCAATATGTCTTCACAGTTTTAGGGTCGTTAAGTTTAAACATGATGTAAATAGACAAGCAGATTGACTGAAAATAGACAGCAGTAATGCGTGCTTTTTATCGTTGCTCCAATGTTTCAGCTGTCATAGCATAATAGTTTTGAAAGCTCTGAACTGAAAATCGGTGCTGGTAAACATTGTCATATGTAATCATTAACTGTGCATCTCAAGGATTATTTTAAAACGATATTTGGCATATGATTTGCAATTCCTAGCAAAGGATAGTCAGCTCATTCTCCACCTTTGTTTCAGCAGCGTGTTCACTTGTTCAAAAACTAATTCGTTTGGATGCTTGCTCAGTTTTGTTTTGTTTAACTACTGTTGGCTTTTCCATCTTTAAGTATTAGTGTTGCCATGTGCTTTATTCAATTTGAATCTGACAAGGAGATCTAAGGTTTGTACAAAATTGCTTGGGAGTGATTCTGCTTGATCTCTTCCCTAGGTTACTCCTGTTGCGATCACTTTTGATCCAGCTGGATGTTGCCAATTTAGGATAAAAATAACATGTATCTATTCCATCATTGCTGCTGTTATGAAGCTTGTTTCATCATCTGCTTTTGCATTTCCTGTCAAGGGGCCGTTTTAAAAACACACTTAAATTTATATTGCTACTGAAATCAATATTAAATTTATACTGCTTCTGTGATCAAATTAATTCTGACTGTGTGTTACTTTATTTATACTACCTAATTTAATCTCGTAAACAAATGCTCGTTCCTTATCTGTATGACTTTGCTTCTAAATGTTGCCACTGAAACAAGCATCTGTTTCAGCAAGTACATAGTTTCCAAAATTGTGTTCACTTTTACTTATAATTTTACTGCTTGGTAATGCCGCTTCTCGATATGATTATGATTAAAAGTTTTGCTTTGAGCAGAGCATTGTTTCTCTCTCATTCTTGCTATCCCTGTTACTGACTTTCAAACAGCCCTTTTTACTCCCCAAGCCACGCATTCCTTTCATATACACCCTATTTAATCCTGATAGCTGACAGCTGATAGCTGATAGCTGATATGTATTACTTAATATTATGTGGGTCGAGCAAATCTAATGTTTGCATTGTTTAGACAAAATTACAGCATGCTTGAAAGTGTTTTCTATGCCACCCGCTGCTACAGTTTCTGCTGAAAATGGAGCGCGTAAATTCAACAACGTGTTTGTGAGCCTCGATTTTAAACCCTATCCTATGTGGATTAAGTTGATTGGGATCTAGTCGGGTTTTAGGTCCACTTATAACCTAAGATTAATAACTATGTCATATAACAAAAATTATTAAAACCTAAGCTAGCTCACTGGAACCTATTATGAGTCGCCACCTAATTTTAACCTAGATCAAATTAGGAAAGGAGAGTTCGGGTTCGGGGCTTGATATTCGACTTAATTGGGGTTCAAATTACTTTCATTACCCTCAGAGTCGTTTTTCCTCTACTTATGTTTATTTACGGCTTATTACGAGTCGTTTTAACCTAAGTGCGCAGCTTTCGTTTTTTTTATGTTTTTACGCGTTTTTGACAGAAAATTAAAGTGAAATTGAAAGCTACCTAAACTAGGGTTTCGGAGGCAGAATTAGGTCAAATTTCATTTCCGTCCGTAGCCACGGACCTAATGTCCGAAACCACGGACCCCAGTTAACCTAAATACAGAAAGTCGAAATAAAGGAAAACAAAAATTCGCAAGGTCCGGGGCCACGGACAGGATGTCCGTGGGCCCGGACATTATTAGAAAAAACCTAAATTTTGAATTTTTAAAATCCCGCCGCCGTCCGTGGGTGTCCGTGGTCTCGGACAACGCGTCCGAGGTCCCGGACCATAGGTCCGAGTCACGGACCACCCACGGACGGGGGTTTTCAGAAGGTTCCCGAGGGTGTTTTGAGCTCAAATTTTATGGGTGTGTAGCCTGAAAGATGTACAAGACGTTAGTGATTGAAAGTTTTCAATTTGAATTCGAATTATGCACGAAACTTGGTAAACAAGTTATTGGACAGAAGCTTGAATAAACAGCAATACAGAGGCGTACGAAGGTTAGTTTGAGCCCAAATTTTGAGGCAAGACAGATAATACCGTGGAGAATTAGGGAAGCTGAGTATCTACCTGTTTTACCTTCGGATTCACAACGTTTCTTCACACCGGGATTCGTCGAGTGCTCCGTTGATGGCAGACCCGAGAGGATTTCGACCCAAGCTT
Source organism: Limonium bicolor (assembly GCA_023374045.1). Lineage (NCBI taxonomy): Eukaryota > Viridiplantae > Streptophyta > Magnoliopsida > Caryophyllales > Plumbaginaceae > Limonium > Limonium bicolor. The sequence continues at coordinate 6,396,897 of CM041780.1, forward strand.
CTGGTTGTTGGTTGTTCTTGCTGTTCTTCACGTTTTAGAGGTGTTTTTGTGAGGTTTTGATGATTATTGGTGCTTTGGGGATTGGAAAACGTGTTTAGATGGTGATTTCGGGGGATTTTCGGTATGATTTGGGTGGCCGGGTGTTGGAAAACGTGAGAGAGAGAGAGGAGGCTGCCTTTTCTGACTCTCTAGGGTTCTTGAGTATGTGAGGTTCTGATTTTATCCAAAAACCTATCCCCTTATATAGACTTTCTTAAAGATAAAGAGAATCTAGTAAAGTAAGATTTTCGATATTTTAACTGAGTAACTTCCCAAAGGAATTTTGCTATGAAATTTTAACCACATGTCAGAATGGATATTATGAATTTCTGAGGTGGAAACGAATTTTTTAAATGCTGGAGCATTTTTAAATTGAATTCTCGTCAGATTCAATCAGAAATTGCTAGAAAATTATTGGAATTCGAAAAATCAAAATTCCAACGCCATTATGCTTAAAATGTCATCCTCTATCATGGGTTAAAATATCAAAGCATTTCGAGCTGATTTGGGCACCCTTTGGAGGAGAGAGAAAGCCTATAGGAGAACCAGAAGCCTTAAAAATTACGAAAACGCCCCTGACAATGACGAAGCTGCTCCCCAGGCCCTGGAACACGCCGATCGGGCCGGAGTCTCTTACTGTTTGATGGAGATGGCTCTCACAACCTCGTAGACCTTAACTAGGGGGTCAAAATTTTGGGTATAACAGATTGCCCCCCGTCAACTGGACTTTGTAACGAATGTGAAAAGTCTGGTTGATGCTTGAGTGGTGCCCCAAAATTTTGGACTCCACAGAATCCTCCACGTTGTGTGAAACCGGGTTAACGATGCCCAGCAATTCGGAGGCGCTGACTACCAAAGCTACAAAGCATTGTCGAGCTATTCTAAGGCGCTGACTACCTAAGCTACAAAGCATTGTCGAGCTATTCTAAGGCGCTGACTACCTAAGCTACAAAGCATTGTCGAGCTATTCTAAGGCGCTGACTACCTAAGCTACAAAGCATTGTCGAGCTATTCTAAGGCGCTGACTACCTAAGCTACAAAGCATTGTCAGCTATTCTAAGGCGCTGACTACCTAAAATGATGAATAATGTCAAGCTATTCTAAGGCGTTGACTGCCTGAAATGATGATATGCTGTCGAGCTATTCTAAGGCGCTGACTACCTAAAGTGGTGAAAATGATGTCAAGCTATTCTAAGGCGTTGACTGCCTAGGGTGTGAAAACTGGATGCAAATGCAAGAATGCTGAAATGCTAATGATGCAAATGATGCTGATGCTGGTGACAATGCCGATGGTGTTGATGATGTTGATGATGCTGATGATGCTGATGATGCTCGGATGCTTCTGGGGGACCGAAACCCGTTCCAATGCTCCTGGTTGGTATACTATGGGGACTTATTGCCTCTGCCCACCAACTGGGGTGCTGGGATAACTTCTAGATTACCAAGGGGACTTATTGCCACTGCCCACTAGTTGTTTCTCCCAAGAAGTTGACATGAAGATGGGGACTTATTGCCTCTGCCCCGCCAACTTAGATCACGCTCTACCTCGCACTGAAGATGATACTAGGTCTCGTACCGGTCTCGCACTGGATGATGACGCTCGGTCTCGCTCTGAAGAAGATGATGGGTCTCGCACGGAAGATGATACTAGGTCTCGTACTGGTCTCGCACTGGATGATGACGCTCGGTCTCGCTCTGAAGAAGATGATGGGTCTCGCACGGAAGATGATACTAGGTCTCGTACTGGTTGAAGATGCTGGATGATGACGCTCGGTCTCGCTCTGAAGAAGATGATGGGTCTCGCACGGAAGATGATACTAGGTCTCGTACTGGTTGAAGATGCTGGATGATGACGCTCGGTCTCTCGCTCTGAAGAAGATGATGGGTCTCGCACGGAAGATGATACTAGGTCTCGTACTGGTTGAAGATGCTGGATGATGACGCTCGGTCTCGCTCTGAAGAAGATGATGGGTCTCGCACGGAAGATGATACTAGGTCTCGTACTGGTTGAAGATGCTGGGTCTCGCACTGATTCTAGGCCTCGTACTGAATGAAGATGCTAGGTCTCGTACTGAATGAGGAATCTGCAGGGCCTTTCACCGATTTTGGGTCTCGAACTAAAAATAAGTTAGGAGGATAATGGTCTCGTGCAAATGGTAAAACTGATCACTGGAGTGCCAAACATGGCAATGATGATAAGATGTATGCAATCAAAATATATGAAAGATACTCGTTCAGAACAGGAATTTGTTGGAAAAGGTGCCAAACGTGGCAGTGTTTGAAGAAAATTTTGTTTACTGAAAAGGAAAGTGAAATTATCATTTCCTGACCATAGATTTCGGACTTGCAATTTATCTCCTAGGAGATGAACATGCCGTCGGTGGGGTATGGTGTATGATGTAAAGGTAAGGGCTTATGTGGGCCTGTGTAGTTTGATGTGCAGGTAAGGGCTTTTGTGGGCCTGTGTAGTGGTGTTGTGGAGGTAAGGGCTTATGTGGGCCTGTGGTGGAATGGTGGTGGTGATGTTTGAGCTTTGGGTTCCAATTGGCGTTGTCATAGCAATTGTTGGAACCAACAACTGCCCCCAGTATTTTCCCTTAAGACAATCTGAGCTAGAGTTCATGGCAATCGATCGGAACGATCGATTGCCCCCAGTATTTCCTTTTATTAAACGTGCGAACGAGTCTCGTCCTCACAGGGTCAAGGCTTATGTTTTTATGTGGTGCTTCCTAACCTACACTCGGTGTGTTTGGTGTTTGCACTCGTTCCTCACCTATGGTCACAACTTCTAGACCATTGAATTCGATATTTGATGAATTTACGCATTTGATCTGTTACTTTCACGTGATTGGACACACAACTATCAAGTCGGAAGTCTTTAAAGCTTATAACGTGGCCATGGGGTGTGAAAGACAACGGGACCATGGAGGGATGTTTGAGGTATGTGGAGCTTAAATGGGTGACCAAAGCTGCAACTTGCGTTTTCTCCCAAAATTATCTTCCTTGTCTTTGAAGTAATTTGGCTGCTTCGTGTTGACGTTGTTTTTGAGCTTCTGGACTTGGACTTTTGAAGCTTTCCTATACACCATTTCTCTTTTCGTCATCTGGATTTCTTCGAGGCACTTCGGGTTTGCCTTTTCGTTTTATCCTTTCTTGACTCTGCCTTCGGGGTTCTTGTGTTTCCCGGTTTTGGGCTTCGAGAGTTGTTTTGATGTGAGCTCTTTGGATCCTGTGTCACTCTGGGACCATTTGCGGATCACTTTGTCATGCTGATAGCGGCATCACTTCTTTGGACTGATGAGAATGTTATCTGAGAGTCGGGTTCCTTGCTTCCTTTGGTCACTGGGTCGGACATTCATCATTGGCGGGGTTATTTTGTGGAGCTCGTAATATCAAAAGGGATATATGAAAGGCTCAGCGGGGGTGCCTAGGGTTTAATGACAGGGTTTACAAGCTTTTGGCTATGTGGTGCTGTACCTAGGTGCTTCGTCATTCCTGATAGTTGTGTATCCGCTCTTTGTTACTTTTCGCAGGTCTAAGAGTAAATTTACAAATTATCTCCTTCGGTCGGAGTTATGCCATTTACCTTTTCCTTTGTATGTGGTCTCACCGGAGTCGTGTAAAAATGACACGCTCGTTCACTCATGGTTTTTCCGCTCAAGACACTTTCGTGAATTTCACTTAGAGACTAGTTCACACGCTTAAACGAAAGATTAAAGATGACGACCCTGAACTCAGATTGCCCCCAGTATTGACCTGGGGTTTATGACAACACTTAAACAGATGTGGATTTTGGAATGCCTTGTGGATATTTTGGAATGGACTGTGGGACTTAGAAGGGCATGTTCAAAATTTCAGAAACAAAATACAAGTCTTTGCATGCCATTGTCGGGAAATAATTATTTCATGAACCATTTTCTCAAAAGAAACTTGTGTGAAACAAAATCTTTTTTTTTGTTACCCCTTTAGACTCGAAAAAGTCATCCATTTGTGAACATGAGGAAGAAGATGAAAAATCGATACTTCTTATTGGTGGTTTGAAAACGATCATTATTTAAAAACTTTGAACGATGCACTTGAAAGATGAATGTTTTAACAAGTTATGCAGTAGAATGCATGGGAACCCTAAACTTTCCATTGAATTCGAGCTCTGCTGAACTGTCTGATGTCGGCATGCTGAAGACCCGAGCTCTTGACTGCCAGGATGTCGCTAAGATGACCGTGACTGTCCTCTTCTTGGACTCTGTGTGGGCTCCGTGAAGAGTCTGAACTAGGAACGCCTATAAGTTGCGCACGAGGCACTTGGGCCTGAATGTGAGGTACATGGCTTGAAACGGTTTCACGAATGTGGATTGGCACTCGGGCCTGGATGACTTCATGGATGTGGATAGGCACTCGGGCCTGGATGAATTGAAGGTGAGGCACACAGGCCATGATGATTCATAAGTGGGTTGGCACTTGGGCCGGAATGTGTTGTGAGATTGTGGCACTTTGGCCGGATTGTTGTGAAGATGTGCCGCTTGGGCCGGAATGTTGGGAAGATGTGGCGCTTGGGCCAGAGTGTTTGAAAGTACGGTGCTTGGGCCAAAGAGTGTTTGAGGATGTGGCGCTTGGGCCGGAATGTGTTTGAGAATGTGGCACTTGGGCCGAAATGATTAGGGATTGTGGCGCTTGGGCCGGAAAGTGTTTGGGCTAGAAGTAAGACATATGGGTCTGAGGGACTTCTAGACTAGAATGGATGTGTGGGCCTGAAGGCCCTTAATCTGGAAGTGATACATACAAGCTGAAGGAAGCCATATGAACTATGAACGGGCCACTGGGCTGAGAGAGAAACTTTGAAGTCTAAGACTTGTTTGATGTCCCTGCTGGGCCTTGAGGCCAGAAACTAGAATGAATGAGTTATGAAAAATTATCTTGAATTCGAGTGAGTTGAAACCTAAACAAATGGTTTTGAGTGGGCCTAAAAGGTATGACACCTAGATCCAGGGCTTTGGGCCAGGGCCCAAACAAAAAGTTCACCTAGACTAGAATGGGCCTTGGGCCGAAATGGAAAAACCTGATTGATTTTCATGTCTTATGGACTGCTTTAGGTAGATTGGCTTTTCATAGGCCTAGAACTAAATTGATAATTCAAATTAGGCTGAAAGAGAAATCACCTAAATCTAAACTTTTGGGCTGAAGCCCGAGCAAATAACTCACACATTCTAATCAAGCAAGGCCTTTGGGCCGCAAACAATAAAGCCGCGATATCGGGTTGGGCTGAGTTGATGTAGGAAAAGTTCCTATCAATCTCTAGGTTGGGTAGTGGGCCGATCATACAAGCAAACAAGGCCCACACAAATTCAACATGTCCTCACTAGACGTTTAAATCAAACCGGGTATGGATCGATCCGGAGAGGTGCTTGGGGCGTGGGCCCAGGTCACCACAAAGGAATAGGGCTTGCACGCTATTCCCTTTGGGCTTCCCCACTCTTTTCACATCACCTGAAGGTGTGCGTCTACGGTCGGGTCTTTGACTGACCAAACAAAAGGGCTAGGTAAGGGCACTGCCAGGAAAACGCTTGGGGCTAAAGCCCAGGTATTAAGGGGGTGTGGTTAGACGACACCCTCCTCTTTTCCCCCGCTTATTCACATCACCTAAAAGGTGTGAGTCCCTGACAGGGGACCCTCAAACGGGTCCCGGGGTGAAATTGGTTTGTGTGACCCTCGCTCTCATATGATGCAAGGGTGCAAAAATTAAAGTGCGCACAAAAGTAAACAAACAACATAGTAAAGCCATAAATAAACATTTTCAAGTTAAGCCCTCTTCTTAAAATCAAACAAGTTAAAATTAAGAAGTTTGTCCCCAGCAGAGTCGCCAGTCTGTGAGCCTCGATTTTAAACCCTATCCTATGTTGATTAAAGTTGATTAGGATCTAACGGGTTTTAGGTCCACTTATAACCTAAGATTAATAACTATGTCATAAAACAATTATTAAAACCTAAGCTAGCTCACTGGAACCTATTATGAGTCGCCACCTAATTTTAACCTAGATCAAATTAGGAAAGGAGAGTTCGGGTTCGGGGGCTTGATATTCGACTTAATTAGGGTTCAATTACTTTCATTACCCTTCCTAGGTCGTTTTTCCTCTACTTAGTTTATTTACGGCTTATTACGAGTCGTTTTAACCTAAGTGCGCAGCTTCTGTTTTTTTTGTTTTTAGCATTTTTTGACAGAAAATTAAAGTGAAATTAAAGCTACCTAAACTAGGGTTTCGGAGGCAGAATTAGGTCAAATTTTGATTACGTCCGTAGCCACGGACCAATGTCCGAGACCACGGACCCCAGTTAACCTAAATACAGAAAAGTCGAAATTAAAGGAAAACAAAAATTTGCAAAGTCCGGGGCCACGGACAGGATGTCCGTGGGCCCGGACATTATTAGAAAAACCTAAATTTTGAATTTTTAAAATCCCGCCGCCGTCCGTGGGTGTCCGTGGTCTCGGACAACGCGTCCGAGGTCCCGGACCATAGGTCCGAGGTCACGGACCACCCACGGACAGGGGTTTTCAGAAGGTTCCCGAGGGTGTTTTGAGCTCAAATTTTATGGGTGTGTAGCCTGAAAGATGTACAAGACGTTAGTGATTGAAAGTTTTCAATTTGAATTCGAATTAAGCACGAAACTTAGCAAACAAGTTATCTGACAGAGGCTTAAATAAACAGCAATAGAAGCCTACGAAGGTTAGTTTGAGCCCAAATTTTGAGGCAAGACAGATAATACCGTGGTCAGGGAAGTGGAGTTTACCTGTTTTACCTTCGGATTCACAACGTTTCTTCACACCGGGACTCGTCGAGTGCTCCGTTGATGGCAGACCCGAGAGGATTTCGACCCAAGCTTCTGGTTGCTGGTTGTTCTTGCTGTTCTTCACGTTTTAGAGGTGTTTTTGTGAGGTTTTGATGATTATTGGTGCTTTGGGGATTGGAAAACGTGTTTAGATGGTGATTTCGGGGGATTTTCAGTATGATTTGGGTGGCCGGGTGTTGGAAAACGTGAGAGAGAGAGAGGAGGCCGTTTTCTGACTCTCTAGGGTTCTTCAGCATGTGAGGTTCTGATTTTATCCAAAAACCTATCCCCTTATATAGACTTTCTTAAAGATAAAGAGAATCTAGTAAAAGTAAGATTTTTCGATATTTTAACTGAGTCACTTCCCAAAGGAATTTTGCTATGAAATTTTAACCACATGTCAAGAATGGATATTATGAATTTTCTGAGGTGGAAACGAATTTTTTAAATGCTGGAGCATTTTTAAATTGAATTTCTCGTCAGATTCAATCAGAAATTGCTAGAAAATTATTGGAAATTCGAAAAATCAAAATTCCAACGCCATTATGCTTAAAATGTCATCCTCTATCATGGGTTAAAATATCAAAGCATTTCGAGCTGATTTGGGCACCCTTTGGAGGAGAGAGAAAGCCTATAGGAGAACTCAGAAGCCTTAAAAATTACGAAAACGCCCCTGACAATGACGAAGCTGCTCCCCAGGCCCTGGAACACGCCGATCGGGCCGGAGTCTCTTACTGTTTGATGGAGATGGCTCTCACAACCTCGTAGACCTTAACTAGGGGGTCAAAATTTTGGTTATAACAGTGTTCATGTTTTTATTTTCTTTTCCCCCACTTGCTAATATGGTCATGTTCGAATTTGGTGCTGTTGAGATGAGTGGCATTTGATCTGAATTTGTCCTCAGCAGTATAAATATTTGTGTACTATGTTACTTCATGCTTCGTTTATAATGTGTCGTACTGCTCTACTTTAAAGTGTTTCATATTTTTCATGTTACTGTGAGAGCAAGGGATGTTATCAAAAATGCACAATCAAAGGTAGTAATTTGGAGTCTTCACCGCTGGCCTAGTGACATCTTCACCGGTAGCAATTTGGAGTCTTCACCGATAGCAGCATGCCCTCATCACCGGTAGCAGCTTGATAACTCCACCGGTAGCACCTTGTCTTCACCATAACAACTTGTAATCTCCACCAGCAACAGCTTAGAGTCTCTACCAGTAGTAACTTACTATGTTCACCGGTAGAAATATTAAGCCTCCACCAGTAGTAACTTCCCATCTGCATAAAAAGAATACCGGAGGGAACCATGTTTTGGGTAGACATAAGCTTCCAGCAAGTACATCGGTAAAGTCAATCTACCGGTGATATCATTCAACCGGTAAAAAAAGAGGTACCAAACTTTTGATATTTCATTATAAATGTTGTTTTGCAATGGGAAGTTTACGAAACTTTCTCTAGAGGATTGATCACCCTCTAGTTTTCAAAGAAAGAAATATTTTTAAAACAATTTCTGATTTACTTAAAACCAAGACCAGCGAGTCTTGAGAAAAGAAAAGAAAGAAAAAGAATGTAACCGACGATCTCACCATTGGCCATGGTAGAGTGTTTTGTATCACGATCTACCATCAACGATGGTAGTGTAATTCATCCGACGATCTCGCTGTCTTACTGCCAGTAGAGTGTTAATCCGACGATCTCACCAGCTCGAAGTCGGTAGAGTGTTAAACAGACGATCTCACCATGTGTACAGTGGTAGAGTGTGAAAGCATAAAAGTGTAACTAAGGGGTTACCAAAAGAAATCTTGGCAAAAAACAAAAAGAGCAGTCTAAAATTCTTCATTATAAGAATCTCCAACTTTTGGGAAGCAATAGAATATTTAGGGATTCCTTTTGTTCAGCTCAGACTTGTGCTATCCATGTACTTAGAAAGGCTGCTCTAAAGCAACCTATAGGCTGTATATTTGGGTTTTTTATCCCCTGATTAATATACTCTAACTAACAAAAAACTTTTGGGAAGTCCGGTCGCTCCGGGCAGCCCAAAAGACAAATATCATTTAATCTGTTAAATTTAGGTATGCAGGTCCAAGGAATAAGGTGATTCAAGCAGGAATCTGATTATGAAGTAATATCCCATTATTATTATTATATTATCTCGGACTTCTTGAGATTATTATGGTCTTCTGGAATTATTATGGTCTTCTGGGATTATTATGGCCCTTCGGAATTCCAGATCTTTGGATTTCTTATTATAGCACGTTCAAGGAGCGGAGACCTTTTCTCAGGAGTACAAGTGGGACTTCATCACCCCCGGAACCCGTGGGACTTCTTTGTTTCCGGAAGACTAAAGTTTTTAAGTTTATTTCCTTTTTAGGCAAAAGAAAAAACTTGTTGGACTAGGAGGTATATAGTAGAAAAGAAAAGAGTACAAAGTGTAAATTTCATCTTCTTTTATAAGTTCCACTTTTTAGTACTAAAAAGTAGAACTTGTGGGACTGATGTAATGGTATGAAATATACCATGCGGAAGGTTAAAGTGTCTACCGAAGGCCTGCTAGCGGAAGGACTACTACCGGAGACCAATTGTCGGAAGGCCTGCTACCGAAAGGCCCCGATGCGGAAGGATCTACCAAGAGTCTACCGGAGGCCAATTGTCGGAAGGCCTATCGATGGAAGCCCTACTACCGGAGAACCCGCTACCGGAAGAGCTGCTATCTAAAGGATCACTACCAATAGAGTAACTACCGGAGGGATTATTGTTAAAGTGACGGTCCGGAAGAGTTAGTCCAATGCGGAAGCAGTATTTCAGTTCGGAGAACCGTAAAAGGACTGATAGCTATATTTATGTAATACTATCACATGTATAGGGGCAAAAGGGTGAACCTAGTGATAGAAAGTCTATAAATAGGAGTAGAGGGGCTCATTTGTAAGGGACTCAAGTTAGAAAAGGGAGAGCTCATCCCAAAAGGCTCTCTAGTGTTGTACCAAAGTAAATAATAGCTCTGTCTAGAAGTGGACGTAGGCCGCATTATTGGCCGAACCACTATAATCCTTGGTGTTGGAGTTCGTATCGGGGGTACCGAATCCTACTGTTTCAGACGACTTATTTGATCAGTTGAAAGGAGCATCAATATTCTCCAAGATAGATCTACAATCCGGATACCATCAGATTGCCATCCGTGATAGTGACATTGAGAAAACCGCATTCAGAACCAGATATGGACATTATGAGTTTACAGTTATGCCATTTGGTTTATCCAATGCACCAGCCTAGTTTATGGACTTAATGAACCGCTTGTTCCAAGATCAGTTGGACAAGTCAGTGGTCGTCTTGATCGACGATATTCTTGTGTATTCAAAATCGAAGGGTGAGCACGAAAGCCACCTGAGGAGTGTGTTGCAAACATTGAGAAAGAATCAGTTGTATGCTAAATTTTCAAAGTGTGAGTTTTGGTTGAACCAAGTATCCTTTCTTGGTCATGTGATTTCTGAGGCCGGGATCGCTGTAGATCCGGCAAAGATTGATGCAGTGCGCACCTGGCCTAGGCCGAAGACAGTTACCGATATCAAGAGCTTCCTCAGTCTGGCAGGATATTATAGGAGGTTTGTGAGGGACTTCTCCAGTGTCTCGAAGCCGATGACTTCCTTGATGAAGAAGGATGCTCCATTCGAGTGGACAAATGACTGCGAGAGTTCTTTTCAGAGGCTGAAGGATGCTCTGACATCTGCACCAGTCTTGACTATACCAGATGGTCCAAATGGTTTTGAGGTCTATTGTGGTGCGTCAGACAGAGGTATGGGTTATGTATTGATGCAACACGGGAAGGTCGTAGCGTACGCCTCCCGACAGCTGAAGAAGCATGAAGAGAACTACCCTACCCACGACTTAGAATTGGGTGCCATTGTCTTCGCACTGAAGATATGGCGACATCACTTGTATGGGGTAACCGTGACAATATATTCTGACCACAAGAGTTTAAAGTACTTGTTCACTCAGAAGGAGTTAAACATGAGACAAAGAAGGTGGGTCGAGTTTCTAAATGATTACAACATCAATCTACAGTATAAAGAGGGTAGGGCAAATGTGGTAGATGACACACTGAGTCGCCGAGCACACTCTCTCCATTCGCTAGTCTCTCATACTAGCTTGGTTGAAGAGGTGCGGAGTGCTCAGATGTCGGATCAGTATATGTTGGAGATCAGGCAGAAGCTTATTGATGGCACATTAGAGGGTCAGAAGTACGACTTCCGACTCCACGATGATGACGTGATTAGGCTTAATGGCCGACTGTGTATTCCGAGGAGTAGCGCTGAGCTGAAGGAGCGCATACTGAATGAATCCCATTGTTCTACTACTTCGATTCACCCTGGAGCTTCAAAGATGTATAAAGGTATGAAAAGATATTTTTGGTGGGCTGGAATGAAGAAGGATGTGAATGATTATGTGTTGAGGTGTCTCACTTGTCAGAAGGTCAAGTTTGAGCACCGATGGCCTGGTGGTATGGTGCAGCCAATGCCAGTGCCTGAGTGGAAGTTCCATGACATTTCTATGGACTTCGTAGTAGGGCTTCCGCCTATAAGGGGAGGTCTGAATATGATTTGGGTTGTTGTTGACCGACTGACCAAGGTGGCCCGATTCATTACGATGAAGGACACTTGGAAAGTGGCAAGACTTGTAGAGCTCTTTGATAGAGAGATTGTTCGGCACCATGGGGTACCGAAGACTATCGTGTCTGATAGGGAAACCAGATTCCTCTCAAGGTACTGGAGAACTACACGGGAAGCGCTTGGTACCGAGCTGAAGCTAAGTACGGCGTTCCACCCATAGACAGATGGTCAGAGTGAGCGCACCATCCAGACACTTGAGGATATGTTACGTGCATATGCACTTGATTTTCAGACCAGCTGGATTGACAAGTTACATCTGATCGAGTTTAGCTACAACAACAGTTACCATGCTTCGATCAAGATGTCTCCCTTCCAGGCATTATACGGTAGACCATGCCGCACGCCATTATGCTGGGATGAGTCGAGTGAGACGGTCATTATAGGACCATAGTATCTGGAGCAAGTTCAAGCAAAGTACGACAGATCCGGGCTAACATGAAGTCAGCTCAGGATAGGCAGAAATCATACGCCGATGTGCGTAGACGTGACCTGGAGTTCGCCGTAGGCGACCAGGTATTTCTTAGAGTATCCCCCATTAAGGGAGTGTTTCGTTTTGGCCAGAAAGGCAAGTTGAGCCCAAAATATGTGGGGCTTTATGTTGTGACGGAGCGGATCGGCCCGGTAGCTTACAAATTAGATCTACCCGCCGAGCTGGGCAAGGTACATGATATATTTCATGTGTCCCAGTTGAAGAAATATATTTCTCATCCGTCTCATGTACTTCAGCCTGAAAGGCTAACCTTAGAGCCGACCATGCGATCAGTGGAGACTCTGGTACGGATTCTGGATACTAAGACTCGAGACACTCGCCATAAGTCTATGAGACTGGTGAAGGTTCTCTGGTCTAACCAGGACGTTGAGGAGGCCACTTGGGAGCTGGAAGATAAGATGAAGGCGAAGTACCCGTCATTGTTTACCTCTTAGTATTTGTATGTATAGGGTACGGGGCGTACCCCTATTTTAAGGGGGGTAGAGCCGTTTCGGTTATGTGTGTACGACATGTATTTAAATACATTGTCTATGTTATGTTGTTATGTTGTTACCTTGTTATGTTACAGACCGTTGTGTCTGAATGATGTTTTGTTGTTTGGACCTTGTGTCCGGTGCTATGTAAGTATGTTGTTATGGAAGTATTGTTTATATGTATTCCCGCGTTCTAATATTTAGGATATGTGGGAAGTATGAACTTTGGGGACAAAGTTCTTTCAAGGGGGGTAGATTGAAATACCCCAAACCTTAGTATGTTGTTTAAACATTAAAATATGGTATATTAAGACTAAAAAGAGTCTTAGAAACATTAGTAAACAATTTAAACCATAGAAAACACGAATAAATACTTTAAAGTCAATAAGGGCCAAAATGGGCTCTAAGCTTGGGATAAGCTTGGTTAAGACCTAATGAGCTTACCAAGACCTTATTTATATATTAATGAACATATTAAACTGATTACCAAGGAAAACCAAGCTTGAAAACAAGTTAAAACACAAAATGTGCTTTAAGGAGTCTTAAAGCACATTTTTGAAAAATTGTCTTGTAAATGAGTTTTGAATGGCTAAATGTCCATCATTACTCATTAATTAACATGTGTACTACTTAATATCACATTAGGAAGTCTAAATCAATGGGAAATCAAAAATTTCACAAATATGTGCCTTGTTTTATGAATAGTAACTAAAATAGGCTAGTTTATAACATAAGTCTATATAAATAAGTTAAATGGTCAACAAAGACTAAAACACCCCTAGATGACTAATGGGGGCCGGTTTTTATGAGGTGAGTCACCACCTTGCAAGTTAACAAGTAAATAACAAATGATAAAGCAAGTTACTACTTGCTTTACTACTTAATATCTTCCAAAAGCAAACTTATCTTCATTCTCTCCTTTCCCTTGCTTTCCCACGTCTTCTACCTTCCTTCATTCTCTCTTTCACGGTGATGCTACAGCAACAACATCAACCTCCATCTTCCATTGCTATTATCTCCTAGCTCTCTTTACCAAATCAAAAACAAAGACTGCCATTCTTCTAGTTTCATCAAGCTCTTCAATTCTATCTTCTCAAAATTCCAAGAGCTCCATTTCGGTGCCAAGAGGAATCTCCATGGGAGGAGCTTCAGCTCATCTTTTCATATATTATTGTTCTCCTTTGCTTCTAGGTAAGGAAACTCAAAGAAAAATAACATTTCCTTCATGTTTGTATGTTGTCCGAAAATCACCGTTAATGGTGCCTTTACCTTGCTTGTTCTAGCTTCATTTGAATCTTCCAAGGGCTTGGTGGAGTCCTCTCTTGCTACATATCCAAACTCTCTTTCATATCCAAGGTAAAACAATCATCTAAATGTTCTAAGACAATATATGTATCTAGGGTTTACAATGAGATGAGGCATAAAGCTTGAATACTCATTACATTGCTTGTATATTGTTTAGAAGTTGACAAGAAATCAAACATCCTTACCGATTTTAATCAAGGAAACAAGAAAGAAGTTTGTGAGGAAAAGAGGTAAATATGCTAACCTAATGTAGTTTAATGTCTTAGTAGAAATGAGCTTATATTGCTTGTTAAAACTACTTAAAGAGCCAATGGTGAATAACCTAGTAAATGTTCTCAAGGAGACTATTAAAGGGCATATGAGTTTTTGTATGTATTTGCAGGTCAAAGGCAAATATATTGTGGGAAATTCAGTGTTTAAGGTTATGCTATTTAAGGGCCTAAGTGCCAAGCAATTTAAATAATGCACTATATTGTGATGTGGGGTAATTGGGTGAAGTTTTGTGTGTGAGAATGCTATTGATGGATTTAGATGTTCTTGAATGCTAAATGGTGAAAAACAATGTGTTTTGGTATAGCAATGTTCTAGGAGAACCCATGTCAAAATTTAGGTAATGTACAATAAGTTCTAGGTGTTTAAATAAGACTCGATGAACTAGGAAGTGTTAGAAATGTCTAGGTGTTTTACTAGTGAAGAAATAATGTCTTAGGTGTTCTAGGGAACAAAAAGGACATAGACATCAACTAGGAGTTTAGGTTGGTAAGAAAAGATGCTTGGGAGATGATGTTATGGTGAGGAGAAAGCATTTTTGGATAGTGGTTATCATAGGTGAGAAACACCATTTAGAAACCTTGTAGGAAATGTTATAAGTGTTGGTGAATTTTATGAGAAAATTGGGTAACAAGTTAGTCAAGGAACTAGCTGTGTTTAAGATGATATTTTGGCATTAGAATATACCTAGGATCATTTGGGAAGTCTATACATATAATGGGTAAGGAGAGCCATTGCAACAAGACTTAGGAAATGTCAAAATGTAAAATCTGTAGCAGTGGTCCGGGACTTAGGTATTGGGTAATGTCCCGGACCATGCATTAAAAGAGGCCGAGAGTTTCTGAGGTATTGTGGTCCGGAACTTAAGTTTTGTACAAAGACCCGGACCACCCCCTGTTTTACCCCAAGAGAATTTGCCTACATTGGTCCGGGACCTAGGACCCGTATGAAGTCCCGGACCACCCCACAAAAACAACCTGAGAGTTTTACAGAGACTAGGTCCAGGACTTAAGATTAGGATCAAGTCCCGGACCACTTAAGAACTTATTTTAAGGTTAAATAAAGATGTCTAATGATGGGGATTAGTTAGTAATGATGTTATAAGTTTGTTTAGGACATGTTTGGTGTGTTATAGTGACAATTTAAAAAGGTGAAAAGTTATAACAAGTATGGAAATAAAATAACTAGAAATGTAAATAATAAGTTATCGACGGACTAGTACGTTAAATTAACCGACGTTACTAAATGTGTATAGGATTCTCCAAAGGTGGAAACCAGTCGAAGCAAGGACCAAGGTATGGTTTTCTTGCAGTCTGTTGCCTACCGGTTCACACCGGCTTGTGTGCTGTTTGTTTTTCTGTATGTTTATGACCTTGTAAGACTTAAGTCATGTAATGAGTTTACAGTTGTTTATATTATTGTATCGTTGAAGTGTGACTCATGTCCCTTGTGTGTGTGTCTAACAAGACTTAACCACTTGTTGCGATTTGTTTATTAAGTTCCAACATGGAACTTCTAACAAGTGCTAACTGGGGAGTGAGGAATCCGGTAGTCCGGTCACGCGTGTAAGATTGTCCTCCTTATTTGGCGTTCGATCTCCCGCTAGCTTCCTACAAAGCTTACCTATTCTAACTTATGATCGGTTTAGTGGGAACATGTGTTTGTGTGGTGTGTTCGGGTCACAATATCCGATCCATCTGTGAGTTAAGTTACCCGTTCGACTAACTGAAATACCCCAAACCTTGATATGTGGTTTAAATATTAAACTATGGTATGTAAAGGCTAAAAAGTGCCTTAGAAACATCAGTGAACAATTTAAACCATAGTAAAATGCAATAAAGCACTAAGATACAGTTTGAGCAAAAACATGCTTTAAGCTTGGAGTGAACTTGGTTAGGACCCAAAGGGCCTACCAAGACTTAATAATATTCAATTATGATTTAATAAGGCTAATTAAGTCCTTAGGAAACCTTAGTAGATAGTTAAACCAAATAAAACAGAAGAAAATACCTTAAAGTCAATAAGAGCAAAAATGTGCTCTAAGCTTGGGATAAATTTGTATAAGACCTAATGGTCATACCTATACCTTATAAATATGTTAATGAACATATTAAATCAATTACCAAAGAAAACCAAGCTGGAAAACAAGTTAAAACACAAAAAGTGCTTTAAGGAGTCTTAAAGCACGTTTTTGAAAAATTGTCTTGTAAATGAGTTTTGAATGGCTAAATGTCCATCATTACTCTTCAATTAACATGTGTACTATATAGTATCACATTTGGAAGTCTATATCAATGGGAAATCAAAAATTTCACATCTATGGGCCTTGTTTTAGTGAATAGTAACTAAAATAAGCTAGTTTGTAACATATGTTGTTATAAGTAATTAAATTGGTCAACAAAGACTATCATACCCCTAGACTACTAATGGGGGCCGGTTTTTGTTATGGTGAGTCACCAACATGTAAAAGAAATCAATTAAGGAAAGGAAGGAAAAGTAAGTAAAGGAAGAAAGTTACTTTATAACATAAATATCTTCCAAAAGCAAACTTACCTTCTCATTCTCTTCTTCCTTCTCATTTCACACGGTTCTTCCTCCCTTCATGCCCTCTTCTACGGTTTGCAATAGTACCACACCAAACTCCATCTTTGATCTCTTGTAACTCCTAGCTCCATGGTCCAAATTCAATTCTAAGACCACCATTCTCTTCCTCTCATCAAGCTCTTCAATTCTATCCTTTCAAAATCCTAAGAGCTCCATTTCGGTGCCAAGAGGAATCACCATGGGAGGAGCTTGAGCTCACCTTTTCACATATTATTGTTCTCCTTTGCTTCAAGGTAAGGAAACTCAAAGAAAAATGATGTTTCCTTCATGTTTTGTGTTGTCCAAAAATTCACCTCACAATGGTGTTTTCACCTTGCTTGTTTTAGCTTCATTCGAATCTTCCAAGGGCTAGGAGGAGTCCTCTCTTGATACTTATTCAAGCTCTCTTTCCATTCCAAGGTAAAACAATCATTTTGATACCTTAAAACAATATATGTAACTAGGGTTTACAATGAGATGAAGCATAATACTTGAATGCTCATTCTATTATTTGTACATTGTTTAGAAGTTGACAAACAACCAAACACCCTACCGGTTTTACAAGGAAACAAGAAAGAAGTTTGTGAGGAAAAAGAGGTAAACAAGCTATCTCAATGTAGTTTAAATGCCTTAGGAAAATGAGCTTGATTTGCATAATAAAATACCTAAGGAGCCAAAGGTGAATGACCTAGAAAATGCTCTCAAGGAAACTATTAAGGGGCATATGTGATGTTGAGTGTATTTGTAGGTTAAAGGCAATATACTATGTGGAAATTCAGTGTTTAAGGTTTATGCAATTTAAGGGCCTAAGAGCCATGTTATTTAAGGGCCTAAGTGCCAAGCAATTTAAGTTTATGCACTATATTGTGATGTAGTGTAGTTTGAGAATTTAGAGGTGTGTAAAGAACATTCTTGTGAAGATGAGTGTCTTGGATGGTTAAAGGAGGAAAAACAATATGTTTGTGTGTAAAGAATGTGCATTAAATGATTAAGTGTTTTTGGTTGTAAAAGGGTGAAAACCTAGGTGTTTGTGTGTGAGAATACTCTTGGTGGATTTTAGGTGTTCTTGAATGTCTAATGGTGAAAGCTATGTGCTTCGGTATAGAAATGTGCTAGAAGAACCCATGTCAAAATTTAGATAATGTATAAGAAGTTCTAAGTGTTTAAAAAAGAGTTTTGGTGAGTTTGGAAGTGTTGAGAATGGTTAAGTGTTCAACTAGTGGAAGAAGCTTGCATTATGGTGTTTTAAGATGTAAAAAGGGTTTTGGCAATGTTCTAGAGGATTTAGAATGCAAAAGATGCTTGGGAGATGATGTTGTAGTGATGAGGAAACATTATTGGCATAGTGGTTATCATAGGTATGGAACACCACTTAGAAACCTAAGGAGAATATCATAAGTGTTAGGAATTTTGGTATGAAATGAGTAAGTGATTAAGGAGATAGAAAATGAGTTTTATGGATGTTGTATGAGGGTGTGAGTGTACCAAATGATGTTAGGAAACATTATGAGGCTTTAGGAGAAGTTTGGTGAAATTGGTTAAGTGCTTAAAGGCTTAGAAAATGAGTGTTTTGCCTTGTCCGAACATCCGTCCGGACATGGACGTTCGGACAGGCCTGTTGCGTAAAAATTTTTAGAGTCTCGACTTGTGTCCGACCTTGTGAAGTCCGGACACAAGTTCGGACGTACCTACTTCTTCATTCAATTTTCCTCGACCCATGTCCGAACTTCCGAAGTCCGGACACAAGTTCGGACAGGCGTCTGTATTCAGTTTTGAGTCTCGACTTGTGTCCGAACTTGGGAAATCCGGACACAAGTTCGAACAGGCCACTGTATGGACCAAAAACTTTGTTTTAAGGTGGGAAAAGTTTCCTAAAAATGGTGATTACTATGTAATGATGTTATAAGATTGTTAAGGACATGTTAAGTGAGTTATAATGACAATTTAGTGGGGGAAAAGTTGTATTAAAATGTAAAAGTAAAACAAGTTAAAATGTGAAGTTATGTAACTAAGTTAACGGGGAAAAGTTATAAGCATTAGACTTTAAACAATCATGTTACCCCGATGTTAATAAAAGTACATGTAATGTTATCAGTTGTTCGAGATGTGCTCGAGGAACATAAGTGGACATGATAAGTGGACTCCGGTGACAGGTATGGTTTTCTTGCAACCTGTGTCCTACCGGATTACACCGGCTTGTATGCCAACGTGTTTTTCTGTATGTTTGCCACGTTGTAAGATAAAACATGTAATTAGTTTACAGTAATTCATTTATGTGGCGTGTTCAACTCCGATACCATTTAACCTCGGAAGTGTTAACCTTAGTTAACTGAGTCTAGGATCACATGAGAGTTCGGTATTCGGAGTAAACGACCCGAACCATGGGACGTTCTAACCACGGCTATGCGTGTGTTAATTGTGTGATATGTGTGTGTGAATGTAGGGATCTCTCTTGTATGTTTAACTCAGTTGTAATACTGTTGTGGTGTGTTGATGTGATAGACTCCATAGTGGGGTTCTAACTAATATAAAAGTAAGTATGTACTAACAGTGGTGAGGAATCCGGTTTGGCCGGTCGCGCGTTGTTTGGGAGTGGGTATCCTTCTTAGCCTTACCCTTCTCTCTATTATGGTTGTTTCCCTCACGGGTTATGATCTCCCATTAGCTTATTCCAAAGCTTAGCTATTCTGACTTATGATCGGTTTAGGGGGAACATGTGTTTGTGTGGTGTGTTCGGGCCTCCAAACCCGAACCATCTTAACTTAAGTTACTCGTCCGACTATTAGGACGGTAATGAGTGTTGTTGTTGTTGTATAACGAGCTTACCATGAGGGTGACACCATTCTCTAGGCTCACTAGTGAATTAACTATGTTTGGGTCGGTTCCTAAGAGGACCGTTCCCGTTATGTTATGTGATGTTGTTGTAATGCAATTCCTATTGCGATGTTATCATGTGCACGTCGAAACGTGAAAAGTGTTGTTATGTTTGTTATGTGAGGAATGTTATATGTTGTAAGATATGGAGTGTGTGGATCATGGAAATGAATCCCAGTTTGTGATAAGAGGCGTTTAAGGATAACCCGACTTAAGGGTAAGTGTCGCCTATTAAGGAAGTAGCTCCATTAGAGGAGGAACACTCTAGGGATAATGAATACCATGAGTGACTTATCAAGTATGGATATGTTATCTATTTGTTGAGCCCATTGAGGCGAAATGTTATGTGTTGTGTGTTTATAGTTACATGCATTATTTAAATATAATCAACCGCATGCTAAGACGACAAATAGTTGTGCGTGGCCCGGTAGCATGTGGGCTGCGGGATTACCATACCAGCAAAGGTGCTGAGCCCCTTGGGGGCCACCCTTTCTCTTCTTTTCCTATTTCAGGTACAAAGAGCAGGAAGCCGTTCGAGAGTAGGACGGGGTAGTCGTTGTACATGGGTAATCTTTTAAGTTGTACATGTACAGTAGGTGTAGTAAGACCGAGATTGTTATCGGCATCAGTTTGTGAATACTCGGTACAGTTGAAAGGTGTATGTTGTTGTTGTTATTAATGGAAAGGGATAGTAATGTGTAGTCGCTCGGGAATTTAGCCAATCAGACCGGTACAATGTATATGTATTAGCCTTGTTAGCCACGTGGGTGGTTAACGGCGTGTAACACCAAGAAGTTAAGTAATGTGTTGAAGTTTGTTTTCCGCTGCAGTTTGTTGTTAAGTGCGTTAATGCTGGATAGGGTGTTACACTAACAGAACGGTAATGAGTTTATGTAATAAGCTTAACATGAGGGTGAACCATTCTCTAGGCTTCTGATGTTGACTAACCTTCTTGGTTTGTTGTTGTGGGAAGTGTACTCACTATGTGTGTATTGTTTTGCTAAGCAATATTTCTTGCTATGCTATATGTGTTGTTTGTGTAAAATCAATGCCATGTTATCATGACAATTAGTTGACGTATCCCGGTAGCCGATGGGCTGCGCGTTAACCATACCAGCCAAGGGTTGCTGACCCCCTCGGGGGCTCCATATTTATACTACAGGATGAGGATCGAAGAAGCAGAGTGGCTGTAGATCGAGGTCATGTCATACTTTTGGTTATTTTGGATGGTAGGCCCGGGATGCGTCTGTGCTCCCGTGGCATTATGTTTTGGTTCTGTTGTACTACAGTGACGGTATATTGTCATTTTACATTGAAGGAATGTAATTAAATACTCGGTATTGTATGTGATGTATTTATGGTTTTAATTTTATGCTCGGGAGTGTGATCATCATACCGGTACACTTGTATTTATTCTGCCTTGTTAACCACGTGGGTGGTTAACGGCGTTGTAGCACCGAACCGTTTAGTTATTGTTTAGTTGTTTATTTATGCTGCGATTTCAACTGTGGTTAAACGCGTAGTAGGGGTGTTACAAAAACCAAAGTACAGACCCCTCTCTCATCATTTCAGACATCAAAGCCGTAATTAAAGCCACCATTTGGACGAAGATGAAACATTCCACTGTGACTTTGACTGGCTTGATATGATTCTTTGCTCCTATGAGTTCGCTTGTACATTGCCGAGTTTGTATACTTTTGGCTGAGGTTATTTTTGTCAGCTTCATGCTGTTTTTGTTAATCGCCTCTTATATAGATCCAGGCTGTTTTTGTTTCCTCATTAGGTGGGCTTTTGTATACCCCATTCCCCCTAAGAGTGATGTTCCACAACTAGTTATCAGATATATAGGGCTTCTATGTATCTAACTCTACCATTCCTTTTTCCTGATTAATATATTTATTGTTATTCAAAAAAAGATATAAGTGTAACATTTTATAAAATTATGTGGTCAAAGTATGGTTTATAAAATATACATGTTGTAACGCATTCTTATAGATATATATATATATATTCAAAATGAAGATATAAACTATAGTATATAATGGCATAAAATACTATGGTTATCATATGCTTTTGGTGTGAATAAATAAATCTTGAATGAGAAATAACATGTGCATAATATAAGGTTTTATATTTCATTAAATTAATGTATACATTTATATACGTATAACTGGCGTAAATACATATGCATATATATTATGGTTTACAAACCATATAATAGTAAATAATAAATGTGGACCCATTAATATAATTATATATTATAAAGTTATAAGGTTTTAAATAAATGCAACTTGTTACAAAAATAATGAGTTGTATAATGTAAGGTATATTAAAGAATAGTAATGTTCCATGCAATATAAACTAACGTTGCATGGATGCATGCAACCATAGGTTATAAAATATACCATGCATGCAACTATAGGTTATGACATGTACCTATACATGCACTCAAAACAGTTGAATTAAATATACAAGAACGAACGAACCTATGTAAAAGCATAACGCTTATAAAATACTAAGTGTTGGAATAATATAAATTCCGACGTTCGGAAAGCTAACTAAGACGTTTTTATGAAAACCGACTCCTTTGTTAAACCAAGTATTAATACGTACTTCAAGTAAGGAGTTTTAGGATAATGATACCTTAACTAATAACAGTTGAAATCCGAGGATGTAATACCGGGGTTATTGACGTTATTTGGAAATACCGAGTCACTTTGACATGTGGATTGACTCTTAGCGTTCTTCATATTTTTATATCGTACATTAGAAGGGCGTGCTCGACCAGCTTAGTGCTCTACACTGCACAACCTTGGACTAGGTGTACGGTATGTAAAGGGGTTTGATCCGGGTTGTCCTGAGGAATTCCTCGGGCTCGGATTTGTTTGTTATAACGTATGTGATATGTGTGTGAATATGTGTATGTGATGATTACTTGTGTTTACTGCATTATTTATTTATGCACGAACGTCCTACGGGACTAATACTACGTCGACTATAGATCGACTTATATAAAATTACATATGCGAGTTATGTGATTGTGATCACCGTTATCTGACATAATACGTTAAGTATTACAAGTATGTAGTTATAACCTAAGTAAATTACTTAGGGACGAGACACGACATTGTCGGTCTCTAGAGCTTTGACTCGAACATGAATACTACCTAGTGAAAAATCTAGGCATGCATAAGACCCATAGGGCAGCTAACAAATAAGTGATGTTCTCAATAACTAAAACTATAACTCATTAACTGACTAATTAAGTCAATAGTGGAGTGTGAATAAATGTGATGGTTTACCTTAATCCAGATAGTCACCGGCTACTGGTCGCGCGAAGAGATCTCTTAGGTTAACCTGTATCGGGCTTACCCTAGTTAATTCCTGATCGAGCCTAGATAGATCGTCAAGAGGAGTGTGCTACCATTGGCACCAGGCCCTTGGCCACCTAAATGGACGCCTTTACAAAGGCAAAGTGAATAAATCCCGGAGTCTTCGGATCATCTGGGCAGTGAGCACCTTGTGTGTACGTGGGACTACTGTCCAAGTGAGATTATTTCGGGTTGTCCTAACTAATGCCCGACAGTGTTAACAAAATCAAGTGTTATGTGAGGGCCCAGGGGGCCGACCGATGTAATATGTAATAATGTTAATAAACGTTGTGCGAGTTAACGACTATGTTGTATTGTGTGATGTGTTATTGTATTGTGTGTATATTAGTAATGGATGTTGTATGTTTACTTGCGTTTTACAGCTTTCATTATAAACTATAAACCGGTAATGCATGTAATGAATCTAATAAAAAGACGGTTAATACGACTTAATTTACCACTAGGGTCCAGACCCGGCATTCTCAGCGCTTATCACTGAGCCTTTATGGCATTATGCAGGTTGCTGATCACGGATGAAGCCGGAGTGCGGGGCCGGGTAGCTAGGGTGCTTTTTGGATTTTGATTACCGCACGTACTCTTCACTGTTTTGAGATAGTCACTTATTTACTGATGTTGTTATTGTACGTATTTGGGATATAACTAGACGCTCACTATAGACGTTATATTTTAAAGACTTAGATGGTTGTATAGGCGGTATCTCGTTATCACGGCAGGATTTATTTTTATGTTGTATTCTGTTGTTAGTTTCGCATTTCTTCATTACTCGCATGGGCGAGCGATGGTATGTAACACCCGTGTGAGTTTTAGTTACCGTTCTTCCTTTCGCTGTGAGACGTGTCATTTACTGTTAATGTGAGTGATTATTACGTTGTTACCGAGTGGGGTGTTACAGGGGCAACCCTTAAATTTGAGAACACAAGAACTCAAGAAAATTCCCTAAAATATTAGATGACATCAAGAGAGATGCTTCTAGGCTAATATACGTAGTTATATTGTGACTCAGAGGAGAGGATTTGGGAATGTGAGAAGTCCGGTGGAGATTCGGACGTGTGTGAGAAAATGGAACTAAGAGAGTAGTTCCGGTTACTAGTTAAGCCTTCCCACCATGCTACACCCGGTATCGGGTCGAAACTGGGGAAGTAGGACTAGTACCGTTAAAGCCCGATGACGAGATCTATATGTGAGTCTCTTTCCGGAGGCCTGAGAGGCTTAACCATAGTTATCCGGCTTAGAGAGTTGAGCAGGTAAGAATAAGAAAGGCCCAGTGAAGAGAATTGAGAGTGAAATGAATTGAGAAATATTCAAGAGAAGGATAATTAAGAAAACTAGATCTAGACCGGAGGATGTATATGGATCAAAGAAATCATGTAAGACTATCCAACTAAGTCGGATAAGTTAGTGATTAATAAAAATGAGGCATTGTTGAGGTAGAAACCCTCAAGGCCCAAGAACAAGGTATTGTAATCTAACAAACTTGTTATGTAAACCTTGTTGTTTGTATTCTCTGCCGAATACCTGTTTAGATTGCGAGTATGTTGTATGTTTACAGATGTAACGCCCCTATTTAAAATATATATAGCGGAATCTAAAACAACCACTAGCGTTTACAGACCATCGGGCACCAAACACACGGTATAAAACCTCACTTGATTACATCCATTAAAATCATCTAAGTTACGGTCTGAATTACTTGAGAAATGTATGCATTAAAAAACATAAGTAAAATAAATAACTCTCAACTAATCCCGACCCATCTCTTAGTCACTTCGTGGTCACCTGCAATCAGTGCGTACTTGCCATGATGAAACCAAAGCAGCCCACCCTGGGAAGGGTGAGTCAGTTCCCTGGAATGGGACTGGCACGATTCTCTAAAACAGTAATTTAAAACCTAACTTCTAAAGCAAAACAGAAACTTGAATTCAAACTCTTACAAGTAAAATAGAGAAAAAGGCACTTCAAAACATTCAATTTATAGAGAAAAGAGAACAATACAAAGATAGAGATAAATAACTTTAAATTTAATAAGCATTCGTATATAATGTTAGATCCAATTCCAGTTAAGAGAATAAAACCCAGGTAGTCACAAAGCACTAGGAATGATAAAAATACCCATAAGCCGTGGTAGATAGTTTATGTTACCACCATCTAGAAAGTTGATTCCCATAGACAAACATACTCAAGAGTAGAACATAAACAAAGGGAGAGATGGCCCCCACTGCCAGTCAGTTGTCCATATGGACGAGGTAAAGCAGACCTCTGCAGCCACCGACCCGTTCTCGGTCATCGGTGAAAGTATGTGCACCACTTAATAAAAAGACTCCATAATCAAGAAGGCTGGCCAACGACTCGACTCATGGATGAAATAGTACCCAAAGTCAAATGAAGAATTACCAAGATTTAACATTTTCCGGTAACCATACAAGTTATACATCCACGGCTCAGTTAGTCACACAAATCTGCGTTAGTCACACAAGTAGTTTTCCTTTTGAAATTTATTTTTAAGCTCAGTTAGCGCTTTTCAAAAACGTTTCCTTACGTTTGTTAGTAAAAGTATCTAAGTACGAGAAATTGTACCTGGTATGAGTAGAAGCAGTAACCATACTCGAGTGTGTGATCTTCCACTAACAACCTATATTTAAAGTGTTACATGTAGTGATTAGCTAAGGAACTTGTAATGCTAAACATCTTTCATTAGGCCTATTTCATTTAATCTGGAACTTGTAGTTTAACCCAAGTCCGTGTTATGTTTTCGTCAATAGATTAAATTTCTAAAAATGGTTTTCGCGAGGTTTTGAACGCGTAACCTTGATTTAGTTCTGGGTTTGACTTGACATCTACACTATTGAACTTGCATGTCTTAAGCATACATTAAATTTTATTTTATCTCCTTATCCTAGATCGAAGTTTAGCTTACTTAAAACTCTTAGGTTGCAGTTGATTTATTAAACTTCTAGGTTGCAGCTTATTTATTCATTTAATATTTGATTAGAACTCAAAGGTTCAAGTTGGATATCCCCATTCACAAGTTCATTAAGGTTTTAAATTTTCATTGTATTAAAATCCAAAACTATTAGTATCATGTATAGGTTTAGTTCACCTTTTTAATTTCTTAATATTCTATTTCTTACACAATATTTTGTTTCTTCTATTTATTTATTTTTTTCTTGTTATCTATGTGTCTTAGGATATAGGTAAAACAATTTCTACGTAGCTTTATTGTATTTAATTATTCCTATTAACTTGTACACACATCTACATCCAATATATGACTCACAACATAAAGTATTTTCCTTAGTTTCAATTACTATATTAGCTGCGATACTATATAGTCAACATAAAAGCAGGTAAATTTCAATTCCTTGATTTAACCTAAGATAATATTTTACTTCTTTTATTTCTTTTTTTTCTCTATTTCTACTCAAAAGCTCATAGCCTAAAATATTTGTTAACATTATGTATTAAAGGTTAGTTTAGCCTTCTTATATTATTTTCAACCTACAAAGTTTATTATCCAACTATACTTTAATTTTCATTACATTAAAACCATATATTATAAGATATCTTATGAAAAATTCAGAAATACAATTATTAAATCTATTTCCTCTTTCCTAAAAAGTCCCAAATTCAATATACAGTAAATATGATATTTTAGGACATTATAAAAAATTTATTTCATAAAAATATCTTTGTTAATTATCTAAATAAATCAATAATACTCATAACTTACAAAAATTATAACTTGCGTTTAAAAACTGAAAACTCCTATTAATTTACACGAAAACAAACTAGATTTTATATCGAATCAATGGCTAAAATTTTGTGTCAAAATACATTAGGTAAGGTCATTAAATAAATCTAGCAAGTTAGAGTATTTACCTGTAATTCATACTGACTTAAACTTTACTAATGTTCTACGTTATAATCTCGGCCGTCCATTTTCATTAACTACGATCGGACGGGTCAAATTCCGCGAGTTCATCTCCTAACTTTAATCAGCTACCGATTGAGATTTCCTCGATTTCTCACAATCTACTGAACGAAATTCAATGATTCTTGTTTTGTTCGACTCGAAATCTCACAAAGATTCTAATGGTATTAGTTTCACGATCTATGATGCAAGTCGCTACGATTTCGATTCTGGGTTCGAATAGAATTAGGGTTTATATTAGTTCGGTTTGAATTTGCCAAATTTTCTCATTATAGTGCGTAATAGATCAAATTAACAGGTGGGTATGTTTGGTAATGTAAAAATGGGTGTCAATATCAGTTTAATTTGATTGGAAACATATCGGAAATGTACCGGCAAGGATTTTTGATTCGTTATTCTGGAAACTCTCAACTTATTGAGTGAACGAGGGTTGAACTTTGGGAATATATAAAACACAGTATAGATCGAGTTAGGCCATGGTTTTAGGCTTAATTGATAGAGGACATATAGCACTATAATCTTATAGAAAGGCTTGATCTAACTCGTATTATGCGCAAAGAAATCTGAGTCAAAAGATTCGGGTTTATACCTTGAGTTTTCCAGAAAATTTTATATTTTATGTGAAGTTCAAGTAGGCCACTTCAAGGATCAACTCGTGCCAACTGAGAGCGACTGGATCCACGAAACCTACCACAATTTAAACTAAATATGTAACTCTAAACGCGAGTGAAAGAATCATTGAAAACCATAGACTAGGGAGAAAGTTATAGATCTCACAAGATCTGGGTTTACCTAGTCGGTTTTAGGAAATTTTTTGGACAATAACACCGCCAGTTCGAGTTAGGGATTTAGACGCCTAGAACTTCCAAACAATTGAGAATCAGCCTTTGCTTCCTAAATAAGAGTAGTATAGCAGTTAAAAATCTTGAAAACAAGCTATGGATCGTGAATTTTCATGCACGAACAAAGAAGATATGATAGATCAAAGTTACGTTACCTACTGGATTTCTAGGTTATAGATTCTCGGGGAGGCAACATGAGCACGATTTTGTGAGAATTGTGGGAAGGATAAGGTCAAGTGAGGATGATGATTTGAAAGAAGGGTTGTAGGAGAATTAAATGCAAAAGACGACACTAAAAATACGAGGTTATGGCTGAGAAATTGAGGTCTGAAAATGGGGCAACGTTCTGGTAGTTGGCCAAGAATACTTAGCTGATTTTGGGGGAAACTTGCAGTCTGGATTTGGCACGACTCTCGAGGCACGCGGCTGAGCCAGGTAAGACCTGGACACGTCAACAACCTCAAAATTTTGGCTTTAAACTTCCCAAGATCATATCATGAGCTAGGATGATCCATTTTTAACGTTATTATCATCAATCTTCTTGGTTTTCCATAATCCTTTTATTGGTATAGGTATCATGGGCTGGTTTGACAATTCTCAAGAAGTCATCCCCAGCAAGGCTTAAGGAGCTTTAAGGTTTCTAAGATTTTATATTGACTTTCATGATTCAAATCAATGTTCCAAATATTTCTAAAATCTTTATAATATAATTGGAGTGTCTCAAAAAATTTCCAAGATTTATTTGCATATAAATTTTATTATTAAAGTCATAATACCATATAATAATTTAGTTTTTAATTGTATTATTTAGGAATTAGTAAAAGAAATCTCCTAAATTAATTTATATTAATTTATGGGGTATTTCAGTCTACCCCCTTAAAAGAAAACTTCATCTCGATGTTTAAAATCAACTAATAACTACTCACACCGCTTCGGGTGTGCTGGCAAGAATTCCAAGATGTTCATCCAATAATAATTCCAAATGCAATTCCGAACCAATCCATACCAATCCTTTATTTCCTTACATTTCCATTTCCAAATTCCCCTTAAGATTACTCAAAATCAAACCAAACCAATATATTTCATAGATAGAAATCAAGAGTCACACAATGTGTAAACCAAGTACATACATACACATCTCCATCACTCTACTAATAAAACAAACAGGGCATAATCTGGATGTGGTGATGAAGAAAGTGTATGCACTACCCCTTTAATAGAGCTAAGGTACTCCCTCGTACCACTACCAATGAGAACCCAAAGAAGGAAGGAATACAGGGGGGATATCATGTGAATAGGTGTGGGTAATTCAATCCCATGGAATCCTTAGTCTCCAAAGTAGCTTCCTCAACCCTATGATGCTCCCAAAGAACTTTCACTAGCTTGACTGATCTACCTCTCGTTTCTCGGACCTTCGTGTCCAAGATCTAGATAGAAGTCTCGTCATACCTAAATGTAGGCTCAATCTTCAATCTATCTGGCTGCAGCACATGAGAACGGTCAGGTACATACTTCTTAAGCTGAGATACATGAAAGACGTCATGTACCTTCCCCAACTCCGCTGGTAGATCTAGTCTATATGCTGTTGGGCCCACTTACTCAGTAATCCTGTATGGACCGACATACTTAGGGCTTATCTTCCCTCTCATCCCAAATCTGAAGATGCCTCTCATCAGAGACAGTCGAAGGAAGACCATGTCACTGATCTAAATTCGAGCTCTCTAGTACGCTGATCTCGTAAGATTTCTGCCTAAACTACACAGCCCTCATGTGCTGCTGAATAACTCTGACATCATCCTGCAGTGTTAGAATGTACTTTGGCCCAATCAAGACTACCTATGTAGGGTCACTCCATGATAAGGGAGTCTGGCATGGTCCGCCATACAGAGCCTGGAACGGTGCCATGCCGATTGATGAGTGATAGGAGTTGTTGTAGGAGAACTCTACCAGGTGTAGATGCTCTACCCAACTCCCCTGATAGTCTAAGGCGACCGCTCTCAACATATCTTCTAGTGTCTGAATCGTATTCTCGGTCTACCTATCCGTTTGAGGGTGGAAGGCTGTGCTAAGGCGTAACTTAGTACCAAACACCTCCTGCACCTGACACCAAAACCTGTTGAGGAAATGTGTGTCAAGATCGGAGATGATCGTCTTCAGTACCCCATGGTACTGGATGTGCTCTGTGGTGAACAACTCAGCTAGTTTGGGCACCTTCCATGTGTCCTTGATAGGTATGAACCTGGCTGTCTTGGTAAACCTATCAACTATCACCCATATTGCGTTCAGTCTACCTCTAGCTGGAGGGAGACCTAAAAAAAAATCCATGTTGATGTCGTCAATCTTCCAGCACGGTACGGGTAATGACTGAATCTGGCCTCCTAGTCGATGATGCCCAAACTTCACCTTTTGACAGGTGAGGCGTCGGGAGACAAATTCTGCTACATCCTTCATCATCCCGCTCCACCAGAATAACTGCTTCAAATCCTTGTACATCTTGATGGATCCAGGGTGTACTGACAATGTAAAGGAATAAGCTTTAGAGAGGATTCCGGTCTGAAGTTTGGTCGCGTCCTGAGGGACACAGAGTCTGCCTCTGACTCGAAGGTGTCCCTCGCTGTCTAGCTCGTAGTCGTACTTCAGACCATCATTCAAACCATCTGCTAACTTCCGCTTGACGCCCTATAGATACACATCACTGTCCTGGGCTATATATACCTCCTCAGCTATCACGGTTATCTCTATCAAAGAAAGGAGTGAATAAGCTCTTCTGCTCAGAGCGTATGCCACAACATTCCCTTTACCTTTAGTGTATTGGAAGTTGATGTCATAATCAGCTAGTAGCTCGACTCATCGTCGCTGTCTCAAGTTCAGATCCTTCTGGGTCTATATGTATTTCAGACTCTTATGGTCTGTCATACTCTGGAATGTGGCTCCATACAGGTAGTGTCGCCAGATCTTCAAAGCGAAGACTTTGGCGAGGAGCTCAAGGTCGTGTGTGGGATAATTTTCTTCGTGCTTCTTCAGCTATCGAGAAGCGTACTCTACAACTCTGCCATTCTGCATCAATACCCCACCAATCCCTTTGCCTGAAGCATCACAATAAACCTCGTATCCCTCGTTCCCTTCAGGGATTACCAGCGCTGGAGTTGTGGTCAAGGTGTCATTCAGCGCCTGAAAGAAGATCTCGCAGGCCTCTGTCCATACAAATGGGCTATCCTTCTTCATCAAAGACGTTAAGGGCTTATCTAGCCTAGAGAAATCCTTCATGAAGTGTCTGTAGTAGCCAGCCAACCCAAGGAAACTCCGAATCTCCATCACTGTACGGGGTCTGTGCCAGCTTTTCACCGCCTCAACCATAGCTGGGTCTACTGAAACTCCCTCAACTGAGATCACATGACTAAGAAATGACACCTTGTCTAGCCAGAATTCACACTTGCTGAACTTGGCATAAAGTTGTTTCTCTCTCAGAGTCTCCAAGATTGTCCTTAAATACTGCTCATGTTCCTCTCTGCTCCTGAAGAAAATTAAGATGTCGTCTATGAATACAACCACTGACTTGTCTAACTGGGCTTGGAAGACTCTCTGCATCAAGTCCATGAATCTTGTTGGGGCATTGGTTAGTCCAAACGGCATCACTGTGAACTCATAATGTCTGTATCTGGTCCGGAATGCTGCCTTCTCTATATCTGATTCAGCTACTGTAATCTGTTGATATCGGTAACACAGATCAATCTTGGAGAACACTTTTTCTCCCTTCAGCTGGTCAAATAGGTTATCGATCCTGGGCAAAGGGTACTTGTTCTTAATCGTGACATTGTTCAGCTCCCTGTAGTCGATACAAAGTCTCATGCTTCCGTCCTTATTCTTGGCGAACAACACTAGAGCGCCCCAAGGTGAGATGCTAGGTCTAATGAAACCCTTGTCTAGTAGCTCTTGTAGTTGTTTCTTCAGTTCAACCATCTCTGTAGGGCCCATCCGGTAGGGAGCCTTGGCAATCGGTCATGTACCAGGGATGAGGTCGATGTTGAACTCAACCTCTCTCAGCGGTGGGAGTCCAGGTAGCTCCTCTGGAAAAATGTCGGGATACTCCAACACAATGGTAATGTCACTCCTGAACTTTAGATCCATCCTCAGATCCTTGGCATAACAGTAATAGGCGGTAGCGCCCTCGGACACCTCCTTCATCAGTGAGTATCCGATACATCCTTCATAGTCGGCTGCTTGGGCTGCATTCGGTATGATACTGTGATTCCTGTAGCTGACTTCAAGAGGAGACGATGCTCTACACAGTGTAGTCTGCCTCTGTATCACTGTAGCATGTCCATGCCCACAATTAGGTCGAATCCCATGCCTAGGAAGACAATGTTATCGAGAAGAAAGTCTGCTCGCTTGATGTGTATGCTCAGGTCCTTACATTGCTTACTGCACTTGATTAACTCTCTGGATGGAAATAAAACTGAGCAGTCATAAATATTCTCTGTAGGGGCATCTATCTTAGCATGGAATGTCTAAGATATAAATGAATGGGAGGCTCCAGAATCAAACAGAATAGTGGCCTCAACTCCATTAATTAAGAACGTGCCTGTGATGACCATCCCATTGCTCTTTACTTGTGCTTGGTTCAACACATTCAGCTTGATCCCTGAGTTTCCACCCCCTATAACAAGCTAAAAAGTTTATAAGATTTTCATTCTTATTGAAAGCTTCATGAGTAACGCAAAGATTACAATGATGAAATTGTAAAATGTAGGGCTAGATATATCTAAAGGTTAGGTTTAGGCGGCCAGGTTTCATGTGGGTCTAGTTAATGATGGGTGTGGGGGCTGTGTTGGGCTTGATCCTCTTCACCCCATGATAGATAGGTCTAGATGCTCCTCTAAATATCAACACATCACCTGACTTCAGGAGGATCTTGGTAACAAGGTCCATTCTCCTCTGGTCACCAAATAGGAACTCCGCGTCGTCTTCAAGTGATACGGACTCCACTGGAACTCCTCCGGTGATGGACTCTAGCGATTCATCTTTGACTTGATGCATCCCTAGCTTACCTTCTTTACCATAAAAGTTGATGATGCACACTTCTGAGGTTAAATCGGGGACTGGCTCATCCTCCAGGTCTTGTGCTACCTTAACTACAACTCTCTTTGGATTGGTGGCAGCTCCACCTCTTCATAGCTCTTGGTGGTGTGGTTCCATTTCTTACCTAGGCACTTGATCTTCACCTTCATAGTCGAATTGTTCTTGAATGTAGGGGTGTAAAAGTTTCCTCCTTTCACACCTAGCTCCCAGATCTTGAGGATCAATGCGTATTGGACTGCTGGGGTCAGGTACTCTCATAGTAAGATCATCCCAGGTCTCAATATCTCACACTTCTCTGGTAGGTGTGGTTTGGCTTCAAAGGGAATGGTAGGTGTGGAAATAGGCAATATAGGAAAGCAAATATCGAAAGCTGAATGAAAACAATGATTGTTATTAAATAGTTTAAGATAAGATTCACAACTGGCAATGAAAGATGCTCACAAAAGAGGATTTATAGTTCATCCCTTTTACAATAAGAAGGAAAACTAGCTAATGGAATGTAAAGACAGTGAAATTTAAGCTTCTTCGATAGGAAGGTAGTCCTCACCAGGTGAACTCGGGTCATCACTTACTGCCTTGACACGGTCCACCAGGTTGAGAGTCGGTGCTTTGCCTAACCTTTGAGGGTAGTTCTGTCCCAGCCTTTGTGGATAGTTCTGGGCAGGGTGGTTAGTAGATGGTCCAGCACCTCCTGTGCCACCTCTACCACCTCCTCCAGTAGTATTAGTAGCTGGGGCTCTAGTCGCTGACCCAGTGCGTGGCTTGTAGCTCTTGGAATCCGGGATCGAGAAGTAGTCAAACGATATGTGCCCTTCCTACCGCAGTAGTGGCAAGTCGCAAGGGTTCCATCACACTCCTTGCCTGGGTGGTCCTGCTTGCACTTCTTGCAGAAATATTTCCTCACGGGTCTGTCTCCCCTGGGTGGCTCGTAGGGAAGTGGCTTGGCATCAGCATGAGAAGAGACGATGGCTTTCTCATTTCCTCCCTTGAAAAATCTTCCCCTCTTTTCATGATTCTGAGAGGGACGTCTTCCATTTCCTCCCCCATTATCATTCCTTCTCTTGCCTAACACCGATTCCAGATATGCAATGATGGTGTCACAGTCATTCACATCATCAACAAGTTCCTGTAGAGTCAACCCTTTGGTGAAACCGATCATAGTCATGATCCTGAAGTTCAAGCCGGTATGGAATTTGTCTACCAGGTACCTCGGAGCGTAAGCTCCCTCTCCAATAATAGCAAGCAACTCCACAAACTTGTTATAGTACTCAACAACAGAGGAAGTCCCTTGCTTCACTACTTAAATTCACTTTTCATCCTCTTCTATAGATATGATGGATAAAACATAGCTCTCAGGGCCACTAGGAATGCTTGGAAGTCAAAATTCGCCTAGGCAATCAGCTTGGCTATGACGGTCAGCCACCATTGATGAGCGGGTCCTTGGAGGAAGTAGCCCGCTATATCCACTTGGTGATCTGCTGGGACGCGAGAGAGATAAAAGCTTTCTGGATCTTGTCGATGTATTTCTTCGAAGCCGACGGTACTGGCAGGCGTTCGTAGACTGGGGGACGAAGATCGTTGACCGCTTTCAGCTAGTTAAACTCCCCGGGGGTTATTGACCAGTGGTGGTGGTGGCTACGGAATCTACTGAGCGATAGCCGCGGTCACAATCTGAGCAAAGACCTCCGGTGTAACAGCGTAGGGTCCATAGCCTCCTGAGGGACCCTCTCCTAAGAAGTCACTCCATAAAGTTAATAAGCATTCATATATAATGTTAGATCCAGTTCTAGTTAAGAGAAGAAAGACCTAGAGAGTCACAAAGGACTAGGAATGATAAGAATACCCATAACCCGTGGTAGACAGTTTATGTTACCACCGTCCAGAAAGTTGATTCTCATAGACAAACATACTCAAGAGTGGAACAGAAAAAAAAAGAGATGGCCCCACCACCAGTCAATTATCCACATGGACGAGGTAAAGCAGACCACCACTGCCACCGACCCATTCTCGGTCATTGGTGAAAGTGTGTGCATCACTTATGAAAAACACTCCATACTTAAGAAGGCTGACCAAGGACTCGACTCATGGATGAAGTAGTACCCAGAGTCAAAGGAAGAATTACCAAGATTTGACATTTTCCTGTAACCATAAAAGTTATACATCCAAGGCTCAGTTAGTCACATCAAGCTGGGTTAGTAACACAAGTAGTTTTCTTTTTGAAATTCATTTTAAGCTCAGTTAGCATTTTTTAAAAATGTTTTCTTAAGTTTGTTAGTAAAAGTATCAGAGTACGAAAAATCGTACCAGGTATGAGTAGAAGCAGTAACCTAACCCGGGTGTGTGATCTTCCACTAACAACCTATATTTAAAGTGTTACATGTAGTGATTAGCTAAGGAACTTATAATGCTAAACATCTTTTATCCTTAATGGTTTACAATTACTCTCTCATAAGGATGTGGGCTAGGTCTAGTTAATTAAATCTTTCATTCGACCCATTTCATTTAATCTAGAATGAATTAGGGTTTTATCCTGAGAGTGGCCCAAGCTCTCACTGAATTGTTTAAGCGGGCTTTTGGAGTTTATGGACTTAGGCCCAGTAGGTTAACCCAAGTCCGTGTTACGTTTTCATCAAATTTTGTTTCATGTTCTTATATGAAACAAAATTTATTGTATTTTGTTTCAAGTTAATAGGAAAAATTAAATACAATAAATTGACCATCTACGCTATTGAACTTGCATATCTTAAGCATACATTAAATTTTGTTTCATGTTCTTATCCTATATCAAAGTTTAGCTTACTTAAAACTCCTAGGTTGCAGTTGATTTATTCATTTAATAATTGATTAGAACTCAAAGGTTCATGTTGGATATCCCCATTCACAAGTTCATATAGGTTTTAAATTTTCGTTGTATTAAAATTCAAAACTATTAGTATCATATAGGTTTAGTTCAACTTATTAATTTCTTCATATTCTATTTCTTACACGGTATTTTTTTCTTCTATTTATTTATTTTTTTCTTGATTAGGTAAATCAATCTTTACGTAGCTTTATTGTATTTAATTTTTCCTATTAACTTGTACACACATCTAGTTCCAATATATGATTCATAACATAAAGTATTTTCTTAGTTTCAATTTAGTATATTAGCTGCGATAGTATATAGTCAACATAAAAGTAGGTAAATTTTAATTCCTTGATTTAAACTAAGATAATCTTTTACTTCTTTTATTTCTTTATTTTCTCTATTTCTACTCAAAAGTTCATAGCCTAATATATTTGTTAACATTCTATATTAAAGGTTAGTTTAGCTTTCTTATATTATTTTCAACCTCTAAAGTTTATTATGCAACTATACTTTAATTTTCATTACATTAAAACCATAGATTATAAGATATCTTATAAAAAATTCAGAAATACAATTATTAAATCTATTTCCTCTTTCCTAAAAAGTCTCAAATTATATATATAGTAACTATGATATTTTAGTCATATTATAAAATTTTTATTTCATAAAAATCTCTTTGTTAATTATCTAAATAAATCCATAATACTCATGACTTACAAAAATTATAACTTGCGTTTAAAAACTCAAAACCCCTATTAATTTACACGAAAATAAACTAGATTTTATAAGGAATCTATGGCTAAAATTTCGTGTCAAAATACATTCGGTAAGGTCATTAAATAAATCTACCAAGTTAGAGTATTTCTCTGTAATTCAAAGTGACTTAAACTTTACTAATCTTCTACGTTATAATCTCGACCGTTAATTTTCATTAACCACGATCGGACAAGCCAAATTCCGTGAGTTCATCCCGTAACTCTAATCAGCTACCGATTGAGATTTCCCCAATTTCTCACATTCTACTGAACAAAATTTAGTGATTCTTGTTTTGTTTGACTTGAAATCTCACAACGATTCTAATGGTACCATTTTCACGATCTATGATGCAAGGCGCTACGATTTCAATTCTGGGTTCGAATAGAATTAGGGTTTATATTAGTTTGGTTCGAATTTGCCAAATTTTCTCAATATAGTGCGTAATAGATCAAATTAGCAGGTGGGTATGTTCGATAATGTAAAAACGAGTGTCAATATCGGTGGAATTTGATTGAAAACATACCAGAAATGCCCCGGCAAGGAATTCTTATTCGTGTGTTTGGAAACACTCGACTTAATGAGTGAACGAGGGTTGAACTTTGGGAATCTATAAAACACGGTATAGATCGAGTTAGGCCATGGTTTTAGGCTTAATCGATAGAGGACATATAGCACTATAACTTACAAAAAGGCTTGATCTAACTCGTATTATAAGCAAAGAAATCTGAGTCGAAAGATTCGGGTTTATACCTTGAGTTTTCTAGAAAATTTAATAATTTATGTGAAGTTCAGGTAGGCCACTTCATGGATCAACTCGTGCCAACTGAGAGCGTCTCGATCCACAAAACCTACCACAATTTAAACTATATATGTAACTCTAAACACGAGTAAAAGAATCATTGAAAACCATAGACTAGGGAGAAAGTAATAGATCTCACAAGATGTAGGTTTACCTAGTCGGTTTCTGGAAATTTTCTGGACAAGAACACCGCCAGTTCAAGTTAGGGACTTTAGACGCCTAGAACTTCCAAACGATTGAGAATCAGCCTTGGCTTCCTAAATAAAAGTTATAGAGCAGTTAAAAATCTAGAAAACAAGCAATGGATCGTGAATTTTCATGCATGAACGAAGAAGTTATGATAGATCAAAGTTACGTTACCTACAAGATTTATGGGTTCCAGATTCTCGGGGAGGCAACTTGAGCATGATTTTATGAGAATTGTGGAGGATTAGGTCAAGGAAGGTGATGGTTCAAAAGTAGGGTTGTAGGAGAATTAAATGCAAAATATGACACTCAAAAATACGAGGTTGTGGCTGAGAAATCGGGGTCTGAAAATGGGGTAACATTCTGATAGTTGGCTGAGAATACTTAGCCAATTTTGGGGGAAACTGGCAGTCTGGCCTGGGCACGACTCTCAAGGCGCGCGGCTGAGCTAGGTAAGACGTGGACACATCAGCAAACCTCAATATTTTGGCTCTAAACTTCCCTAGATCATATCTTAAGCTAGGATGATCCATTTTTAACGTTCTTATTATCAATCTTCTTGGTTTTCCATAATCTTTTTATTGGTATAGGTTTCATGGGCTGGTTTGTCCATTCTCAAAAAGTTAACCCTATCAAGGCTTAAGGTGCTTGAAGGTTTATATGATTTTATATTGACTTTCATGTTTCAAATCAATGTTCCAAATATTTCTAAAATCTTTATAATATAATTGGAGTGTCTTGAAATTTTACCAGGATTTATTGACTTATAAATCTTATTATTAAATTCATAATACCATATAATAATTTTGTTTTTAATTGTATTATTCAGGGTTTAGTAAAAGAAATCTCCTAAATTAATTTATATTAATTTATGGGGTATTTCAACAGTATTACATGTTGTGATTTAAATAAAATCAATCACATGCTTAGACGACAATTAGTTGGGTGTGGCCCGGTAGTAGCGGGTTGCATGACTACCATACCAGCAAAGGTGCTGAGCCCCTTTGAGGCCACCCATTATTTTTCAGGTACAATGGAGCTGATTGCCGTTCGAGAGTAGGATGGGGCTGCTGCTAGTATGGTAGTCATTTAATTACGTTTGTAATTGTAATAGAGTAAGACCGAAAGTGTTACCGAAAATGGATTATAATAGACTCGGTATAATATTGATTGGGGATTGTATATGACTCGGTTTAGTAATGGAATAAGAATTGTATTTGTACAAGTACTCGGGAATTCCGGTCCATCAGATCGTTACTGTATTGAGTTAGGCCTAGTTAGTCACGTGGGTGACTAACGGCATTGTTTCAACCACCGTTGTAATTGAATTTTTCCACTACGAGTGTAATGATGAATGAGGCGATGATGAGTTAATGATGTGTTAAGCGGTAGGGGTGTTATAAAAAGTGGTATCAGAGCGGAGTACCGCTATGATGTCTAAAATTACCGTGCTTAGAAAATACTGAGTTATGAATTAGAGACTTTGCGTCAAGGGTTGAGCGTTAGTGTGAGAGATACGCTAGATAGGAATTCCCAGTGTGTACTGGATACCTACAATATCCAACCCACCCTCCACATTCCCTATTTTATAACTCGAAAAAGAACGCCAGGGAGATGGAAAGTCCTCTCTTACTTGGGAAAACCCGATCTGGCGGTTACGAAATAATTCTGTAAGAACTAGAACCTGTCATACGGTAGATTCCAAGAACTGGAAATCCCTAAGACGGTTCCCGTTTGAACGACAATACCCGCACTTAATAGCAAAAGATTGAGAATCCTACCCATAGGAAAATGAAATTCCGCCAGCATGAGTTTACCTGCTTAGCAGTCGAGAGAACCATGCCTGGCCAGCAACAAGGGAAGCCCTAACCGTGCAACGATGCGGAAAAAGGAGAAGTAACTAACCCGAGACTTTGACATACTAGCCCAATAGCTAGATTGTACCACCAACGGTATACTAGCCGACTAAGGAACTAGTCAAGAGTGTGTAACTCCAACCCTACACCCCAAAGAAGGTTACAATACCTGAACGACATAGCTCAGAAAACTATGAGAACTTCTATGCAATATACTTCGACAGGACTACAGATGTAGTTCCTAAGGAAGAGACAGCCTCGGTAACCATGGTAAACGCGTGGGAACGAGCAATGAGGAAAGACGTAGAACTAAGTAAATAGGGGTCTCCGAGAATGGAGAAGCACCCTGATTAATGACTACCATCACCAGACAAATAAGAAGCTGCTCAGAAGATCGATTACCAAGACTAGGGATCAATTGAAGAGCTAACAGGGCTACCGAATACGGTACAGATGGAAACAATACCGTAACTGGTATATGTCGAACCGATATCCAGCTTGCATAGCGCACTTACCATAGCAAGTGCTGTAACAACAGAGCTATTCGGGGAAACTTTTAACAACAAAGAGGTACTTAGTAAGTACCATGATAGTGATGGAAGCAAATATAGGATCACAAATTCTAAGAACTTGAAGAACGAAACCTTGGAAAGGCCTAACGGCCTAACCATAGTATTAAAGAATATACCAGTCAGCGAGAAGCTAGACACGGTTAAGACAACCAGACGTTTAAATACCGTGAGAATTTTTCTTTCAAACTCAAGTTTTTATTTCAACACCAAATTCATTCAAAACCGCAAATTTTTAAAACCAAACCTAGAAGAATAGCAGCAAGTTATCATAGGATGATACAAGAGGAGTTGACAATAAAATACTTCACCTAGGCGTGAGACGAGCACTACGAGTGTACAAAAATGAGATGTGGGGAGACCGCACTCCGAAGGAGCTTGTAGGCCTAACAGACTTATAATTAAGTTAGTCAGGTATGTAGTAATGTATCAGTAAGGTACCCCATATATGTATACGAGTAGTGTACAGAACACGAGAAGTAGCCAACTCCGCACCATTGTCAGTGATGCAAATTCATACTAGAGCAGTTGACTACCTTGGATGATTAAAGAGAAAGAACTCAGTAAGCTAAAGAGCCTAAAGGAATTAGAGAACTCATGTCAAGAAAATAACAACATTTAGGAAGTGCTCCTCACCCTCATTGTCAATTATAGACATCGGATATGTCTCAAGAATCTCAAAGGAAATACATGATAGCCGTAATGAATACCCAGCCCAAAAATATTAAGGCGATGCCTAACATAGACACGTCAGTGTTCAACGAACGGGATGGAATTCCCAGAACAATCACCAAGGCTGCTGGGAAATATCGTTCTTCACTAAAGCGGATATTAAACCCAGCCAGGAACGTGAAGCAGAAGCATCAATGATCTACCCAAGAACGGGAGACATTACAATCCTAAACAAGTTCGAATTATGGTACCGCAAGGCTGTATAGTTTACCAAATATAACCATGAATATTAGCCAGATGAAACGGCGTAACTCAAAACGTAGGAATAATCCTTGAAAAGTGATTGAGTCAACAAAGTTGAACGGAATATCGTGATATAAACGTAAGAGTTTAAACAAATACTTGGTTAAAACACTGAAGGGAATCCACTTAACAGAAGGTACCCTAAATTGCCATGAGGCAATCATATTAATATCAGATTTCTTAAGGAGCCTCCTATGAAAGGAAGCATAATGCAACGACCTTGTCATGGAGCCCAGTACTACCTCTAAACAATTTGATGGTATACGGAAGGGTAGAAACTTGTGAACGGCCTACAATGAGCGGATCTCTAGCCAACATGGCTTATAAGCTGTGAACCAACTACGATACATTGAACCGAACGGTTGCAAAACCTACATAGAGTCATAAGAAGAATTGCCAGGAATGACACCAATAACACGGGAGGGATTATTGAATTTCAATGAATAGAGCGGAGAACGAACCACTCATGATAGGAGTGGGAATACCTATCGTTATTGTGAGACCACTGGAGTGGTGAATATGTGGACCCTCCAAAAGAGGATTCCACCTGGTAATATAGTGAAGCTTGAGCAGGTGGTTATTGCCAAGGGATAATTTGAACAAGAAAGAGAAATTTCCAAGTCTAGTATGAAAAGAAGCTTTTATAGCAATTATCAAAAACCGAAAGAG
The DNA here is from genome assembly GCA_023374045.1 of Limonium bicolor. NCBI lineage: Eukaryota > Viridiplantae > Streptophyta > Magnoliopsida > Caryophyllales > Plumbaginaceae > Limonium > Limonium bicolor. Next base: position 6,438,316 of record CM041780.1, read on the forward strand.
TAGCCGGTTTAGAAGCAAACACAGTATGTGTACAATGCGAACTGTAGAGTGAACAACACTTAAAGAGCATAGAGACTTAAAGAATAGCATATTCAGTAATAAGCCATGTAAATGGCGAACCATAGTCTGAATGGTGGAAGCACATGAGCGGAAACTAATGTAGTAGCGGATGCCATGTAAATCAATATTGTATAATCAGTGAGAAGATGGTGCGTAGTAAGTGACCATTTTGTGAATATAGTCAGACAATGATAGAAAGAACGAGCGGAATTATGAGCTAAACTCAGTGGAGATGAAAAGCAAGAGATGGTAGATAAACTGGGCAGTAAAGCCAGTAGTCTTTTCCATGTGATGAAGGATCTAAGAGGAAACACATTATTCACTCCTATAGCAATTGCATAGGAAATTGAAAGCGTATACCTAGAGGATCAAATTGATAAGTGAAGTAATAAACTTTGGGACAAGAGTACCCAGTTGCTTGATAATCAACAGTCATAGATACAGAAGACTTGCAAACACACCAACAAACATGCAGCAAGCTAGTTAAGCGGAAACCTTGAAACGAAATCGTGCGGCCTTGGGCCGAAGAGACACGAAGAACATTGGAAGTACCAACAATCACAACAAATGAATTCCGTTGGAATAAAGGCCGGAGAAACTTATGAACGTTATAAGGACCGACGCATGGAAAATACAAGGTCGTACAAGTAAAAGAACACTTGTACAGAACCAAATAAGTGAGCTTAATTCAGAAGCCACTAATAACAGAGGAAGCACTACACATTAGGTTGTAGCTCTACCTCAACTGACAGTAAGTCAGAAGAATCAAGTGAGCAATCATGGAAGTACACAGCAGTATGCACAATAGATTCCCAGAGAACTGAATAGAAAATCAAAAAACTCATCGAGTTCACGTACGGTTAGAAATACCACGTGTCAATTGAGAGACTTATTCCTAAGAGAAAAGGGATAAAAGAGAGATATACAACACATTGAGAATAAAAAAAGGGTGAATTAAGCTCTAAAGTTATCAGGGTCGCGCAGCAGAAGCTTGTGGGCCCTAGCTCACAGGTTTAATATACGTAGTGAATATGAACGAATGGCTAATTATCAATGCCTTGAAGCCTGGTAGGCTAGAACCGTACCGGTTATGAGTTAAGCAAACTCTAATGAGAATTCTTGGTGCAGGGACTAAACCGTCAATATGGTTAAGACCCTTTGACCAAAGAACATTGTATAATAGACCGCTTGGAAGCTAAAGCACTCCATGATGGCTGAATGCCTTAGACCAATGTTCAAGGATGACATATGGTAAATTACGTGGGCGTAATCCTTTTTAAAGGGGCTAGAGCGAAAAGCCACTTAGCGTGTGTTTCACATGTTAAGTACATAAACTACGATGTGCATAGCTCAAAAGAATTTGTTTTGATGATTGATATGTATGTTACCTAAACATATGTATTCATTCATAGTCTAATTATGGTCATTACGCACAGGAGATGCGAATACCATTGATATAAACATGACTACCTTGTAACACCGGTGTGAGGATACAAGTGGAAAGGAGTAGAGAAACTCCTGGCGAACTAAAACGCTGATAGTATATGTCTATTGTAGATTAGACATGGTATTATGATGTATGAGTCGGTATGAAACCAATGTAGAACCTAATAGGAATTGAGTTCCCTAGGTAAATTGCTTGAAGTAAATTGAGAATGATTGGTGAATAAAATTCCATAAATTGGAAATGTATTTCTTTGTGATTATGACTAGAAAGATCAAAAGATAGAAAATGGAAAAAATGATTGAATTATTTGTTGATTGAAATTGACGTGGGAAGTTGAACTTGATTTGCTAGCGATCAAAGGTAACTGAACACAAATTGGGGTGGAAGGATAGTTCAACACTGATGCTAATCACATCAGGGTTGAGTGATTCTTGAAGCTTCCTATAAGTGGTCACAAGTAATCACGCTAAGAATAGATGCAGTTATCTTAAATTGGATTTAGAGTTGTATTGTGTTTTGAAAAAGGATTTTCAACTGGTATTTGCAAAAAGGATTTTTCCTTCAAACCTAAGAATGAGGGTTAGTTTTAAAACCACTACCACATAACCGAGGGTTGCGGTCCTTTGTCTGACCGGGAGATTGGTGGGAGTGAGGACTAGTTTTGAAGCCACTACCACTGGCCGATGACAGCGGTCTTATGTCGAGATGACCAGAAGAATGGTGGGATGAGCGTTTGGTTTTTCCAAGGGCAGTGGGACGTAGAAAAGTCCTGTGTCTAGATGACCTAGAGTGCCGAGGATGTCTATATGTGCGAACGTTTTAATCAAGTAACCAAAGGAACAGTGGGCCCGAGAGCGTAAGTGCCCATTAGTCATGAATCGGTCGTGAACCAGAAAGAGTAAGTGTTCAGCGTGACCGGTACCTGCGTGATCACATTATGTATTACACGATATGGATTCGAGGACTGTAGTGCCTTCTTATCTTCGGACCGACCCCATGAAGAGAATATAAAATAGTATTTTTGATTGCCATACATGCAGTGACATGTGTGGATGTGTGGTATACATTAAGACAGACCTGTTGAGCTTGTAAGGTTATATATGTGTTATGACCTTGGTATATGATTTGTCTAAATGGCTAACAATATTATGTTCACCAACTTTGAGGGAAAAGTTCTTTAAGGGTGGTAGATTAAAATACTCCGGACTTAAATATGGTGATTTAATTATTCTAATATGAGATTTAGAGGCCTAATGATGCCTAAAGAATTTTGGTGAAGAAAATAAAACTAAAAGAAAAGAGAAAACGCGTACAAGGCATAAAACGTAAAAACATGTGTTACACAACCATAGCATGTATATGACCTCGAATAGGGTCCTAGATGGACTCCTAGGACTTACTATTACCCGAAGTACATATGGAAAAATTCCCGAAGAAAACGAATCCATATAGTGGATTAAAAACGTAAGTGAAGTCCTAAAGCATGTTTTTCGAGGAAACTCAGAAACGTGACTTTAAGCAGTTTAATGGGCTTGTAAAAATTTTAGTTGATCATATAACTATATTTAAATATTAATGAACGTCTTAGAACCATTAAAATTAACAAAACGAGAAAAATCCTAAAAACGGGCCCGGTTGATGAATAGTGCCAAACCGGGAAAATTATTAGCGTTTCTTGCGAAAAGAGGAAAACGCCCCTACTTAAGTGCTACAGTGGGGCTGGTTTTTATGAGCGACACAACACCTCTCTCTCAACTAATAAACTAGCTTATTAGTTAAAAGAAGACAAAAGCAAAAAGTAGAAAAGTACATATACCCTTTTTGCTCTCTCTCTCTTCCATTCTCCCCTCTCTCTCATTTTTGTTTCTTCCCAGCCGGTTCCACCCTTCCCTTTCTCCTTTCCCATGATTTGGAAGCAGCTCTCATGGCTTCCCCGCCTTTCCTTGCTTCCTTTACAAGGCTCCAAATCAAAAACTAAACGCATCTTCTTAGTTGAGTCAAGGGAAATCTTTTACACCTTTCAAAACCTCCAATGGTTGAAGATGACCTCCATGGGTATAGCCCCATTTGAGAAGAAAAAGGCATTTTCTGAAGCTAGTTCATCTCCTCATTCATTCATGGTAAGAAAAATTAAAAACTCACTTTGTCCTTCATTTCCCTTATTGCTGATTTTGGCTTCTCAAGAGGGTTTATTCCTTGTTTTGTATGAGCATTTATCCAAGCTTCAAGAGGGTGGTTGGAACTCTCCTTTAATTCATGACCAAAAGCCATTCTAGGGTTCAAAGGTAAATCCTTAAATTTTGTGCTTTAAGCATTTCCTTTGCAAATTGATAAGTTCTCATTTATCCATTTGGGTGTTGATCTAGAATTGGGCAAGTGCATTGCCCACCTTGGCCGAAAATGAGATGAAAAAGAGAAGAGGAGATGAGAAAGGGAAACTTGGAAGCTTAAGGTAAATAATCTACCTTAATGACTAACTTAAATGCTTTTAGAATTTTAGGATGGGAAATAAATAGGACAAATCTAAACATGTGTTGGAAAGTGTGTTTGGTTGACCTAAGAGAGAATTGTCATTATGCTTTGTAAAATGAGGAATTGTGTTTGATTTAATGGCCTTGGAGCCAAGTCATTTAAAATTATTGCATAATAATGTGGTGGTGAATTTTGGATGAAATTATGAGCAGATAGAATCCACTAAGGATTTGGTTAGCTTATGTTGAATTATGGATATTTTGGTTTAGGTGATGAAGATGATGAAATTTGGATGTGTTAGTATAGTGACAAAGTTATGGTGAAATTTCTTTAGAAATAAAGTGGATTAAGTGACTTTAAGAGTTAACATGACTTAGGGTCAACTATGAGTGACTAGGGATGAATGTGGTTAGTTAATCACCCTAGAATGCTTGTTGAAGGATATGATTGAGTTGGGCAAAAATCTATAGCAAAAGGTTGTAGGAAAGTCTTAGACTTGCTTGGTGGTAAACTAGGTTGTATAACCTTGCAAGTGAAGGTTAGACTTGGGTAATAGAGATGAAATGTCTAGGAAGAGTTTGGTATGGTGAATGGGATTGTAGGAGGAACAATTGAGCCAGTAAAGTGGTGAGCAAATAAGCTTTTTAGAAATTTGAAAACTAAATTGTAGTGTAGAAAAAGTTGAGTGAAAATTTGTGTAATTGACCAAGATTTGAGTGAAAGGTAATCAATCAAGGATTTGAGGAGGTTAAATGTGTGTTTATGGTGTTAGAACATGTTTGGATACATGTGGAAAGATTGGAAAATATTTGGGTAAGAATTGGAGTTAGAATAGAAATTGAAAACTGTAAAATGCAACAGAGAGTTACAGGGTCCGAGACTTAAGTCTAGCAAGAAGTCCCGGACCACATGTTAAAAAGGGCCAAGAATAGCTGTACAATGCTGGTTCGGGACTTAGGTTAAGGATGAAGTCCCGGACCACTTGAAAAATACGCCCGAGAGTTAAAGCAGCAGCTTGGTCCAGGACTTGGGGTAAGTATAAAGTCCCAGACCACCCTAAAATTCTTCCCGGGAGTTTCTAAAATGCATTGGTCCGGGACTTAAGGGCATGACCAAGTCCCAGACCATCCCTGGAATTGTAACTGTGAGTGTTTTAAGGCAATTAAATGATGGGGATTGAATGGTAATGGTTCTAGATGATGATTAGGATTTACTTGGTGACATGTAAGGGTCATTAGAAGTGTAAACAAGTGCTAGATTGAATGTGAAAGTAAGAACTTAAGACCACCAGAGTAAAGTGAAGATTAACGGGACAACAGGGTTAATTACGGGCGCATTAGTCGTTTAAATTTCGTATTGCCTTAACTTTAATAGGAATACTTGGAATGTTATCAGTGCTGTGAGAATTATCTGAGGAGCTTGAGACAACATGCTAGAGTGGTTTCATGGTGAACGGTATGGTTTTCTTGCAATCTGTGTCCTATCGAGTTACACTTGGCTTGTGTGCTATCTGCTTATGTGCACCGACCTAATAAGATAAATGCATGAAAACGAATATTGTATTGTATATCTTGATGCCTTGCTGTTTCTTGTGTGAGCTAACTGTCTTTACTTTGAGCTTGCGATCTAACTTAGAATAGTAGACCAACTCTTGAAAGAAAGACAAATAACGGTTAGAGAATCGAAACGAAATAGTCCACAAAATAAATGATAGTGGAAAGGATATATATAACCTCTATTAAGAGAATAACAATAGTTCAACGTTATGAACTCATGAGAAAAGTAAAAAGAGATGTACGGGACTATTAGACTCCCTTCAATGGTTAGTCGACCTCCTACGTAAGGATTCGAACCAACAAGAGAATGTAACCAAACTTCTAAGTATTGGTAACATAGGGGCAACCCTTAAATTTGAGAACACAAGAACTCAAGAAAATTCCCTAAGCTATTAGATGACATCAAGAGCGACGCTTCTAGGCTAATATACGTAGTTATATTGTGACTCCAAGGAGAGGAGTATTTGGGAATGTGAGAAGTCTAGTGGAGATTCGGACGTGCGTGAGAAAGTGGAACTAAGAGAGTAGTTCTGGTTACTAGTTTAGCCTTCCCACCATGCTAGACCCGCTATCTGGTCAAAACCGGGGAAGTAAGACTAGTACCGTTAAAGCCCGGTATCAAGATCTATATGTGTGTCTCTACCTGGAGGCCTGAGAGGCTTAACCATAGTTATCCGGCTTAAAGAGATGAGCGGGTAAGGATAAGAAAGGCCCGGTGATGAGAATTGAGAGTGTCCTTGCCCGGTGGTCAAGTGAAATGAATTTAGAATTATTCAAGAGAAGGATAATTAAGAAAACTAGATCTTGAACAAAGGATGTCTATGGATCGAAGAGAACATGTAAAACTATCCGACTAAGACTGATAAGTTAGTGATTAATAAGAATGAGACATTGTTGAGGTAGAAACCCTTAAGGCCCAAGAACAAGGTATTGTAATCTAACAAACTTGTTATGTAAACCTTGTTGTTTGTATTCTTAGTTGAATACCTGTTTTGATTGCGAGCATGTTGCATGTTTACAGTATTTCATGTTATGATTTAAATAAAATCAATCGCATGCTTAGACGACAATTAGTTGTGGGTGGCCCGGTAGTAGCGGGTTGCACGACTACCATACTAGCAAAGGTGCTGAGCCCCTTTGGGGCCACCCATTATTTTTCAGGTACAATAAAGCTGATTACCGTTCGAGAGTAGGACGGGGTTGCTGCTAGTATGGGTAGTTATTTAGTTACATTTGTAATTGTAATAGCGTAAGACCGAAAGTGTTATCGGCAATGGATTGTAATACACTCGGTATAGTACTGATTGAAGATTGTATACGACCCGGTTTAGTAATGGAATTAGAATTGTATTTGTACAAGTACTCGGGAATTCTGGTCCATCAGACTGTTACTGTATTGAGTTAGGCCTTGTTAGTAACAAGGGTGACTAACAGCATTGTTTCATCCACCGTTGTAATTGGATTTTTCCGCTGCGAGTGTAATGATGAATGAGGCGAAGATGAGTTAATGATGTGTTTAGCGGTAGGGGTGCTACAATTTTTATTAAATTTGAAAGTAGTTACAACAATTTTAAATATCAAAATGACCAAATTTAATTGAAAAGAAAAATATACAAGGTGGAGGAAGAAGAAGACATACAATTAATTACGAATTATAAAAGAGTAAATTAAGAAAACTAAAGACCAACAAAAAAAGAATGGAGATGCAAGAAGAGATAAGATAAAATTAATGACAAATAGTCAAAGACACACTCAGCTTGGATGGAAGCAAAAGACGTAACATCAGAAGACTAAAACCTAGAACATCTAATATAAAAAAAACATAACCAAGTCAATAGAAACATAGAAACTAAAATTTGCTAAACATACTATACAAAAAATATATGTCATGTAATGATTGATCTAAAAGAATTTCTAAATTGACACCCTACACTAATAAAACTTACATCAATGTTGTAGGTAGATGTTTCATATTTTTTTCGTCTATGTCATAGCCAAATTACCATAGTAAATTCTACATAGCACAAAATGAGTAATAAAACTATAGAAGTGTAATCACCTTGTAAGAATCTCTTAATCTAGTTACAAAAAAGTCATGAACATATGAGAAGACTTTTACAGTTTGTTACCCAAAATTTTAACCCCCTCAGAATAGTCTCCAAGGCATACGTGTTACAAAGGGCAAACTGGTCAAAATGCACTAATACGGGATTTTCCAAGGACATTCTCGGGATTTTCTATTTTTCATATGACTTGTTCACTAGCTCCAAACACTTCCAAAATCATAGTCATTATGAAAAGTAGTTCATGATTTTCTGATAATATATATTCTACAAATTTAGCTTTTAATTCATATTATAAGCTATTTTCTTTAATAATTAACACATGAAATAGCCTCAAAATAGAAATAAAAAGGTTTCCAAAATTAAAATGAAATTGTCACATGGTTAGCATGACTACATGCAGTCATAAACCTGAAATTATTTTATTTGGAACCTTAGCCCAAAATTTAAAAGAGAAATTCAATAATTTTATAATTTTCTCTCTCCTTTGGAAAATTCCCAAATCACGTCCAAATGTCATGACATTTTAACACAAGATAGAGAATGATTTTTAAAGACTAACACCATTGAAATTTCGTTATTTCAACTTTCCAATCGTAAGTTATGAATTATGGGATATTCCAGATTGTAAGATTTATTTATAATCGGTTTTTATCAATATAACCTGATTCCAACTCTACAATTCCTAAAAATAGTCTTTTATCTTTGGTTAAAATTTCTGAATTTGTATCGACATGTAGCATGTTTTAAAAAATCAGATTCTCTTAGAGCACAAAATCAGGATTTTAGATAAAAAATTTGTTCAATCAAAATGACCTTGCTCTTTCTATAAAAGGACCTTCTAAAACGATCTATGGCAAAGGAGAACATTTCCAAAGTCAAAAGAGGCAGCCGTCAACCTTCATCCCATGTTTGTCCACTCCCAAGTCTCAAATCTATATCGAAATCATCCCGAAATCACCAAAAACACATTCCCTCTTCTCCCATTGAGCTTCCTAGCACCAAAAAACCAAATATACCGAGACAAACCGTGGTCAGCAATATAAGGAAAAAGGGGTCAGAAGCTCGGGTCAAAGTCGAACCAGATTGGCCATCAACGAAGCTCTCGAAGATTCCTGACGTGAAGAAACAATCAAATTCCAAAGTCAAAACAGGTTGGAATTTGAATTCTTTAACTCCCCTAATCTCAATACACTTCTGGCTAAAATTTCTATTCAAATTGAATTTTCTTTGCTTCTGAATTAAAGTTTATTTATGTTTCTGTCCACTAACTTGTTCAATAAGTTTCATCCTTAATTCGTAGTCAAATTGAAAACTTTTGATTACTAACATGTTTATAATCTTTCAGGCTACAAACCCATAAATTGTCAGCCAAAAAAACCGCCGGGAACCACCCAAACACCACCGTTCGAGGGGGTCCGCACCCACGGACGCTATGTCCGGGGTCCCGGAAGCCCTATCCGTATGCCCGGACACCCCCGGACGGTGGCGGGACAATTTTATTTTTAAAATCTAGGGTTTTTTCAACTTATGTCCAGGCCCGCGGACGCCTTGTCCGTGGCCCCGGACTTTTCAAAATTGTGTTTTCTTATTAATTCGACTTTTTTGTTTATTTTAGATTAACTAGGGTCTGTCGGTTAGGACAATAGGTTCGTGGCCGTGGACGGAATCAAAATTTGACCTAATTCTGCCTCTGAAACCCTAGTTTAGGTATTTTAATTTTTTATTTTATTTTTATGTCAAAAAATGTTAAAAAATAAAAAAAACCAGAAGCGCGCACTTAGGTTAAAATGACTCATAATAAGTCGTAATTAAACTAAGTAGAGGAAAAACAACTTCAAGGGGTAATGAAAGTAATTGAACCCTAATTAAGTCGAATATCAAGCCCCCGTACCCAAACTCTCCTTTCCTAATTTGATCTAGGCTAAAATTAGGTGGCGACTCATAATAGGTTCCAGTGAGCTAGCTTAGGTTTTAATAAATATGGTTAAATGACTTAGTTATTAAACTTAGGTTATAAGTGGACCTCAAACCCGATCAGATCCTAATTAACTCGAATCAACCTAGGATAGGGTTTAAAAATCAAGGCTCACAGACTGGCGACTCTTCTGGGGACAACTTCTTAATTCTAAATTATTTAATTTTAAGAAAGAGGGCTTAACTCAAAAAAATTTTATTTATGGCTTTATTACTTTGTTTGTTTACTTTCGTGCGCACTTTAATTTCCTGCACCTTTGCATCATATGAGAGCGAAGGTCCACACAAGCCGATTTCACCCCGGGACCCATTTTAGGGTCCCCTGTCAGGGACTCACACCTTTTAAGGTGATGTGAATAAGCGGGGGAAAAGAGGAGGATGTCGTCTAACCACATCCCATTAATATCTGGGCTTTAGCGCCAAGCGTTTTCCTAGCAGTGTCCTTACCTAGCCTTGTTTGGTCATTCAAAGACCCGACCGTAGACGCACACCTTTAGGTGATGTGAGAAAAGTGGGGAAGCCCAAGGAGAATAGCGTGCAAGCCCTATTCCTTTGTGGTGACCTGGGCCCATGCCCCAAGCACCTCTCCGGATCGATCAATACCCGAATTGGATAAGCGTCAAGTGAGGACATGTTGAAATTGTATGAGCCTTGTTTGCTTGTATGATAGGCTCACTACCAAGATTATAAATTGATAGGAACTTTCCTACATCAACTCAGCCCAACCCGAGTTGGCAGCTTTATTGTTTACGGCCCAAAGGCCCTGCTTGGTTTAGTATGTGAGTCATTTGGGCTTCGGCCCAAAAGTTTAGATTTAGGTGATCTCTCTTTCAGCCCAATTTGAATTATCAATTTAGTTCTAGTCCCATAAAAAAGAAATCCACCCAAACATAAAGCAATCCATAAGACATGAAAGTCAATCAAGCCTTTCCATTTCAGCCCAAGGCCCATTCTAGTCTGGGTAAAATTTTTGTTTGGGACCAGGCCCAAAGTCCTAGATTTAGGTGTCATATCTTTTAGGCCCACTCAAAACTGTTTGTTTAGGTTTCAACCCATTTGAATTCAAGATAATGTGCGTAACTTATTCAAGGCCCAATAGGAACATCAAACAAATCTTAGACTTCTAAGTTTCTCTCTCGGCCAAGTGGCCCTTTCACAGTTCATGTGGCTTCCTTCAGCCTGTATGCATCACTACTAGATTAAGGGCATTCAGGCCCGCACATCCACTCTAGTCTAGAAGTCCCTCTGGCTCATATGTCTTACTTCAATCCCAAATCATTTTGGCCCAAGAGCCACAATCCCAAATCATTCCAGCCCAAGTGCCACATTGCCAAACATATTCTGGCCCAAGCACCACAATCCCAAACACATTCAGGCCTAAGCGCCATATCCTTAAACCCTTTTCGGCCCAAGCGCCACATTTTTAAACACTTTCTGGCCCATGTGACACACTCTCTAAACAATTGGGCCCAAGCGTCACATCTTCACAACATTCTGGCCTAAGTGCCACAATCTCACAACACATTCCGCCCTAGTGCCGCATTCTCATAACATTCCGGCCCAAGTGCCAACCCACATATAAATTATTATGGCCTGTGTGCCTCACTTTCAATTCATCCAGGCTCGAGTGCCAATCCACATTCATGAAACCGTTTCCACTCGTGCGCCTCACATTCAATTTGTAAAAGATTCGGGCCCAAATAGGCATTCCTAGTATAGGTATTTCGTAGAACCTAGTAAGAGTTCAAGAAGAAGGCGATCACGGTCATCCCAACGACGTCCCAATGATCGAGAGCTTGAGTCTTCAGCATGCAGGCGTCAGATGGTTCAGTAGAGTTCGAATTCAATAGAAGGCTTAAGGTTCACATGCATTCTACTACATAACTTGCTAAAACATTCATCTTTCAAATGCATCACTCAAAGTTTTCAAAGAATGATCATTTTGAAACCACTAATAAGAAGCATCGATTTTGCTAAATCATCTTCTTCCTCATGTTCACAAATGGATGACTTTTTCAGGTTTAAATGGTTAAAAAAAAATGTTTCACACTAGTTTCTTTTGAGAAAATGGTTCATGAAGTAATCATTTCCCGACAAGGGAATGCAAAGACTTGTATTTTGTTTCCAAAATTTTGAACATGCCTTGTCAAACCCCACAACTTATCCCAAGACCTCCAAACAACCCACAAAGCGGTTCTAAATCCATATCTTTTAAATTGTTGTCATAAACCTAAAATCAATACTGGGGGCAATCTGAGTTGAAGTTCGTCATCTTTCATCTTTCGTTTAAATGTGTGAACGAGCTTCGGGGTGAAAATCTCGCGAGAGTGTCTTGAGTGGTAAAACCATGAGTGAACGAGCGTTCCATTTTTACACGACTCCGGTGAGATTACATTCAAAGGTAAGGTAAATGGAATAACTTCGATCGAAGGAGATAATTTGTAAATTTACTCTTAGACCTGCAAAAAGTAACAAAGAGCAGATACACAACTATCAGGAATGACGAAGCGCCTACGTACAGCACCACATAGCCAAAAGTTCGTGAACCCTGACATTAAACCCTAGGCACCCCCCCTGAGCCTTTCATATATCCCTTTTCGATATTATGAACTCCACAAAATAACCCAGCCAATAATGAATGTTCGACCCGGTGACCAAAGGAAGCGAGGAGTCCGACTCTTAAATAATGTTCTCATCTGTCCAATGAAGCAATGTCGCTATCAGCATGACGAACCGATCCGCAAATGGTCCCAGGGTGACACAAGATCCAAAGAGCTCACATCACAACAGCTCTGAAAGCCCAAAACCTGGAAACACAAGAACCCCGAAGGCAGAGACAAGAATGGATAAAACAAAGAGGCAAACCCAAAGTGCCTCGAGGAAATCCGAATGACAAAAAGAGGAGAAATGGTGTAAAGGACGACTCCAAAAGTTCAATTCCAAAAGCTCGAAAGCAACGTCAACGCAAAGCAGCTAGACGGCTTCAAGACAAGGAAGATGATTCCAAGAGAAGACGCAAGCTGCAGCTTTGGTCACCCCTTTAGCTGCACATACCTAAAATATCCCTCCATGGTCCTATTGTCTTTCATCACACCCCATGTCTACGTTATAAGCTTTAAAGACTTCCGACTTGATAGTTGTGTATCTAATCACGTGAAAGTAACAGATCGAATGCGTAAATCCTTAAAATGTCAAATTCAATGGTCTAGAAGTTGTGACTGTAAGCGAGAAATGAGTGCAAACACCAAACACATCAAGTGTAGGTTAGAAAACACCACATCAATACATAAGCCTTGACCCTGTGAGGACAAGACTCGTTTGCACGTTTAATCAGAGAAAATACTAGGGGCAATCGATCGGAATGATCGATTGCCATGAACTATAACTCAGATTGTCCTAAGGAAACATACTGGGGGCAATTGTTGGTTCCAACAATTGCCATGACAACACCAATTGGAACCCAAAGCTTGAGCGCCACCATCCTACCACGGGCACACATGAGCCCTTACCTCCACATCAAACACATCAGGCCCACATAAGCTCTTACCTTCACACAAACGCCACTTCACCACACAGACTCACACAAGTCCTTACCTCCAAACCACCACTACATATGCCCACATAAGCCCGTACATTCACATCATACACCACATATATGCCTTGATCTTCACTCAAAAGATCTCCACATCAAACATCACACCCCACTAGTAGCATGTTCATCTCCTAGGAGATAAATTACAAGTCTGAAATCTTTAGTCAGGAAATGGTAATTTCACTTTCCTTTTCAGTAGACAGAATTTTCCTCAAACACTGCCACGTTTGGCACCTTCAACAGCAATTTCTTGTCTTAACCAAGTTTTCTTTAAACACTTCCACGTTTGGCACACATTCTAGCAATATCTTGCTTTTGAAGATTTTTCAATCCTCATCATTGCCATGTTTGGTGCATTTTTCAACAGTTCCTTGTTTTGGACAAGCTTCCACCAAACACTTTATAACTTCTGCATAACACCTCAACATTGCCACGTTTGGCACCTTTTCCAACAATTTCCTGTTTTGAACAAGTATCTTTCATACATTTCGATTGCATACACCTTATCATCATTTCCATGTTTGGCACTCCAGTAATCAGTATTCATCATTTGCATAAGACCATCACCTTTGCAGTATTGCACCTTCCAGCACAAGAGTGGAAGAACTCACCAGAGTAGAAGAACTCACCAGAGTAGAAACACTCACTAGAGCAGAAGAACTCACCAGAGTAGGAAAACTCACCAGAGTAGAAGAACTCACAGAGTAGAAGAACTCACCAGAGTAGAAGAACTCACCAGAGTAGAAGAACTCACTAGAGTAGGAGAACTAACCAGAGTAGAAGAACTCACCAGAGTAGAAGAACTCACCCGAGTAGAAGAACTCACCAGAGTAGAAGAACTCACCCGAGTAGAAGAACTCACCCGAGTAGAAGAACTCACCAATGTAGAGGAACTCACTTGAGTATACGAACTCACCTAAGGGGAGGAACTCGACCCCACACCGATTTTTAATCACTTTTAGGTAGTCAACACCTTAGAATAGCTTGACGTCACTTCATTTCACTTTAGGTAGTCAACGCCTTAGAATAGCTTGACATCATTTTCATCCCTTTAGGTAGTCAACGCCTTAGAATAGCTTGACGTCACTTCATTTCACTTTAGGTAGTCAACGCCTTATAATAGCTTGACATCATTTTCATCCCTTTAGGTAGTCAACGCCTTAGAATTTCTTTATATTACATCATTTTCATCATTTTCAGGTAGTCAACGCCTTAGAACCACTTAACATTATTTCATTTTCATCATTTTCAGGTAGTCAACGCCTTAGAATAGCTTGACATCATTGACATCATTTTTAGGTAGTCAACGCCTTAGAATAGCTTGACATCATTTTCATCACTTTTGGTAGTCAACTCCTTAGAATAGCTTGACATCATTTTCATCACTTTAGGTAGTCAGTGCCTTAGAATAACTCGACAACATATCATCATTTCAGGTAGTTGGTGAAATACCCCAAAATTAATTTAAATTAATTTAAGGGATTTCTTTTACTAAACCATAAATAATACTATTAATCATTAAATTATTGTATGGAATTATGAATAATAAATTATTATATTACTATATGGAATTATGAAAATTAAATTAGGGGATTCCTTCTATTTAACCCTAAAGAATATTATTAAATATTAGATTACTATATATTATTATATAGTATTATGAATTTAATTATATGATTTATAAGTCAATACATATTGGAAAAATTTCTAAACACTCCATGTATATTATAAAGATTTTAGAAATAGTTGGAACATTAATTTGAATCATAAAAGTCAATATAAAATCATGGAAACCATAAAGCTTCTTAAGCCTTGCTAGGGTTGAATTTTTTAGAATGGTCAAACTAGCCCATGAAACCTATACCAATAAAAAGGTTATGGAAAACCAAGAAGATTGATAAAAAGAACGTCAAAAACAGATCATCCTAGCCAAAGTTATGATAAAATGAAGTTTAAAGCCAAAATTTTGAAAAAAAATGCTGATGTGGCATGGTTGCTGACTCACCAGCGCGCCTCGGGAAGCGTGCCACGTCAACCTCACCGGATTCCCCAGAAATTTGGCTAAGTACTCTCAGCTTTCACCTGATCATTGCCCTAACTTGCGACTTCAATATCTCCGTCGTCCCTTGGTATTTTTGAGTGTTGTCTTCTTCATTCTCTTCTCCTTAAACTCCTCTTTTCAACCATAGCTCACACTTAACCTAACTCTTTCTACATCTGCTAGAAAATTGATCCAAAGTTGCCTCCCTGCAAAGCCGTAACCCAGATTTCCAGAAAACGTGATCGGTAAGGAAATTTCGTCTCATCATAACTTCTTCGTTTCTCATCCAAAATTCGAGTTCTTTAGCTTGTTGTGTAGATCTCTAATCCCTCTAAAACTCTGAAGTTTATAACCAAGGCTAATTCCCAACCGTGTGCGAGAACGAAGCGTCTAAAGTTTTCGTTTTGTCACACACATAAAATCATAAAGGAAACGCAGGTATAAACTCGTAACTTTAGGATTAGATTTCTTTCTATATATCGCGAATTAGAGAAAGATGTTGTTATCAATCTGTAGATCTACATCTCGTCTTTCGGTTAAGCCCACAAACATGGCCTAATTCGATCTAGAAATTATTTTATAGATCCGCAAAGTTAGCTCCTCGATCAGACCAAAGTTCGAACTTTTTCCAAAAACCTGATTTTGATTCTTCTCGTCGGCGCATCTTCGGTAAGTTTTCTTTCAATTCCTCCGATATTTTCCATCCTTGATGTATTATCGATTATACCTTGTTTTCAATTTGACCAATTACGTTTTGAATCGGGAGAATTTCTCGAATTCAAATTCGGATACATATAACCCTAACTCGAGGCTACCCAGAATCGAAAACCCGGATTCTTGCATTTTAGCTAGTGAAATCGGTATCATTAGAACCACAATTAAATTTCGAATTCAATGGAACAAGAAGCAACGAATTTGGTTCTGTGAGCTGAGAGAAATCATCTAATTAGTACTCGGCATTCAATTTCGTTTCTCTGATGAACTCGGCGTTTCAGGGCCGTCCGATCGTAGTTAGATGGGACAGACAGCCGAGACTAAAACGTGGATAATTATATTTATATTAAGTTATATAAATTCCAAACTAAAACCCTAACTTGTTAGATTTATTTAATGACCTTCCCGAATGTATTTTGACACAAAATTTTAACCAAAGATTCCTTATAAAATGTAGTTTATTATGATGTAAATTAATATCAGTTTTGAGTTTTTAAACGTAAGTTATAATTTTTGTAAATTTTAAGTATTATGAAATTATTTAGATAATTTTAAAAGATATTTTTATGAAATAAAAATTTTATAATATGTCTAAAATATCCGAGTTACAATATAGTAAATTTAGGAATTTTTAGACAAGGGGAAATAGGTCTAAAAATTGTAATTCTGAATTTTTCCTAAGATATATTATAATATATTGTTTTTAATGTAACCAAAAATTAAAGTATAGTTGATTAAAGAACCTTATATGTTGGGGAAAATATAATAAGACTAAACTAACACTTAATACAGAGTGGTAATGAATATTTTTTGTTATAAACTTTTAAGTGAAGTAAAAAAAATTATTATATATATACACATATATATAAAAGAAATAAAATAGTAACTTAGGTTAAAACAAGGAGTTAAATTAATCAACACTTATATTAATTAAATACTATAGAAGCTAATATTCTAAAATGAAACAAAAGAAATACTTTATAAAACATACATGGAATGCAGATATATGTAGAAGTTAATAGAAATAGTTTGAATACAATAAGCTACATAAAGGATGACTTAAATAAATTCTAATACATGTACATGCGTATATATATATAGATATATTAAATAAATAAATTAAATACATACCTTATGGAAAATGTAATAAGAGGGGAAATATTCGAGTAAACCTAGTTCATACGCAACATTTAAAACATTAAATGTTAATGTGACATATAGGTGGACTATTAGGAGAAATATAGATCATAAACCTTAATCATGTATTAAAGTAAAATTTGTCCACTATAACTTAAGAGCTTCATTAAGTTAACCCCATGACTAAGTGTGGGTGATTGGAATAAAATTTAATGTACCCTCACGACATACAAATTCAATGGCGTAAATGGTTAAGTCAAATCTAGAATTAAATCAAGGTTGCACGTTCGAAACCTCACAAGCTCTTTTTAGGAAGTTTCATCAATTAACGAAAAGGTAACGCGGGCTTGGGCTATCCTACTAGGCCCAAGTCCATGAACTCTGAAAGCCCACTTAAACAACTCAACGAGTGTTTAGGGCCACTCTCGGGATAAATCCTAAATCATTCCAGATTAAACGAAATGAGCCTAACAAAAAGATTTAACTAACAAAATCTATCCTAAATCTTTGTGAGAAAATAATGGTAAACCTGGAACTATAAATCAGTAAGAATAGAAGATGTTTAGTTTATAAGTCCATTGAATAATCAACACTTGGAACACCTTAATTATAGGTTATTATTGGGGGATCACTCATTCGAGTTAGTTACTGCTTCTTCACATACCAGGTACGATTTCTCGTACTCCAACACTGATGCTAACAGACTTAAGGAGATGTTTTGGAAAACGCTAATTGACCTTGAATGAATTTCGAAAGGAATCTATTTGGGTGACTAACTGAGCTTGATGTGACTAATTGAGCCTGTATGTGAAACTTCCTTGGTTATTTGTTCCTCCTATCTAGTTGTTTCACTAGATATTAACTGCCTAGGGTTTACGCTTCTGCACTCTGTAGGACTGAGTGTTTTGGTATTGCGTTTGTGCAGTTAATGATCTAGTGGGGTAACTGGGAATATAGGAAAATATCTGATATTGGCAAATTCTTCCTTTGGACTATGGGTATTATTTCATCCATGAGTCGAGTTTGATCAGCCTTAATGAGAATAGATTCTTTCTATTAGATATTAATTGTTGAAGGTTTACGCCTCTGCACCCTGTAGGACTGAGTGTTTTGGTATTGCCCTTGTGCAGTTAATAATCTAGTGGGAATATGGGAATGTCAATCTTGGTACTGAGTATGGATTCTTTCTATTAAGTGGTGCACACACTTTTCACCGATGACTGAGAACGGGTCGGTAGCAGCGGAGGTCTGCTATACCTTGTCCATATGGATAACTGACAAAGGAGGTCTATTTACCTCGTCCTTGTGACAACTGACTGGCGGTGGGGGCCATCTCTCCCAATAGGTTTTATTCCACTCTTGAGTTATGGGTTCTTGGATCTCTTCCTTCATTCCTTGTCCTTGTGACTACTTGGGTCTTCCTACTCCTAACTGGAACTGAATCTAACACAAGCCATGGATGTTCACTAACTTATGGTGTGGTTTCTTTTGATTGACTAACTTTAACTTCTGTTATTTATCTCTTTTCGCAACCTGTTATCTTGACTTGGTGATTTTTAAGTGCTTTGTTCCTTTGTGTTGTTTTAAGTGTTTATCTTCAAGTTATTGTTTATTAAAGAGTTTTATTATAAGTTTATTTTGGAGAATCGTACCAGTTCCATTCCAGGGAACTGACTCACCCCTCACGGGGTGGGCTGCTTGGTTTCATCTTTCAGGTACGAGTTGATATACAGGTGGCCACGAAGAGAATGAGTAATTGGGATGGGATTAGGTTTTGTGGAGAGTTAATGTATTTTATTACTATTGTGTTTATGTTAAGTTTTCTCGAGGTTCAGACCGTGGCTTTGTAATCTTATAAGTTGTAATTGGTGAGGTTTGGTGCCGGGTGTTTGGAACCCGATAGTCTGTTAACGCCTTTATTATTTTGTTTCCGTTGTAATTATGTTAAATAGGGGTGTTACAGAAATTGCAATCAGAGCGTAGTTACGCTCTGAACCCGAGAAAACAAGCCGAGTGAAATACTTAGATTATAGGTGCACTTAAAACTGGGGAACTGGGGTAGAATTGGGAAGTGAGAATTCCAGAAAGGCACGTGACCCTTACCCCATACTTACTTTACTACTTACACTTTACTTCACGTATCTACGAACCATCCCTAGGACGTTATAAATAATTCATACTTACTACGTAGAATATCTAGACTTGACAACAAACCGCCTGAGTAACAAAAACTGTCATTACCAGTTAAATGTTTCAAAGAGGAGGAAGAGGAGCAGGTCCTTCAGAAGGCTATGGACCCGACGCTGTCACCCCTGAGGTTATAGCACAGATCATGACGGCTGCATTAGGTCAGCAGCAGGCTCAGATCCCACAACCACCACCGCCACCACCTCCACCACCTAACCTCCCCGGGAGTTCAACTGGCTGAAGGCGGTCAATGATCTACGTCCTCCAATCTATGAAGGCCAACTGGAACCGACGACCTTAGAAAAATACATCGACGAGATGTAGAAGGCTTTTACCTCTCTACACGTTCCAGTGAATCGCCAGGTGGACATAGCGGCCTACTTCCTCCAGGGACCCGCGCATCGATGGTGGCAGACCGCCAAAGCTGAGCTGACTGCCCAGGCGGACTTCGACTTCCCAGCCTTCCTGGTGGCCCTGAGAGCCAAGTTCTATCCATCCTACCTACAGAAGTGGATGAGGAGTGAGTTTGAGTAGCTGAAGCAAGGGACTTCCTCTGTTGCTGAGTATTATAACAAATTTGTGGAGCTGCTTGCTGTTATTGGCGAGAGAGCTTATGCTCCAAGGTATCTGGTGGACAAATTCCATACCGGCTTGAACTTCAGGATCATGACTATGATCAGTTCCCCCAGAGGGATGACCTTACAGGTATGGAACATGATTTAGAATTTCTGGTACGCAAAGATTTCCCCACTAACACATATTGTCACGACAGGAGCTAGCGGATGATGCGAATGACTGCGAGACCACCTGTAACACCCCTACCATTAATACATGCTTACTGTCCAATCTCCTTACACGTCAGATACACGCAGCGGATACTTACTTACGTACAATGGGTGTTACAATGCCGTTAGTCACCCACGTGACTAACAAGGCTACTACTTCTACATACAGCATCGGTCTGATGGACCGGAATCCCGAGTACTACACTTCCACAACACATACTCCATTCATCAACGAATACTACAAGGTTCCATTCAGTACTTTACTCCTTCATAAACCATACCATACAAAATACATAACCGAGTTTACTAGGTTCCCAATACAATTACAATGCTTCTTCCAAGTTCATACATTCTCACTAAGGAGCTACTTACTACCCGTTCCTCACACGCTACTTACTTCTAAATACAAGGGTGTGCCTCCGGTCTCTTCCTTGACCATATTCGTTTCGGGTACCTGCACACTAAAAAAAATGTCCCCCGAAGGGGTCAGCTTTCACCGAGCATGATAACCGCATACCCCGCGTACTAGTGAGGGTACGCCGACCACTTGGTCGAATACATGCAGTTCATTTTCATACAAACATACATGCATACATGCTCTTATACACAATATTACAATACATTACGCAAGGCATACACACATACATACACTTCATTGCATACAAGAAGTACAACATAAACCATCCAATACATACTTACCTTTCCCGAATTACGCATACACATTACATACACAACATACAATACTTGTTAGCTTCATTGGTCCACCCGGGTTAATCGGGTGGAGATTACTCTTTTACTCGTTACTTCATACATACGCATACATACTCATACTCATACATACTTACGGATCCATACTTACTTACTCTTACTCTTACTCAAGTTAAGTCGTCGGGACCTCCGGCCCTGGGGACTACTCCGTCCCACCTCCGGGATTTACTTGACTCACCAATCCGGGATGCTACCCATTTAAGGGATTTGGGCCGTGGACCAGTTTAAGAGTCAGGATTTGCAGCCAACCTCTTGTGACTCCGCATCCTCACGCGTGGCCGAAGCTATATCGGACTTCTACTCATTCCAATTTACTCACTTAAGTTAGGAGTTAGGTAGTTAGGAATTAGTAGAAGTCGACATCCAACCACATACACAAATACATTATTCATATACACATCCATACCAATACAATACAATATACAAGTACACTACAAGGTACAATTACACATCATCGTCATTCATATATTTCATGAATTATACAAACTATTGTTCAAGACAAATATCGAGAACAATGTAAACAAGCACAAGTAAGTGCAATATAATCCGATTCATGCATTTATATATCTTATTAGGTGGTCAATTAAGCACACAAATCGGGGTAACCAGATTAGGATACAGGGCATGAAGAAATCATACCTTTTTACCGGAATTTACTTTACCATGTCACCTCACACTCCTCGGGTTGTTCTCGAACCACTGACAACATTTCAAGTGGTTCTATTAATATTAAGATACTATGGTATGTAAAACTAATACTCCCGTAATTAACCCCGCTATCCATTAACTTTAGTTTTACTCAAGTGTGCTTAACTTTCTTACCTTCATTACTTTAGCACTAACGCCTTACTCATGCATATATATATATATGTATGTATATATATATGTATATATGTATGTATATATATATATTAATATATATATATATATATATATATAATGTATATATAGTATATATGTATATATATATGTATTATAATATGTATATATATGTATGTATATATATGTATATATATGTATTATATAATGTATATATATGTATTATATATATATTATATATATATATATATATATATATATATATATATATGTATATATGTACATATGTATTTATATATTCATCTAATTAAATTTTATTTTTATTTTTTTTTACAAAGGCCGACCGACCCACTCTAGGTAGGTCGCCTGGGTGGGTCGGCTGCAGAGAGTACCCAGGTTACAGAATTCGGCCCGACCGACCCAGTCTCGGGTAGGTCGCCTGGGTAGGTCAACTGCAGAACCCCCTTTTATTTATCTACTTTGGACTCCAAATTCGCCTCAATTCTCACCCAATATTTTCCTACTCATTTCCACATGTTTCTTACATGTTTAAACACTAATTAAATCCTCTAATTCACCTTAGTTCATCCATCAAATTCATTTTCACTTCTAAATCAACTTACACAATTTTTCTCACTTCTTCTTCAACACATGCAACAGTTTTTGTTTCTCTTTTGCTACAGATTTTTAAACCAACTTCTACCCTCCAATACTTCCTCTACCAATGCCATCCTAGCATCTAATTGCATCATCTCACCATCCTACTTCCATCCCATTACCTAGCTCTTCTCCAATCTGTTTCAAGGTATCAAACTACTCACCTTAAGTCCTCCAAATACACTTAATTCCTCCTAGTTTCTCCAATGTGTTTTAACACTTCTTGCTACAGCTTTTACACTTTTATTCACATGCTACTACTACCATTCCATAGTTACTAATAATCTCTACTAAATCCAATACACCCCTTGGTTTTTCCCATTACTTAACTCTCTTTCCAAATCTGTATTCAACATGATTAATCACTCATACTAACCAAAAACACCTAGTTTTTGTCTAGGTTATTCCCTCTCCTTATACATCTAAGACCTCTAATTTCCATACAAATTTGGGCAGAGGTTCCCCTATATTTTTAACATTGCCCACACATTGTTTCGGCTCACAAATGCCCATTTATACAACCTGTTTATTCAAGGCATCAATGCTCACATTTCAGCTCCATCACAACACAATAAACTTCCTGCACATACGCATTTACTTCCCAATGTTCTACCCAAGCTTTTAAACATCTTTCAAAGGCCTCAAAACTGTTACATTCTATTCCTCATTATACTACAACATACCAATTACTCATCACCATATATGTAACACCCCTACTACGCACATGACACTAAACGAAATCGCAGCGGAAATAAATAACTAAACAGCAACTAACGCCTCGGTGCTACAACGCCGTCAACCACCCACGTGGTTGACAAGGCAGAATAAATACAAGTGTACCGGTCTGATGATCAGACTCCCGACCATAAACTAAACCAGAAATACATTATATACAATACCGAGTACTACATACATCCTTCACTGTTAAACATCACTGTAAACTGTCGCAACCAAATATATAACACGCCACGGGAGCACAGGCGCATCCCGGGCCAACATCCAAAAGTACTCAAAAGTAAACCACCTCCTAGGATCTAGAGCCACTTCGCTTCTTCGATCCTCGTCCTGCAGTATAAGAAATATGGATCCCCCGAGGGGGTCAGCAACCCTTGGCTGGTATGGTTAACGCGCAGCCCATCGGCTACCGGGATACGCGCAACTAATTGTCATGATAACATGGCATTCATTTATATACATAACATAACAAAAACATGTGGCATAGCATCAATAGTGCACAGCACAACATCACATACACGGTGGAACTTCGTTCCACAATAACAAACCACAAGGGTCAAATATCACAAGAGCCTAGAGAATGATTCACTCTCATATTAAGCTCGTTAAACACACTCATTACCGTTCTGTTAGATGAACGAGTAACTTAAGTCACAGATGGTTCGGATTTAGTGACCCGAACACACCACACAAACACATGTTCCCACTAAACCGATCATAAGTCAGAATAGGTAAGCTTTGGAAGAAGCTAGCGGGAGATCGAACGCCAAATTAAGGAGAACAATCTTAACAACATAAGAGTCGAATCTGATTCAGATATCTACTCTTAACTTACATGCATGACCGGACAACCGGATTCCTCACTTCCCGGTTAACACTTGTTAGAAGTTCATAGTGGAACTTAACAACCAATACACAATAGGTGGTAAGTCATGTTAGACACACACAAGGGAAATGAGTCACAACATAACATCACAATAATATGAACAACTGTAAACTCATTACATGTTTAAATCTTATAACGTCATAAACACACAGAAAAACATACAACACACAGCCGGTGTAAACCGGTAGGCAACAGACTGCAAGAAAACCATACCTTGGTCCTTGCCTTGATTTGTTTCCACCGTAGGTCACTCCTATACATGATTCAAGAATGTCGGTTAATTAACTTACTTAACCTCCAAACTTACTAAGTGTTTAACATGATTATTTGACATGTTTAAATGTCTAACTTACCCTAGGTTACCTTCATTATACACCCTAGGGTTAACTACATAAGTCACATTTTGTTCTTTTTATTTTAGGTTTTGGTACGTCCGACCCACCGTCCGACCCACAATGGGTCGGACCCTTCCAGTGGTTTTCGGGTCTGAAGAACCTTACCATGTCCGACCATGTCCGACCCAAACCCTGGGTCGGACCATTCCAGAGACATGTCCGACCCACGTCCGACTCACTCGACTGGGTCGGACCATTCCAGAACATTTTCCCTCCTTTGAAATATGACCGTCCGACCCATGTCCGACCCACCCTTTTGGGTTGGACCATTACAAAACACTTTCCTAATGTCTAACAGAGGCTGTCCGACCCACAACTGGGTCGGACCCCTGGGTCGGACGTCCTCTAAACTTACCCAAACTTTGTCAAATCTTCACCAAAACTTCTCCTAAAGCCTCTTAATGCTTCCTAACAACATTGGTACCCTTATATCCACATACAACATCCATGAACTCATTTCCTAATTCCTTAAGCCTTTACTTATTTCCTTGTAAAATTCCTTAACACTTACAACATTTTATACTAGGTTTCTAAATGGTGTTTCTCACCTATGATAACTACTATCCCAAAATGCTTTCTCCTCATCTTAACATCATCTCTTAAGCATTATTTCTCACAACTAACTCCTTATGTCATTCTTGAAATTCTTTTCCAAGTTTACACTTTCTCCTTATTTACCAAAGTTTGCCTAAGTCTTTACCTAAGTCCAAAATGACTTTGGTACATACTAAAACCTCAAGCTCATGCCTAAGTCCTTGTACATCCTAAATCACCTTAATGCATGTTTCTTACACAAGAAAACACTTAACCAATCTAAACACCTCTAACTTATCAAACTCATTTTAACTCTTAGAACTTCTCATTTATTACCTAAATTTCGACATAGGTTCTCCTAGAACATTACTAAACCAAAACACATTGTTTTTATCAACAACAACCAAGAACACTAAAAATCCATCAAGCACTTATTATACACAAACTCCACTCACAAAGCACTACATCACAATATAGTGCATAATTTAAATTGCATGGCACTTAGGCCCTTAAATGACATGGCTCTTAGGCCCTTAAGATGCATAAATCATAAACACTGAATTTCCACAATATATATTTGCCTTTGACCTGCAAATACACTCAACAACACATATGCCTTTTACTAAGCTCTTGAGAACACTTTACTAAGTCATTCACCATTTGCTCTTTAGGTAGTTTTAACAAGCATTATAAGCTCATTTCTCCTAAGGCATTAAACAACATTAGGTTAGTAGATTTACCTCTTTTCCAAACAACTTCTTTCTTGTTTCCTTTAAAAACCGGTAAGGTATTTGATTCTTTGACAAGTTCTAAACAATATACAAACATTATAATGAGTATTCAAGCTATAAGCTTCATCTCATTGTAAACCCTAATTTTACATTGTTTCAAAAACATTAATGTAGTTGTTTTACCTTGCTCTTTGAAGAGAGTTTGAATATCTAACAAGAGAGGACTCCACCTAGTCCATGAAGAGTTGGAATGAAGCTAGAACAAAGTCACACAAAGAGCTCCTTCAATATGTATTTTCGGTCACAACAAAACATGAAGGAAATGAAGTTTTTATTTGAGATTCCTTACCTAGAAGCAAAGGAGAGTAACAATATGTAAAAATACAAGCTCAAGCTCCTTCAATGGTGGAACTCCATGGCACCGAAATGGTGGTCTTGGAATTTTAAGAAGATAGAAATGAAGAGCTTGATGAGAGAAGAGATTGGTGGTGTTTTTTGATTTGGACAAGTGAGCTAGATTTTACAAGAGATCAAAGAAGAGGTTTAATGGTGGTGGTGTGGTATTACCGTGGAAGAGAAGGAAGAAGAGAGGTGTGGAGCCGTGTGAAACAAGGAAAGAAATGAGAGAATGAGATAGAATTTGCTTTTGAAGATATTTATACTTTATAAAGTAAAAAGGTACTTAAGTAGTCTATTTATTTTCTTAACAAGCTAACAAGGGTGGTGTGTCACCAACCTTAAAAACCGGCCCCCAATAGTATGTGAGGGTATTATAGTCTTTATTTGTCAATTTAATTACTTATACAACATATGTTACAAAATAGCTTATAAAAATCACTATTCATGAAAACAAGGCACATAGAAGTGAAATTTTTGATTTCCCATTGATATAGACATCCAAATGTGATATTATATAGTACACATATATTTAAGAGTAATGATGGACATCTAGCCACTCAAAACTCATTTACAAGACAATTTTTCAAAAATGTGCTTTAAGACTCCTTAAAGCACATTTTGTGTTTAAACTTGTTTTCAAGCTTGGTTTTCTTTGGTAATTGGTTTAATATGTTCATTAGTGTATAAATGAGGTCTTGGTAAGTTCATTAGGTCTTAACCAAGTTTATCCCAAGCTTAGAGCACATTTTGGCTCTTATTGACTTTAAAGCACATTTTGTGTTTTCTTTTGTTTAAATTTGTTTACTAATGTTTCTAAGACTCTTTTTAGTCTTAATACACCATATTTAAGTGTTTAAACAATATATTAAGGTTTGGGGTATTTCAATCTACCCCCCTTAAAAGAACTTTGCCCTCAAAGTTCATACTTCCACATATCCTAAATATTAGAACACGGGAATACTTATAAACAATACTTCCATACATCATTAACAACACACTTACATAACATTGGACACAGGTCCATACAACATAACATCGGGTACATAACATTGGACACAAGGTCCATACAACATTATCCACATCATTCAGACACAACGGTCTGTAACATAACAACATAACATAGACGATGTATTCAAATACACGTCGTACACACATAACCGAAACGGCTCTACCCCCCTTAAAAAGGGGTACGCCCCGTACCCTATACACATAAGACTAAGAAGTAAACAATGACGGGTACTTCGCCTTCATCTTATCTTCCAGCTCCCAAGTGGCCTCCTCAACGTCCTGGTTAGACCAAAGAACTTTCACCAGTCTCACAGACTTATGGCGAGTGTCTCGAGTCTTAGTATCCAGAATCCGTACCGGAGTCTCCACTGATCGCATGGTCGGCTCTAAGGTTAGCCTTTCAGGCTGAAGCACATGAGACGGATGAGACATATACTTCTTCAACTGGGACACATGAAATACATCATGTACCTTGCCCAGCTCGGCGGGTAGATCTAGTCTATAGGCTACCGGGCCGATCCGCTCCGTCACAACATAAGGCCCCACATATTTTGGGCTCAACTTGCCCTTCTGGCCAAAACGAAATACTCCCTTCATGGGGGATACTCTCAAAAATACCTGATCGCCCACGGCGAACTCCAGGTCACGTCTGCGCACATCTGCGTACGACTTCTGTCTATCCTGAGCTGCCTTCATGTTAGCCCGGATCTGGCGAACTTCTGCCTGAACTTGTTCAAGATACTCTGGTCCTATAATGACCGTCTCACTCGACTCATCCCAGCATAATGGCGTGCGGCATGGTCTACCGTACAAGGCCTGGAAGGGAGACATCTTGATCGAAGCATGGTAACTGTTGTTGTAACTAAACTCGATCAGATGTAACTTATCAATCCAGCTGGTCTGAAAGTCAAGTGCACAAGCACGTAGCATATCCTCAAGTGTCTGAATGGTGCGCTCACTCTGACCATCGGTCTGTGGGTGAAACGCTGTACTCAATTTCAGTTCAGTACCCAATGCCTCTCGTGTAGACTTCCAATATCTGGATAAGAATCTGGTATCTCTGTCAGATACAATCGTTTTCGGTACACCATGTGTCTTACAATTTCTTTATCAAAGAGTTCTGCCAATCTTGCCACTTTCCAGGTGTCCTTCATCGGAATGAATCGGGCCACCTTGGTCAGTCGGTCAACTACAACCCATATCATATTCAGACCTCCCCTTGTAGGCGGAAGCCCTACTACAAAGTCCATGGAGATATCATGGAACTTCCACTCAGGCACTGGCATTGGCTGTACCATACCACCAGGCCGTCGGTGCTCAAACTTGACCTTCTGGCAAGTGAGACACCTCAACACATAATCACTTACATCTTTCTTCATTCCAGTCCACCAAAAATACCTTTTCATACTCTTATACATCTTTGAAGCTCCGGGGTGAATCGAAGTAGTAGAACAATGGGATTCACTCAATATGCGCTCCTTCAACTCAGCGCTACTCCTAGGTATACACAATCGGCCATTCAGCCTAATCAGGTCATCATCGTGGAGTCTGAAGTCGTACTTCTGACCCTCGAATGTGCCATCAATAAGCTTCTGCCGGATCTCCAGCATATACTGATCCGTCATCTGAGCACTCCGCACCTCTTCAACCAAGCCAGTATGAGAGACTAGCGAATGGAGAGAGTGTGCTCGGCGACTCAATGCGTCAGCTACCACATTTGCCTTACCCTCTTTATATTGCAGATTAATATCGTAGTCATTCAGAAATTCAACCCACCTTCTTTGCCTCATGTTCAACTCTTCTGAGTGAACAAGTACTTTAAGCTTTTGTGGTCAGAATAGATTGTCACACTTACCCCATACAAATAATGTCGCCATATCTTCAATGCGAAGACAATGGCACCCAATTCTAAGTCGTGGGTAGGGTAGTTCTCCTCATGCTTCTTCAGCTGACGGGAGGCGTATGCTACGACCTTCCCGTGTTGCATCAATACACAACCCATACCTCTACCTGATGCGTCGCAGTAGACCTCAAAACCATCTGGACCGTCTGGTATAGTCAGGACTGGTGCAGATGTCAGAGCATCCTTGAGACTCGTGAAAGAACTCTCACAGTCGACTGTCCACTCGAATGGTGCATCCTTCTTCATTAAGGAAGTCATCGGCTTCGAGACACTGGAGAAGTCCTTCACAAACCTCCTATAATAACCTGCCAGACCGAGGAAGCTCCTGATATCGGTAACTGTCTTCGGCCTAGGCCAGGTGCGCAGCATCTATCTTTGCCGGATCAACAGCGATCCCGGCCTCAGAAATCACATGCCCAAGGAAGGATACTTGGTTCAACCAAAATTCACATTTCGAAAACTTTGCATACAACTGATTCCTCCTCAATGTTTGTAACACATTTCTCAGGTGGCTTTCGTGCTCACCTCTTGATTTCGAATACACAAGAATGTCGTCGATGAAGACTACCACTGACTTGTCCAACTGATCTTGGAACAACGGTTCATTAAGTCCATGAACTTGCTGGTGCATTTGACAAGCCAAACGGCATAACTGTGAACTCATAATGCCCATACCTAGTTCTGAAGCTGTCTTTTCGATATCACTGTCACGGATGGCAATCTGATGGTATCCGGAACGTAAGTCTATCTTGGAGAATACTGATGCTCCCCTCAGCTGATCAAATAGATCGTCGATGCGTGGTAAAGGGTAACGGTTCTTCACCGTAACAGCATTCAGCTCCCGATAATCAATACACAGGCGGAGGCTACCGTCCTTCTTCTTCACGAAGAGACCGGCGCTCCCCATGGTGAAACACTAGGGCGGATAAAGCCCTTGTCGAGTAGGTCTCTCAGCTGCTCCTTGAGCTCTGTCATCTCTGCTGGAGCCATACGATAAGGTGCTTTCGCAATGGGTCCAGTGCCCGGAACTAAGTCGATCTCAAACTCAACCTCTCGTGCTGGCGGCATGCCCGGCAGTTCCTTAGGAAATACATCAGGAAACTCCGACACTACCGGCACATCAGAACTAAACTCTGGGTCTCTCTCTATGTCCTGGACATAGCAGAGGTATACATCACTCCCTCGTCGTAACTCACGATACATGGCCATGGCGGTGATGATCTGTGTCGAAGGCTCCCTGGGCCTCTGGCGGTATGATATGGTAACCCCAGATGGACTCCGAAGAAGCAGTCGATGCTCGGCACATAGGATTCTGCCCTTGTACCGCTCCAACCAGTTCATCCCGACAATCACATCAAATCCAAGTCCGTCGAACTCTATCAAGTCGATCGGAAACTCTTCACCTCTGATTCGTACAACAGCATCTCGGTGGTAGCGGGTACACCTGATCCGCTCTTTCGATGGGAGAGTGACCAAGAAGTCTGGCATCTCATCTCCATCTAACCCCAGCCTCTTCGCAAAAGATAGCGAAATAAATGTGTGTGAGGCTCCAGAGTCGAACAAGATCGATGCATCCACGCCATTCACTGGAAAGGTACCGGTGAGGATTGTGCCGCTCTTGCCGGCTTCTGCCTCATTGCAGACACTCAGTGTACCTCCCGTTCCGAGTGCACAGCCTAATTCATTGGCAAACTAATAAGTACTGGGTAACAACACGGTTGATATACTTCAATAACTCCACTTTATTCATTAACACCTTCTCTTTACAACATTGTTGGTTTACATGGTTGATATAACTTAACACATACATAACTCCCTTAACATATACTGGCTTAACACATTACAGAATTATACAAGGCTTTAGAATTGTCTGAAGGTCAAATTCAAACGTCCGGGTTTCATGTGTGTGGCATTGATCACTGCCGACGGTGCGGTATTCAGTTTGATCTTCCTGATGCCATGGTATAGCATCCTTGACTGCCCACCCATGACTAACACATCTCCTGACTTTAGTATTAACTTCCTTGCGAGATCAGCACGCTTCGCTCGCCATACACAAACACTGCGGTATCACCAATGGACCAAGACACCACGGGTACTCCCTTACTTAGAGACTCGGGTGACTCGTCCTTATCTTGGTGTAAACCTAATCGTCCACCTTTCTGGTAGAAGTTCACAATACACAAATCTGCTTTCACATCGGAATTGAATCCGTTTCAACTTGTTGAGCAATTCCCACGGTGATTAACGACCGCACGGAACTCCTCAGGTATACTTGGTACTGTTGCTCCATCTTCAGCTCGCACTTCTTGATATGACTTGGTGTAAGGGTTCCAGTCCTTACCCATGCACATCATCTTCAATTGCATTCTTGATCCGTTCGGATATTCAGGTGTGTAGAAACCTCCAGGTTTAGCTCCAAGTTCGTCGCATCGTCTGATGACATGGATTTGTGCTTCCGGTGTCAGGTATCCATTTAAAAGTATCATACCTGGCTGGATAACCTGACATTGCTCCATTGGAAAGTCGGTGATGTTGATGGTGGTTTCTTCAGGGTTTGGTGTGGGTGGGATTGGATAACATATATTGAAGGTTCCTTTAAGTTTAGAATTATCTAATTAGGTGTCTTTCACACTATACTTTAACTCCTTACTCACATGATAATACACTTGGACTCACTAATACACACATGCATGAAATGCGGTATGCAATCACTTATTACATTCAACAGTTTAGGCGGTACCTGGTCTAGAAGAGGGCCCTGGCGCCTCAGACCGGTCCACCACATTCAGGGCGGCCTTGCTAGGTCCCGACCCCTTCCCCTTCTGGGAATCAGTGTGCCTCTGATCTGTGGGTGGCTGGTTAGCCGTCTTCGGGCCATCAATAGCTGCTGTGGCCTTACCCTTCCACTGCCCTCTGGGCTTGTTAACTCTGCTGTTGGGGTTCCGGTAACACTCGTGGTCATGGTGACCCCACTTCTCGCAGTAGCGACACTGCACCTCATTTCCCTTGCAGTCCTTGCCGGGGTGGTCTCCATTGCACCACTTACAGTAATAGTGGCGCTCCGGTCCAGAGCCCGTGCTAGCTGCTATCACAATACACCATCATACTTGTCTCACAACTTATCAACATACACTTCAACTTATCACACAAGATTAAATAATTACCCTTAGGTGGGTAAGAGCGTAGGGGCTTCGCCGCATAAGCATATGTGAGCTTCAGTGGCTCCTCAGCTGTGGTGGTTTGGGCTTGGCCCTTGTCACCCTGGTGCTGACTCTTCTGGGGCTGGGGATAAGGTTTCTTCTTCTTCTTTCCTCCCCCGTACCCCTGCGGACTCTGGCCCTCGCTCGTGGCCTTGCGCTTGTGCGCATTCTCCTCGTCCCTCAGACGGACGGTGATCTCCACCTTAGCAGCGGCATGATAGCACTCCTGAATTTAGGATGGTCAGTCATGCCCCGCAATACATACTCACAAACTCACATTAATACTCACTTGTAGACTACACATATTCACATCACTCTTTATTTAAATTACCTGCAAGGTAGTATACTCAGCTGGCCCCATCCCATAGCGAAGACGGTGGCTGAGACCGTTGTAAAACGGTTTACCAGCACCCGGTTCGAGTATCCCAGGTCCGGTAACAGGTGGACAAGGCCGGTGATGCAGTGTAATACTCATCAACCGACACCTTGTCCCCCTGCCTCAGACTATCCAGCCAGGCGCTTGGCCTCTTGAACGTGCACAGGGTAGTATTTGGCTCGCAGTAGAGCCGTGTACTCCCTCCATCCAAACTGAGGATCCGCCATCCGGTCCTCTCTCACAAGCTTCCACCAGTTCTGTGCCGAACCCTTCAGGTAGTAAGCGGCAAGACGGACCTTAGCCTCTGCGGGTACAGCCAAGGTCTCGTAGGCGGTCTCCAACTCGGAGATGTACGCCTCCAGCTTACGTGGGTCGGTCTCCCCATGAAATGAAGGGGGTCTCAAGTCTGCCAATGCCTTGACCCAGTTGGTCTCTCGTGGCGGTGGCGGTGGTGGTTGAACTCCGGGCATTGCCCCTGCTGTATCGCAGCTACAAGCTGGGGTACCATCTGGGCTACAGCGGCTGCTACAGCCTCAGCCATAACCTGAGCCGTAGTATTCTCGCCCTGGTCACCCACATTACCGTACCACTTCCGCGGCCTCTACCCACGGTCTACCTGCCATCTGTATTCACATGAATATTCATTAGCAATATGCTTGCACACTTATCGGTCCAACGGTTGTAACGCTTCCCGACAATAAGGTATCTCCACACTTAGTTAGTGGTTAACCTTTCCATAATGTTCACTGAAGTAACTGTAGTTAGGTTTCCTAACTCGGTATATTCCTAAGCTCGGTATTCTAGTCATCAGAGCGATACTTCGCTCTGATACCACTTTTTGTAACACCCCTACTACGCACATGACACTAAATGAAATCGCAGCGGAAATAAATAACTAAACAGTAACTAACGCTTCGGTGCTACAACGCCGTCAACCACCCACGTGGTTGACAAGGCAGAATAAATACAAGTGTACCGGTCTGATGATCAGACTCCCGAGCATAAAACTAAACCAAAATACATCATATACAATACCGAGTTACATACATCCTTCACTGTTAAACATCACTGTAACTGTCACAACCAAATATATAACGCCACGGGAGCACAGGCGCATCCCGGGCCAACATCCAAAAGTACTCAAAAGTAAACCACTCCTAGGATCTAGAGCCACTCCGCTTCTTCGATCCTCATCCTGCAGTATAAGAAATATGGATCCCCCGAGGGGGTCAGCAACCCTTGGCTGGTATGGTTAACGCGCAGCCCATCGGCTACCGGGATACGCGCAACTAATTGTCATGATAACATGGCATTCATTTATATACATAACATAACATAACATAACATGTGGCATAGCATCAATAGTGCACAGCACAACATCACATACACAGTGGATCTTCGTTCCACAATAACAAACCACAAGGGTCAAATAACACAAGAGCCTAGAGAATGATTCACTCTCATGTTAAGCTCGTTAAACACACTCATTACCGTTCTGTTAGACGAACGAGTAACTTAAGTCACAGATGGTTCGGATTTAGTGACCCGAACACACCACACAAACACATGTTCCCACTAAACCGATCATAAGTCAGAATAGGTAAGCTTTGGAAGAAGCTAGCGGGAGATCGAACGCCAAATTAAGGAGAACAATCTTAACAACATAAGAGTCGAATCTGATTCAGATATCTACTCTTAACTTACATGCATGACCGGACAACCGGATTCCTCACTTCCCAGTTAACACTTGTTAGAAGTTCATAGTGGAACTTAACAACCAATACACAATAGGTGGTAAGTCATGTTAGACACACACAAGGGAAATGAGTCACAACATAACATCACAATAATATGAACAACTGTAAACTCATTACATGTTTAAATCTTATAACGTCAAAAACACACAGAAAAACATACAACACACAAGCCGGTGTAAACCGGTAGGCAACAGACTGCAAGAAAACCATACCTTGGTCCTTGCCTTGATTTGTTTCCACCGTAGGTCACTCCTATACATGATTCAAGAATGTCGGTTAATTAACTTACTTAACCTCCAAATTTACTAAGTGTTTAACATGATTATTTGACATGTTTAATGTCTAACTTACCCTAGGTTACCTTCATTATACACCCTAGGGTTAACTACATAAGTCACATTCTTTTCTGTTTTTTTTTTTTTTAAGTTTTGGTATGTCCGACCCACCGTCCGACCCACAACTGGGTCGGACCCTTCCAGTGGTTTTCGGGTCTGAAGAACCTTACCATGTCCGACCCATGTCCGACCCAACCTTCTGGGTCGGACCATTCCAGAGACATGTCCGACCCACGTCCGACTCACTCGACTGGGTCGGACCATTCCAGAACATTTTCCCTCCTTTGAAATATGACCGTCCGACCCATGTCCGACCCACCCTTTTGGGTCGGACCATTACAGAACACTTTCCTAACGTCTAACAGAGGCTGTCCGACCCACAACTGGGTCGGACCCCTGGGTCGGACGTCCTCTAAACTTACCCAAACTTTGTCAAATCTTCACCAAACTTCTCCTAAAGCCTCTTAATGCTTCCTAACAACATTTGGTACCCTTATATCCACATACAACATCCATGAAACTCATTTCCTAATTCCTTAAGCCTTTACTTATTTCTTTGTAAAATTCCTTAACACTTACAACATTTTATACTAGGTTTCTAAATGGTGTTTCTCACCTATGATAACTACTATCCCAAAATGCTTTCTCCTCATCTTAACATCATCTCTTAAGCATTATTTCTCACAACTAACTCCTTATGTCATTCTTGAAATTCTTTTCCAAGTTTACACTTTCTCCTTATTTTACCAAAGTTTGCCTAAGTCTTTATCTAAGTCCAAAATGACTTTGGTACATACTAAAACCTCAAGCTCATGCCTAAGTCCTTGTGACATCCCAAATCACCTTAATGCATGTTTCTTACACAAGAACAACAATTAACCAATCTAAACACCTCTTAACTTATCAAACTCATTTTAACTCTTAGAACTTCTCATTTATTACCTAAATTTCGACATAGGTTCTCCTAGAACATTACTAAACCAAAACACATTGTTTTAATCAACAACAACCAAGAACACTAAAAATCCATCAAGCACTTATTATACATAAACTCCACTCACAAAGCACTACATCACAATATAGTGCATAATTTAAATTGCATGGCACTTAGGCCCTTAAATGACATGGCTCTTAGGCCCTTAAGATGCATAAATCATAAACACTGAATTTCCACAATATATATTTGCCTTTGACCTGCAAATACACTCAACAACACATATGCCTTTTACTAGCTCTTGAGAACACTTTACTAAGTCATTCACCATTTGCTCTTTAGGTAGTTTTAACAAGCATTATAAGCTCATTTCTCCTAAGGCATTAAACAACATTAGGTTAGTAGATTTACCTCTTTTCCAAACAATTTCTTTCTTGTTTCCTTTAAAAACCGGTAAGGTATTTGATTCTTTGACAAGTTCTAAACAATATACAAACATTATAATGAGTATTCAAGCTATAAGCTTCATCTCATTGTAAACCCTAATTTTACATTGTTTCAAAAACATTAATGTAGTTGTTTTACCTTGCTCTTTGAAGAGAGTTTGAATATCTAACAAGAGAGGACTCCACCTAGTCCATGAAGAGTTGGAATGAAGCTAGAACAAAGTCACACAAAGAGCTCCTTCAATATGTATTTTCGGTCACAACAAAAACATGAAGGAAATGAAGTTTTTATTTGAGATTCCTTACCTTGAAGCAAAGGAGAGTAACAATATGTAAAAATACAAGCTCAAGCTCCTTCAATGGTGGAACTCCTTGGCACCGAAATGGTGGTCTTGGAATTTTAAGAAGATAGAAATGAAGAGCTTGATGAGAGAAAGAGATTGGTGGTGTTTGTTTTTTATTTGGACAAGTGAGCTAGATTTTACAAGAGGTCAAAGAAGAGGTTTAATGGTGGTGGTGTGGTATTACCGTGGAAGAGAAGGAAGAAGAGAGGTGTGGAGCCGTGTGAATACAAGGAAAGAAATGAGAGAATGAGATAGAATTTGCTTTTGAAGATATTTATACTTTATAAAGTAAAAAGGTACTTAAGTAGTCTTATTTATTTTCTTAACAAGCTAACAAGGGTGGTGTGTCACCAACCTTAAAAACCGGCCCCCAATAGTAATGTGAGGGTATTATAGTCTTTATTTGTCAATTTAATTACTTATACAACATATGTTACAAAATAGCTTATAAAAATCACTATTCATGAAAACAAGGCACATAGAAGTGAAATTTTTGATTTCCCATTGATATAGACATCCAAATGTGATATTATATAGTACACATATATATTTAAGAGTAATGATGGACATCTAGCCACTCAAAACTCATTTACAAGACAATTTTTCAAAAATGTGCTTTAAGACTCCTCAAAGCACATTTTGTGTTTAAACTTGTTTTCAAGCTTGGTTTTCTTTGGTAATTGGTTTAATATGTTCATTAGTGTATAAATGAGGTCTTGGTAAGTTCATTAGGTCTTAACCAAGTTTATCCCAAGCTTAGAGCACATTTTGGCTCTTATTGACTTTAAAGCACATTTTGTGTTTTCTTTTGTTTAAATTTGTTTACTAATGTGTCTAAGACTCTTTTTAGTCTTAATACACCATATTTAAGTGTTTAAACAATATATTAAGGTTTGGGGTATTTCAATATACATTACTCATTTTTTTACTACACAAAATCTGTTACACTACAATACATAAACCAACTCAAGGTAAGAGCATTTACCTTGTAATTCTAGTTTCTCTTTCTTTCTTTCCCTTCCCTTCCTTTCTTCTTTCTTTTCCTTTCTTTCCTTCTTGTTCTCGGTTTCAAATGGAGTTCACACTCCAATGCTACAGCCCATACCAATACACAAATTCTAACTTAGAATTTCCTCCTTAAACTAGCCTAGGGTTTATACATGTTTAAGGTTTAAAAGAGTATTACCTTCAACCACTAAGTGGAGTATTTGGCTAGCAAGAGAGCAAGATCCCAGCACCAATGAAGAGACCAAAATCGGCTGGTACAACAAGACACCAACAAGGGCTCATTTGGAATTTTCGTTTTGCAAGTAGGGGCTGGAAAAAGATGGAGTTTCAAGATTATTTTTACCTCAATTCATCAAGGAGAAGGAGGAGCTTCCAATGGTAGACTCAAACCTTCAAATGGAGAATATCCATGGAGATGAAAGTAGTGGTTTTCGATTTTTAAAAGGAGGAAGGTGTTCTCCTTGATGAGAGGAAGACAATGGTACAAATTTTGTAATTTTTGGTGGAGGTTTGAGTAGTTAACAAGAGGAGAGAAGTGGGAGGTTGTGTGGGGTGTTCAAAATCGCCATTGTAAGAGCTTGGGAGGAAGAAGAAAAATCAGAGAGTGAGGGGAGCATACGGTGGGGATGTGAGGAAATAGGAGAGAGAATGACTAAAGTAAGTTAGGTGTACTTTTTACTTTTTACTTTTGTCTTTTGTAAATTAGAGACAATTAAGAGAATGAGGGGGGGGGGAGATGGAGCCGGCCACACACAGCCCTCTCACAGCTTTTAATTTTTTTTTTCTTAAAAGTGGACACATTACTTTAGCCTATTTACACTTACACCCACAACTTCCCGTTTTTGACAGTTTTACTAACCGGAACCCGTTTTCCGGAATTTTCTTGTTTAATTAATTTTATTGGTCATTAAGCTTCCATTAATGCTTAATAATTTTTATTTAATGATTTATAATTTTTACTGGTTCGTTTGACCACTTAAAGTCACGTTTTCGAGTTTTCTCGAAAAACTTGCGCTAAAGCTCTATTAGCGTTTTAATTCATTATTTGGATCCGTTTTCTTTGGGCGTTGTTCCCACATATTATTTAGGTCTTATTAAACCTTTAGAATCCATATAATACTCTAACCGAGGTCTCATACCTCCTATGGTTATTTAACGCTTATTTAGCGTTTTCCGCTTTTTAAGCGTTTATTTATTTCTTTTGGATTTATTTTTCCTTACTAGTATTAATTAGGTACCATTAGGCCCTTAAATACGTATTAGATTAATTTTAATCCCTATATTTAAGTTCGTGGTATTTCAATAGTGTGATACCCAGTGTAGGGGTCACCTCCCACATCGATCGGGAGAGAGCACGAACCATGCCTTATTGGTGTGGGGATACTCTTCCCTTGTGTGAGGCCTTTTGGGGATGGTACCCCGAGAACAAAACTGTGCGGGCTGCGGCCCAAAGCGGACAATATCACACATGTGGGTTAAGACTGGGCTGTTACATATGGTATTAGAGCCAGGCCCAGGTCGGTATGCCAGCGGGGATGCTGGGCTCCCAAGGGGGGTAGAGTGTGATACCCAGTGTAGGGGTCACCTCCCACATCGATCGGGACAGAGCGTGAACCATGCCTTATTGGTGTGGGGATACTCTTCCCTTGTGTGAGGCCTTTTGGGGATGGTACCCCGAGAACAAAACCGTGCGGGCTGCGGCCCAAAGCGGACAATATCACATATGTGGGTTAAGACTGGGCTGTTACACCACCATTGCCTACCAGGACTCTGTGCTAGGCAAGAGGAAGGGAGATGGTGGAAGAGGGAATCGAGGAAGCTCTTCCAAGAATCATGAAAAGAAAGGAACATTTTTTCAAGGGAGGGAACGAGGAAGCCATTGTTTCTTATCATGCTGATGCTAAGCCTCTCCGCTCCCAGCCACTTAGGGGTGAGATAAATTAGAATCTCCAAAGTGGTTACATTTTATTATCAAGTTACTAACCTTGAACTGAAACAGGAAACCAACCTGTAAGAAGGTACTTCTGCAGGAAGTGCGAGCGGGACCACCCAGGCAAGGAGTGTGACGGAACCCAGGTGACGTGTCACTACTGTGGCAGGAAGGGGCACAGATCCTTCGAGTGCTTCTCGAACCCGGATTCCAAGGACTACAAGCCACGTACCGGGTCAGCGACTAGAGCCCCAGCTCCTAAGACTAATGGAGGAGGAGGTAGAGGTGGCATAGGAGGTGCTGGACCATCTACCAACCGCCCTGCCAAAAAAAACTCACAGAGGTCGGGACAGAACTACCCTCAAAGGCCGGGCAAGACACCGATTCTTAACCTAGTGGACCGTGTCGAGGCAGCAAGTGATGACCCGAGTTCACCTGGTGAGGACTACTTCCCTAGCGAAGAAGCTTAGATTTTTACTTTCTTTACATTCCACTAGCTAGCTTTCTTTTTCAATGTAAAAGGGATGAACTATAAACCCTTTTTTTGGAACCTTTCATTGCCAATTGTGAACCTTATCTTTACATTCCACTAGAGTACCTGACCCCAGCAGTTCAATATGCATTAATCCTCAAGATCAGAGAGTTAGGTGTGAAAGGAGGAAACTTTTACACCCCTACCTTCAAGAACGGGTCGACCATGAAGGTGAAGATCATGTGTCTAGGTAAGAAGTGGAACCACACCACAAAGAGCTATGAAGAGGTGGAGGTGCCACCAATCCCGGGAGAATTGCAGACCATCATTGGAGCTGCAGTTAAGGCCGCACAAGAATTGGAGGATGAGCCCGTCCCAGACCTAACCTCAGACGTGTGCATCATCAACTTCTATGGAAAAGAGGGTAAGCTAGGGATGCACAAAGACAAGGACAAATCGCTAGAGTCCATCACTAGAGGAGTTCCAGTGGTGTCCATATCACTTGGAGACGACGCGGAGTTCTAATTTGGTGACCAGAGGAGGATGGACCTTGCTACCAAGATCCTCCTAAAGTCGGGTGATGTACTGATTTTTGGTGGGGCAGCTAGACTTATGTACCATGGGTGAAGAGAATCAAGCCCAACACAGCCCCCACACCCATCATTAACCAGACCCACATGACACCGGGCGGTATAAACCTAACCTTTAGACAGACCTTGCCTTGTACTTTACAATTTCAACATTGTAAACTTTGCGTTGCTCATGAAGCTTTCAATAAGAATGGAAATTCTAAGAATTTTATTTGCTTCATTGTAGGGGTTGGAAACTCGGGGATCAGGTTGAATGTGTTGAACCAGGCTCAAGCAAAGAGCAATGGAATGGTCATCACAGGTATAAACAATTCATCCTGATTAGCCACGTTGGAAAAGTTGACTTGTAATCTTAAAAATCTAATTTATAATTTCAAGCATGTTCCTAATTAACAGAGTGGAGGCCACCGTCCTGTTCGATTCTGGAGCCTCTCATTCCTTCATCTCACAAGCGTTTCATGCTAAGATCGATTCCTTACAAAGGATATCCATGACTGCTCAGTCCGGTTGCCATCCAGAGAGCTGATCAAATGCAGTAAGCAATGCAAGGATTTGAGCATACACATCAAGGGAGCAGACTTCCTTCTTGACGCCATTGTCTTCCCTGGCATGGGATTCGACATAATTTTGGGCATGGACACACTACAGCGGTATCGAGGCAGACTACACTGTGCAGAGCATCGTCTCCTCATGAAGTTAGCTACAAGGATCACAGTGTCAAACCGAATGCAGCCCAAGCAGCCGACTGTGAAGGTTGTATCGGTTTTATCCCTAATGAAGGAGGTATCCAAGGGTGCTACCGCCTACTACTGTTATGCCCAGGATCTGTGGACGGATCCGATGTTCAGGAGCGATGTACCCATCGTGTCGGAGTACCCCGACATTTTTCCAGAGGAGCTACCTGGACTTCCACCGTTGAGAGAGGTTGAATTCAACATCGACCTCATACCTGGCACGGGACCGTTTGCCAAGGCTCCCTACCGGATGGGCCCTGCAGAGATGGTTGAGTTGAAGAAACAACTGCAGGAGCTACTAGATAAGGGTTTCATCAGACCCAGTGTTTCACCGTAGGGTGCTCCAGTGCTGTTCGTCAAGAAGTAGGACGGGAGCATGAGACTTTGTATCGACTACAGGAGCTGAACGACGTCACAATCAAGAACAAGTACCCACTACCCAGGATCAATGACTTGTTCGACCAGCTGAGGGGAGAAAAGGTTTTCTCTAAGATTGATCTGCGTTTCGGATATCATCAGATAGTTGTAGCTGAGTCAGATATAGAGAAGACAGCCTTCAGGACCAGATACGGCCATTACGAGTTCACACTGATGCTGTTTGGATTGACCAATGCACCAGCGAGATTCATGGACCTGATGCAGAGAGTCTTCCAAGCCTAGTTAGATAAGTCAGTGGGGGTATTCATAGATGACATCTTGATATTCTCTAAGAGCAGAGAAGAACACGAGCAGCATTTGAGGACAGTCTTGGAGACTCTGAGAGAGAAGAAACTATATGCCAAGTTCAACAAGTGTGAAATCTGGCTGGACAAGGTGTCATTCCTTGGTAATGTGATCTTAGTTGAGGGAGTTTCAGTAGACCCAGCTAAGGTTGTGAAATACCCCAAACTTGGATATGGTGTTTAAGTGATAAACTAAGATATATGGAGGCTGAATAATGCCTTAGAAACATTAAGAAACATTTTTAATCAAAGAAAACATAAGGAAACACCAAAAGAGCAGTTTAAGCCAAAAG
Organism: Limonium bicolor; assembly: GCA_023374045.1. Taxonomy (NCBI): domain Eukaryota; kingdom Viridiplantae; phylum Streptophyta; class Magnoliopsida; order Caryophyllales; family Plumbaginaceae; genus Limonium; species Limonium bicolor. The sequence continues at coordinate 6,480,326 of CM041780.1, forward strand.
CGTGCTCTAAGCTTGGAGAGACTTGGGTGAGCACCCAAATATCATTCTAAGACCTTAGTAATATCCTAATGGTCATTTTAAGTCAATTACAAAAGAAAACCAAGCTTAAAAACAAGTTAAAACACAAAATGTGCTTTAAGGAGTCTTAAAGCACATTTTTGAAAAATTGTCTTAGAAAGGGGTTTTAAGTGGCTAAATGCCCATGATTACTCCTTAATTCACATGTGTACTAATTAGTATCACATTAGGAAGTCTAAATCAATGGGAAATCAAAAATTTCACAAATATGTGCACTAATTTGTGAATAGTAACCAAATAGTGCCTAGTTTAGTCTTTAATCAATTAAGTCTAATTAATTGGTCAAACAAGACCATGACCAGCCTAAGGGGGCCAGTTTTCTAAGGATGTGAGTCACCAAGAGTAGCCAATTAATGTTAGAAGATAAAGAGAAAAGTAAGTTGTTACTATTTGCTTTTAAGGAATCAAATATCTTATATGCCATCTGTAACACCCCTCTCCATAATCACGATATAATCCCTCACGTAGCAATAATTAAAACGTCTCGCAGCGGAAAATAAACAACAATTACAAAACTCACTTGGGTGTCACCGGCCATTACTCGCCCATGCGAGCAACGTAGCCAAACTACATCCAACTTCCAAAATAAACAAACTGCGAACCGCAGTGATAACGAGAAACTCCTATACATCATACTAAGTCCATAAATCATATACATCGACAAGTGAGCATCTACCCAATCCTGAAAATACACAACCTTACCATAAGACCATACACCATCTTCATTGCTATACAACATTTCCAGTTACCCTGTTCCTGCTCTTCAGTTCCGACAATGATCAACAACCTGTAATGGTGTAGTATCAGCGATAGACGCTGAGTATGCCGGGCCTGGACCCTAATGGTCACTTGTCATTTTAACCATCTTGTTATTAGATTGGTTTCATGCTTTTCCATTTTACAGTTATAATCACAACTGAAGCATAAATGTATAATATACATAATCAACCATCCAAATATCCCTAAACATTTAACCATCCATCCAATCCAAACAGTCATAGAATAAATCAAACAACATTTGTATATCGAACGTATCGAGTATCAACCATATATTGTACAATGTACAATCGTCGTAGCGTTCACCATCCACTGTCAATTTATTTTAGTTTGGCTTTCAAGCCCCATCCATATGTACAATGTACATTCGCCGTAGCGTACAGTTTCCATAGTTAATTTACCTTAGCCTTGAAGGCTCCATCCAGCCATCAATACACAATAAGATAACCACAAGTATAACCAATGAACAACAAAGCGAAACAACGAGAATAATAAACAAGTATTTAGTCTTGTCCATGGTATTGTTCGCCACTGTATAAGTCTCAATTGTTTTAGTTGTTCAGTTATACCTAGTGACAATGTCTCGTTAAAACGACATGTCTCTAGTTACCCATATATTATGGCGGGTCACCCACGGCAGTAGCCACTCCAACGGTAGAGTCTCCGACCAACGAGCCATTCTAGCTCACGGGAAATTTTCTTGATACTTACGGACCCGTACGCGGACATCCTGGTATCGTTTTTGTGATCACAGCGCACCAAGAGCCACATCCTCTTGGCTTTACTTCCATTCCATTAATTAATTAATTATACCATCGCATCGCATTACCAAATCTTCTAACACAGCAGACTAAGGTCATTAGTCCAATCCGGAGTCTGTAAACTCGAGATCCAGTGTTAGATACGAGAGCGGCGTATAGAAAGGCCAATGCTCCGTATAAAAGTCTCAGATAATATGTATATGTTATTATCATAGTGCTACAACGTTTTACTTACATTCCTTTTATTTCATATAAGATAGCACCGTAGCCGCTAGTTCTTTTTATATATATAGGTTCATATATACGAACCAATACTGTTAACTCAACAACAGTAAATAATAAGCAGCTATAAATATACAGTTCATGCATATTAATCATCACATTCAGACAAACAATCTTATCATAGATCACACAGATGCCTGAACTGAGGAAACCCTCAGGGACAATCAGAGACACATAATATCATACAAGTTATATCAACCAAATCCGAGCCCAAGGAGCAACCTTAGGACAACTCGGATCAAACCCCTTTACATACCGTTCACCCTGATTGTATTACGGTGGAGTATGAATCAGCAAGATCCTATGCTCCGTGTAGTCCGCTAGCTCGTCGAGCGTCTTGTCAGAGGTACAATCTAAACGGTAATAAACTATAAGTTAGTCTCCATGACTAACTACATCCGGTATCTCCGAATAATAAGTAACCCCGACAGTTCTCTCCTGTTTTCTACAGTCGTTCGTTACGGGTTTCTCTAAAACAGTCGGTTTTCTTACTTATAACGCGTACGTCATAATATTTCAACTGTTAAGTTTAATTCACTATTTCCTTTTTAATCTTATCCACCATCTAGTTTAGGTACGTAACCCATAGTTGCATGTATGCATGCATGATTATATTATATTATATTCTTTTTCTTATTGTATCATTTATTTTATTGTATTCTCTTTCGTATTGTTTTATTTTCCCACCATCCGTCATAATTCGACATGTTGTATAATCCCTTTATCTTTAGCAAATAATATTTGCTTCCAAAACTCATAACTTATAGTTCGTAACTATATTTTTTTTAATAACCACCACCATTAAATCATAAGGTTTTCAACCAAAATATATTTATCCACCTTATATACATTATTCTTGTGTTTGTATATATTTTTACCACGTAGGTAATTCTCATGAGTTTCATAAACTCTTATATTTTATGTTACATTTCATCATCTTTTATTAGATGATTATTCCCATTAGTTGCATCATATTATACAACTTATATTAAGATTGTTATCCTAATATTATGTAACATTTTATGTTGTACATTTACAACTCCTAAGGTTTGTTCCATAAATACCTTAGTTTATAAATCCCATTCACTTATAGTTTGTCACACCATTTAATGTGAATACCTTATTTGTATTAATTTCATTAAACCACCTTAATACCAAATAATTGTTATAACATTTATAACATTATAGACTTTAGTCTAAAATTCATTTTCCAAACTCTATCAATTCGGTAAAGCCCTTGAATTTATTTAAATTCTATTTGACCACATAACATTATGTAATGCTATACCACATTCTAATATCATTTGATATGATATTTTTATTCCCTTTAATTTATTCCTATAGTTTTTATACAAAACTATTTCATATTGCCTCTTAGGCACCATAAGAAAATCTCATTCTTTTCTATAAACCATAGTTTCCTTAATTTACAAAATCGCCCCTTAAATCATCCCATGTTATACATTCCATTTAATATAACATTTCTAACTTATAAAAGAGTATAACCTATGGTATTTTTTGTAAATTCCGAACAGCCCTTGTGCTATTCTATAATTGCCATTTGGCCCTATTTATAACATATAGTCTTACCATATCATTAAAACCATATCTTATACACATATCTTAACAAATACTCTTATATAATTCTAAAAATCCAAATTCCACCAAAGGGTTATAAATATCCTTATTAACCCATATACTATCAATATTTACCATTCCAACATCTATTTTTCTCCAAAGTGTCATAATGACTTAATAACTATATATTATACATATATAGTTCATTTTAATTCCAAAATCCACCAAATAAATTCCTAAAAATTCCTAATAGCCCATGGGTGTTAAAAATACCATTGTACACCCTTTATTTTCGGTAATAACATATTTACCACATATGTCATGAAAATTTTACCTTAAGATACTTATCTTATTATAACACCTTAAATAAGTTATTTAACTTATCTAATTTGGTCAAAACCTAGCATATGGTCAAGGTTGACCACCTTAATATTTCCTTGACCACCAATTCCTTATAATTACAGTTTAGTACCCAAACTTTCTAAAATTCACCATTTAACGCCAAAACTTTATAAAATCTTATAAACTTTATTTTAACTCCTTTTTAACTCTAATTTTTTGCCTTATTATTCTAAAATCTCCAAATTTAATTTAATTACACCTAATACCCCATTTATTTTCGGTAATGCATTTATACTACTTAAACTTAATTAAAAGCTTGTAAATGCATAAATAAAATGGCCTAAAATACATGGCCTTATTACAAACATTTGCTCACAAAATAAATTACACATAAATGTCCCAAAAATACATATAAATTTCGGCCTCACCACACACTTTTTATTTATTTACCAAACTTCCACATAATGTCTTAAATTTGACAATTATGCTTGTTTAATTAGTTATAAAATTTATTAAACCATTCTTTAAACATTTTAAGGTCAAACAAGACCTTATTTCACCTCTTCACTCACGGCAATTAATATACACACACTTAAACTTGTGTTAATGTATCAAGTTAAGGTTTTAAGTGATTTATACCTTGATTTAGCTTAGGTAAAGCCTTGTTTGGGTTCGCCACCTTAAGGAGAAATTCTCCACAGCTTGTTTTACATGTTTTCAACAGAAACAAAGGCCTAGTTAGTCTCCAAGAAAGATCTAACCATAAGAAGTAATTTAATGTAAGATTTAAGGCAAAAATCACCTTAAGAATGCAAGGAGAGTTCAAGATGGTTTCGACCTGAATCAAACACACCACAAGGTGTTAGATCTACCATATTGACATAGGAAATAGTTAGATCTCGAAATGCTACCTTGTTGTTAGGTTTTACCTTGGAAAAATGCCTTAAAAGAGGGTATTTCCTTTGGATCTCGGCCATCCTTGCTCCAAATGGCTAACCAACAGATTCCACATGAAAAGGAGAAGAATATGAGGCTATGACCAAAGTTTCACTGCCGAACTTGAAGGGAATCAAAAGTTATGAGCTTAAAGCACATTTTTACCTTAAAATGTAGATTTGGACAACCTTGGTCCCTCTACTGGTCTCAACCGAGTTTAGCTCTTGTTCTAACCTTAGAACACTGAGAATAAGCCATAGGAATTGATGATCCACGAAATCTAGGTGTTGGTAGTGAAGAGATGAAGAAAAAGAACTAAAAATGACATTAAAACACTTACATTAAGAGCTTAGGAGCTAGGTTTGCCTTCCATGCTCAAGAACAGACTTGAGAGCTTCTTAGGAAGGGAGGAACTCGGCTGGGCAGAATAAAATCGGACAAGGAAGGAAGGAGAAGGTGGGAAAGGTAGGAAATAATGGAAAAAGTAAGTTTTCAAAAAGTAATGTATTAGGTAGGAATTATTGTCAATCAAGGACTTATGCTGCCTTCCCACCTCCTTGCCAGCCGATTTCCTTTAGGTCAAATGGGTCATTACTTGACCATTGACCATACTTGGTCAATTTGACTCATGCGGGCCCCACTTTAGGGTTTTATTAATATTTTAATATTAAATTTGTAAAAATTCATAAATTTCTGGAATTAAATTCCTAATATCATATAATATGATATTTTATTATATTTAAAGGTATTTATAACCTTTAGCCCATTTAAAACCAATTTAGAAGGCGATTACACAAAACATGCTTTAAGAAGTTTTAGTGCACATTTTGTGTCGCAAGGTGTTTCTGGGCTTGGTTTTCTTTGACAACGGTTTTTGTTGTGTTCCTTACATGATATTTGATCATGTAATTCAATTTTATATCATTTATAGGTCATTTGATTTTCAAGGTTTTCCTAGAGCACCTTTTTGCCCTTTTTGACCTTGAAGCGTGTAAATGCTTTTTCTTTGTGTTGGAGTGTTGTCCAACGGTTATAATATGTTTAGTAGTATGTTAATATGCTTAGGACAAATTTTTAGGTCCTAAGAAGTTTATTTGGGTATTTATTTACCCTTAACAGTCAAAGGGTGCAACATCTTGTTTTATGTTGACCACTGTTGTTCTCAGTTGACTTTTAAGGCATGTTTAGGCCTTAATTAATATGAATAAATATTTAATCCATGTTTTATAGGTTTGGGGTATTTCAATCTACCCCCCTTAAAAAGACTTCGTCCCGAAGTCTCTTAATCAAGTAGGTAAGTATATATAAATGTATAACTACCCATTGTTCCCATAATGTATATCTATGTGATATATCATTACACACATCGTATTGCGCTTATACAGCACATAGCCATCACGTTGTGGTGTTAGTTCAATCACATATGGATATAGGTGATCCATCAGCACCATCATTTCCTATCAGTTCACAAGTCCTGACAACCTTCCTGAGGTGTCCAAAACATTCCATTGTTCCCATATCTAATGATTCATTTCGTATCTAGGCGATACCATATGTAATCATTCTATAAAGCAAATACATATCACAAATAGCATAAGAAAAGTACTACACACATGGAGTACATACAATCATTCAAACAAAGTATCTCGTAAGATACATACATCCAAGTGTACATCACACACAAAACAACCAAACACGCACGCCCGCGTACCAAACAAACCAACACACCAATTCACTGTATGTCATGCATACGAAACAATTCACTGTATGCCATGCATACTAAACCAACAAACCTCGTGTGCCCCGCACACCACCAATTCTTTGTATGCAATGCATACGAAAACAACAAAATTTAGTGCACACATGTGCACAGCCAAGAGGCTCTACCCCCTTAAAAGGGTTACGCCCCCGTACCCCACAAGTATACAACTGCCGCTCAACAAGGAGCGCTGGATACTTGGCTCTCAAAGAGTTCACCAAATCGTGGATTATCCTCATATCAGAGAGACGGGTGTGACTCTAGCCCTTCTGGGCTCCACAATTTGTAAGGGTGTGGCACTAAACAATTTGTGCTCTTTCCCAAATTCATTCTAATGGGCCCACTCGCTCCGTATGAGGTGCAGACCCATGAACACAGGCTCAATTTGTCTTTCCCTTTTTTTTTCATTGCTGTGAATCCACTTGTTTGGATCACTAGCATACATGCGTGTGTCTTTTCTCACTGATATTCAGTTGAGGTATACTATGACATTGGCCATTATTAGTACTTAGTGCTTTTTGCACTTGTCTTTCTAATACTAAGACGTACCAGCCTAAATATCCACAAAGATGATGTTTGTCATCCGTCTCCTGGTGGTTTTGCTCCGGAGTAACACACTGTTATAGTTCTTTTTTTTACACACTCGTGTTGATATCATTATCTTTCGCGTTCCCACTAGATTAGTAACGGCACGAGTGCAATACCAAACACTCAGTCATACAGAGTGCAGAGTCGTAACGCTCAACAGCTAATATCTCATGAGTCAAACAGATAAGATGTGCGAATTATCCTATGAGTGGTACATTCCAAATCCATTGTTCTTTGCTTAAGGTATCTGCTATCATATAGCTTTATCTTTTCTCCTTGCGTAGTCACGCGTTTATGTCCATATCGCCTGGTAGATTTCTTCTGGATTACAAGCATTTGCTTGATCCTTATGAGGGTTCTACATATTTTTCGTCCATAATGGGTTTTCCCGTTTCTTTTTTTTTTACGTCCTTGAAAGGTTTCTCTGTCTTCTCTGTATACGGTCCACTGTTCTCTGTTGAAGGTTCTTGATTTCTTTAGCCCGTTGGTTTAACTGTGGCTCTTCTCGTCCATCTTCGAGGTAACCCGTCTTACTGTCCGTAGAATGGAGTTGACTACTGCAAATGATAAATTTGACCTATTAAATACTAAGAAATATTCCTAGAAAATAACAAATCAAACGACCATCGGGTTGCAAATGAATCCCGGTTATTGTAGTAAAGTTTATAGGGAACCAGGTATCGAACCGTGGGACTATGTGATAAATAATCTAGTTTAAGCAAGGGTAGTAAATTGAGGGGGAAATTGTTTTGTTTTAAACTGTGAATTATAATAAAGACAACAAGAATTTAAATAACAGCTAATAATTAAAATAACAGAATATTAAAAGTGGTTGTGAATATGGAAGAACGGACTCTGGGTTCAGGTTTTACTCGTTTGACTAATTATGTTATTCTACCGGTTTAATTAAGAATAAATTGGCAACATTCCTTTGAAAGTCTTCAGATTTAATCCAAATTCTAATGACCTCGTTTACCAGAACATGCAAGGTTTGATATAAACTCAAGCAAAACACATGTAAACGGCTAAGTAAAAAGAAATATATTTTTTTTGCATCTGAAATACTAGATTTATTCAATCAGAATAAATTTTTCCACAGACATAACAATTAATATGACCTATCCATTTATCACGGATCTGATCAAAATAGATTTCGTAAGGCAATTCAATAAACTCATGTAATTTATTGAAACGCGAGATAATAACATTAACTATATCAAATTATAATTAATTTAAACCGGTAAAATAAATTGCATAATTAAAACAAACTAATAATAACCATTCCCCAGAGTATAATATTCTAGCCTGTCATATTAAATAAATAGATAGATACAAGAGTAGAAGAAATCATCTGTAGTGGACTCCTGAAGCTGCTCCGTTATTTTGACAGACCGGAATAAAATTTGTGGTAGATGAATAATATATGGAGAATGGATAATTAAGTGGTGATGGAAAATGGTGGGGCGTGAGTATTTTGTAGTGGTCCGGTGATGATTTGTGGAGTTGTGAATGAATTGGAAATGGGTTCGAGTGTGTGGGTACGTGAATGTTGGAAAGTGGAAATGAGAAAGTAAAAAGGGGGTAATGGTGGGGGAGTATGAAATTGTTCTGTGAATTGGTGTGAGTGTATGGATACGTGAGATTGAAATGGGAATTTAAGAAAGGAAAAAGAGAGTGAAGGTGGGGGTGTGAGTGGTCTGGTGGGGAGTGCCGATTGTGAGTCTAAAATTGGAGCAGATGTAGGTTTTTATAGACTGAAAAATGAGGGAGTAGTGAATATAATAATAGGTGGCAGGTGAGTAAATCAAGGGAGATTTGAGTCAGACGACGGCACCGAAAAAATCTCACTTTTCTGCTTCGCGTGCTGGAATTTACAGAAATTGTGTGCGCCTACAAATCAAGAAGTCTGCGTTTGCAGACTTCCTTTCCTGTTTGAATTTTTATATTATTTTTTCCTTGTCTTGTCTGCACACACACGTACAGCACTTTTGATTTTGATTTTGAATTTTTTTTTTTTTTTCAAAACTTCACGCGTCCTCACATTTGAAATTTTTTTTTTTCAAAACCACGCTTTCGGTAGCCACCACTTTAGACTTTTGATTTTTGAATTTCTTTTTTTTTTTTTTTACAAACACTCACGTGTTGCAACAGTTTTGAATTTGATTTTTTTTTTTTTGCATGTGAACGTTTGCAGACGTTCACAATTCATTTTTTATTTTATTTTTTTTTATTTTATTTTTTTCCTTTTGAAAAAGCTTCCTTATTTTTATTATCTTCTAACTGTCCCAGATTCTTCATTTGAGCTCCGATTTGTTCCCGGTTTGCAGCGTTGGAAAGCTTGTGAGGAGAACTTTGCATTTCCACCATCATTTCCTGATTTTATCATATAAATTAGCATCAATTCTTGCCCAAAGTAAGAGTCATGAAAAGCATAGGATAAGTGTGAGAAAGTGTGTAAAAAGTTACACAAAATAAGGATTTAATACCTATAAAACTACATCAATTTCACACTTATCAAATCACCCCACACTTAGCCTTTTGCTTGTCCTCAAGCAAAACTCTCAAACACAAGTCCAAGCCAAGCTAATGAAACTCAACTCAAAAGGAAGAGCACAGAAGAAGGACACTACTAGTTTTACCAATCAAGGGGGCAATTTAGTTTATTAAGCACAATTCATTTTTTTTTATAGAACAAGAAGTCATTCAAAGCTAACAATAGAGAAACAAAACCATAAGAACCTCGCCTTTAGCAATGAGCCAATCCACCTTTTCATTCTCAAACCTTTAGAACGACAAGGGGCATGAAGTAAGATCTTATTCCATCATACCTTTCAATGCCACATACTCTTGATCCATGAAGAGAATTAAATTTTCATTCAGCTCAGTGATTGCACATTTTTTAAGCGCTTTTAATTTCTTTCACCACAGACTTTTCTCTCCACCCATGTAACGGCTTTGGGTCAACTATCCCAGATCACAAGGACCTTAGGTAGCTAGGTGATGAGGCACCCCAAAGGACTTAATAACCAAGTGGACGAGGCCCGATTTTGGATTAGAATTAAAATTATGCATGCTTAGGATCAGCGGAGTACCTTGCCTTGCTCTTTTTCCAACCATTTCAATCCAGACATTCCAAGGCTCAAGGCTAAAAACAGGGTTCAGATGATGAGTATTCTCAATCATTATAGCATTCACAGAACATAGACTTCATTTTAATCAATAAAAACCTGAAAAATTTAAAAATTTTGCACCTCAAGATCAGCTAACCAATTATAATTCCTCTATGGCTTCCTTCCAAGTTGAGCAACACAACAAGACTTAAACAAATGCAAGAGAAAAGAGCTCAAAGACACACAAAAAGTAAGTGGCGAAGGAGCTTACCCCACCCCACACTTAGAGTGAAGCAATGTCCTCATTGCTTAGGAAGAATTAACATTGTGCAAGCAATCCAACGGGGAAACAAAATTACACATAACAGTTCATAGGGGGGCACATAAAATATTCAAGAGAGGAAAAGGTAAGAATACTCCCAGAGTCCGTTCAGGGTGTGCTGCACGGCTCACCCCACACTTGAGTTCTGCTGTAGAATCGCGCAAGATGTGCCTGGAAAGAATATTCTAAACAGCCAGAAGAACTCAAGTTATTGCACCTTGTGCGCGACCGCGCCTTAATATAGATATATAAGAAAATTAGAAAAAATCATTTTCATTTTTTTTTGACTAAACATATTTAAGCACACATAATTCTTAAAGGAAATATAAGTTCAAGAAATAGGGTAGAGAATTCTTCCTGTAAATTGAAAATAAGTGGTGGGTTGCCTCCCACCAAGCTGCTCTGTTTTATAGTCTCAAGCTAGACTCATCAGTCCGATTAGTAGAAAGAGGAAGAGGAGTGGGAAGGGGTCCCACAACTTCCTAGAACTAAGTTGCGCAGCTTTCGGAACTTATGTTTTAACCGCCATGGGAGAGACTTCTGCTTAGGTGGTGCTGGCTCCGAAACAGGGGTAAAAATGTCGTGCTGTTCCTGGACAAAAGAAACTTCAAACAAGTCATTAGAAACATCAGCAGGACAAGTATACCTCTTTAGACGGGCCCCGTTGACTTTAAAAGTCTCGCCCTTCTTGTTTTGTAGTTCAAAGGCACCATATGATGTCACACCCACAATCCGGAAAGGACCAGCCCAGTGAGACTTGAGCTTCCCAGGAAAAAGCTTCAACCTAGAATTGTAGAGTAGAACCAAGTCACCTACTTTGAAATCTCTCTTGAGGATCATCTTGTCATGGAACCTCTTGGTTTGCTCCTTATAAATTTTAGCATTGTAGTAAGCTTGATCCCTAAGCTCTTCTAGCTCAGAGAGTTGCAATTTCCTTTTCTCACCAGCAGCAGTCATATCAAAATTTAAGGCCTTGATAGCCCAATAAGCCTTGTGCTCAAGCTCCACAGGGAGATGGCAAGCCTTCCCATAAACCAATTTAAAAGGTGACATACCAATGGGAGTTTTATAGGCTGTGCGATAGGCCCAAAGAGCATCATCTAGTTTCAGAGCCCAATCTTTTCGTGAGGCGTTCACCGTCTTTTGGAGGATCCACTTCAACTCCCTATTGGACACTTCTGCTTGTCCATTCGTCTGAGGATGGTAAGCAAGGGCAACTTTGTGGTGTACCCCATACTTTGCCATCAGTGCATCAATGCTTCGATTGCAGAAGTGTGTGCCTCCATCACTTATAATAGCTCGAGGGACTCCAAAGCGTGTAAAGATGTGCTTCTTTAAGAATTTGACCACAGTCTTGGAATCAGCATGTTGGCAAGGAATTGCTTCAACCCACTTGGACACGTAGTCCACTGCCACAAGAATGTATTGGAAACCCTTAGAAGAAGGAAAAGGTCCCATAAAATCTATACCCCAGCAGTCAAAAAGCTCGACCTCCAAAATGCCTTGCTGAGGCATCTCATGTCGCCTAGAAGTATTGCCCATGCGTTGACAACTGTCACAACTAGCCACAAAGGCTTGGCAATCCTTATGTAGTGTGGGCCAATAGAATCCGGATTCCAAAACCTTGGCTGCCGTCCTATGAGAGCCATGATGACCGCCAGCTTCTCGGGAGTGACAAAACTCTAGAACACTGGGTACTTCATCATCAGGGAGGCACCTGCGAATTAAGCTATCTGCACAAACTCGAAACAAGTGAGGGTCTTCCCAGATATAATGGCGTGAATCAGAAAGGAATTTCTTTTTCTGAGCATATGTTAAATCATGAGGAACAATTCCAGAAACAATAAAATTAGCCATATCTGCATACCATGGCTCTTGCACCTTTTTCAAACTGAAGACGGTTTCATCAGGAAAGAATTCGTTTATTGGAATACCGTCATCAGGAGTTACCATCCTAGAGAGATGATCAGCCACGCCATTGAGCTTACCACTCTTGTCTTTCACTTCAATGTCAAATTCTTGTAGAAGAAGAATCCAACGCAGCAGGCGAGGCTTGGCCTCTTTCTTAGTAAACAGATATTTAAGAGCAGAGTGGTCAGTGTGAATAATCACTTTACTTCCCCATAAATATGATCTGAATCTATCTAAGGAGAAGACCACAGCTAGGAGCTCTTTCTCAGTGGTTGTGTAGTTTCTCTGAGCGTCATTAAGAGTTTTACTCGCATAAGCAATAACTCTTAACACCTTATCTTTCTTTTGGCACAGGGCTGCACCTACTGCAAAATCACTAGCGTCACACATAATTTCAAATGGCAATGACCAGTCAGGAGAAACAACAATAGGAGCAACTACCAACTTTTGCTTAATCAAATTGAAAGCGTCTGGACAATTTTCAGAGAAGATAAAAGGGACATCTTTCATAAGCAAATCAGTCAACGGTTTAGCTATTTTAGAGAAGTCTTGAATAAACCGTCGATAGAAACCAGCATGCCCAAGAAAAGCTCTTATATCCTTTACACAAGTAGGCGCTGGCAGCTTCTCTATAACTTCTACTTTAGCTCTATCCACCTCAATCCCTTTGCCAGATACCTTGTGGCCAAGCACAATCCCATCCTTTACCATGAATTGACATTTCTCCCAGTTTAGAACCAGGTTGGTCTCTTCGCAACATCCAAGGATAAGGTCAAGCTGAGCCAGACAAACATCAAAGTCAGAACCATAGACAGAAAAATCATCCATAAATACCTCTTTACTCTGCTCAATGAAGTCTGCAAAGATAGCCTGCATGCAACGCTGGAAAGTGGCAGGGGCATTGCATAATCCAAAGGGCATCCGTTTATATGCAAAGGTACCATATGGACAAGTGAAAGTAGTCTTGTCCTGGTCCTTTGGTGCAATAGGAATTTGAAAGTACCCTGAAAAACCATCTAAAAAGCAATAATATTCCTGCCCGGCCAACCTCTCAAGCATTTGATCAATAAAAGGGAGAGGGAAATGATCTTTCCTTGTAGCACAATTCAAACGCCTATAGTCTATGCACATACGCCATCCAGTGATCTTTCTCTGAGGAATAGACTCACCTTTGTTGTTCAGAACAGCCTCAAAACCCCCTTTCTTAGGAACTACCTGTACAGGACTCACCCATGGACTGTCCGATATGGGGTAAATGATTCCAGCATCTAAAAGCTTCAACACCTCTGTCTTGACAACTTCCTTCATGTTAGGGTTCAGTCGACGCTGGGGCTGTCTGACCTGCTTGTAATCCTCCTCCATATAGATATGATGAGTGCAGAAGGTTGGATCAATCCCTTTGATATCAGCCAAGGTCCATCCAATGGCTCTCTTATGCTTCCTGTGCACCTCTAGCAACCTAGTCTCCTGCCCAGAAGTCAAAGTAGAAGAGACAATGACAGGCAAAGAATTGTTCTCAGCAAGAAAAACATATTTGAGATTAGAGGGGAGCTCCTTAAGCTCAAGTACTGGAGGCTGCTCTATAGAAGGAATGGGTCGTTGGATATCTCTATCAAGCTTCTCCAAAGGAGGGCGATAGGCTTGAAAACCTGTCTTTCCTCTCTCGACATGAGCTAGAGCTGTATTAATGATAAGTGGGGAATTTATCTATATTTATATGCTTCATTGTTTATTAATTTAACCTTTAATTTTATATATTTCCCCACTTAAGTGCTTAATTATGTTAAATGTTAATATTACTCCTCACTTGTGGTTTTATGCTAAAACAGGTTAAAAACACTTGAGAAAAGGCCTAAAAACACATGTCAAAAGCTTAATGATTAAACCGAGACCAAATGGAACCAAGAATGATCATTCTGGTATATTTTTAGGGTGGTCCGGGTATGTGTCCAGATTTACATACCCGGACCAACCAACTGACAAAGCTACTGGACAAAATTGGCTACGGTCCGGGTTTACAGATTAACACATTACCGGATCAGCTATAACATTCTCGCGTCTTGAATGTTGAAGACTTGGGCTCGTTTTCATTTTATACAGATCGGTGGGCATGCATATGCATGGACTCGCGAGTATACATACATGGGCTGCTTCCGTCTCATACACATGGGCTGCTGATGGAGCATTCAGAGGCGCGACGTCTTCATCTTGGACTGGACCCGACAAAGCAAAAATCAGAGGCGCAGACACTTTATTCTGCTGGGCTACTTTTGTAAAGGGAGGCGCAGACATTATTGGAGACAAACCGACAGAGGCCCAGATTTTGGTCAGAGGCGCATGCACACTCGGAGGAAGCCTCACGTGAAGATAAATTCATTTTAAGTTGATATCATAACGGAGAACAATACAGATGGACACAATTGGAGAGAACGATACTAAACCCTAGACCTAGGCTAGCCGCAACAGTTCGAAAGAAGTCAGAGAGTTCGAGACAGAGGAGGGAAACAATAGATACTTCTGACAGACCGGAGCAGAAGACAGAGACCGAATTCGTCATCGTCCTACAATTAGATGATGTTTTCTAATCTCTTAAATAAATGTTATTATTTCTTTGTCTCCGATGTCTGAGTAGTCATTAGATTTCTGGTTTGCTATGGATAACTAGTTTATTATTTCGCTTCCTGAGTTGTTAAATATTGATTCGATACAGATTGTAGTTTTATTCCTAGTTATTTATTGAATTCTCTTGTGATTAATTATTGCTTGAGTTTATTTGGTAAGAATTGCTTATAAGTGAGAACTGCGGCGTTCATTAGACCTTAGGAATATTACCAGTGAAACTACAGATGGCAATTCCTGGGGACTAGCTGACTAGAAACCAGATGAATCATTAATGCTACTAGTTAATTTGTAAATTCGTAACGAGAGTTAGGATTTGGGAATTGCTAGTAAGGATCTATCTTGCGGGAGACCGGTTTTAGATTAATTTAGATCTGAGGTTGCAATCTAGAATTTAGAAAACACTCAGGAAGGGAATTGATAAACTAGGAAGAAATAGTAAACCAGGATTCACCTTTTAGATTTATTAGAAACTCATTTTTAATTGTTTTTATTTTAGTTTATTTAATTTCTACAATCAAACCCCCAATTATTATTGTTATTTTCCTTCAGTTTATTAGTTAGATAGATTAAAGATTAAACTAGACACAGCCTCCTTTGGTTCGATAACCTAGAGAATACCACCTAGGAAAACTTGCTACGATAGACCAGTACACTTGCTGTAATACGCTTTTACCCATACAATTAACATCCATATTAAAAGTCTTATTTTCAACAGAAGAGACAAGAACATGCTCCAAGGGCTCAAAATCAGAAAAAGGGGAAGAAGGTATAAAATAAACCTCCTCATCAGCAGAAAGTTCACATACCTCGCCATCCTCATCTAGGAGACTTACCGACCTAACCGAATGAGCTGAGGTGGAGCTGGACTTCATCATCTTTTTCATATCAAATTCAATCTTTTCGTCCTCATACCGCAAGTGATTTTTACCATCATGAACGTCAATGACAGCCTTGGCAGTACTTAGGAGGAGGGACCCAGAATGAGCGGAACCTCTACATCGTCATCCATGTCGAGAACCACAAAGTTACAGGAAAGATGAAGCGGGTCAACCCCCACCACGAGATCTCGCACAATCCCCTGGTTTAATCTCGGATCTGTCGGCCAGCTGGAGCTTGAAAGGGACGGGTGTAGCTCTCCTCTCACCTTCAAGAGGTGGCATAGGCATAATGTTGATACTCGCACCCAGGTCACACGACCCACTGCCGCAGTCTACATCCCCAATAAAGCAAGGAACAATGGGATTGCCCGGATCTTTCTGCTTAGGAGGAAGTGCTCGAAGTTAAAGCGGCAGAGCATTCCTCAGTCAGGTGGACAGTCTCTTGCTTCTTGTTTCGTCTTTTGACGTGGGAGATCCTTCAGGAATTTTGCATAATTTGGCATCTCCTGTAGAGCATCAATAAGAGGAATATCAAGAGTCAGTTTCTTAAAAATACTTAAAAATTTAGTAAATTGTTCGTCTAAATGCTTCTTTTTCATCCTATTTGGAAATGGAAGTTCTACTTGCTTAGGAGTAGAAGAAGGCACATCAACATGAATAGTAGAGGGGGAGGGAGAAGAGGGTGGAAGATTAGGAGCCTATATCTCCTCAGAAACTACCACAGGTGGGACTGTAGGCCTGATGGTACGTCTGAAAGAGAAGGTGTGATCTTTTCACCAGTTTGATCTACAGCCACTTGATTTTGATGATAGTTTCCTAACTGCTTCCCACTTCTTAACGTCACAGCTGCACTGAACTCACCCTCAGATTGGACCTTCGAAGATACATCACAATTGCAGATCTTTAAGGCCTTGGCTGTCTCCCTCGGATTCTGCTGAGGTTGAGATGGAAACGAGCTAGGTTGCCTTTGTTGTTGGTTGGTAAGTATCTGGTTCATCTGCTGCTCTAAATTTCTTTGACTATTCATCAAGGATTGGTTAAGAGTCTGTTGCTCCTTCTGGGTGGTAGCCATCGAAGTAATTATATCCTGGAGCTGTTCCATCTTTTCATCAGAAGCTGACTTAGCGGGTGGCTGGTAGGAATTCTGGCCCTGTCCCATCTGCATCTGAGGACGGGCTTGGTTGTATGGTTGCCTAGAGAAGCCTGGGGGACCCTGCATATTACTTTGTAAAAGGTTAGAATTTAAAGCATTGTTGGGATTACCATACCTGAGATTCTGATGTTGATTCCGGTTCCAGGGTTGTTGGTAATTCCCTTGTCCTAAAAAGTTTGCTTCTTCAGCAATCCGTATTTCCTCCAGATGAGGGCATATTTCAAATGAGTGGTCACCGCCACAATGAGAGCAAAGAGGCTCAGATGAAGATGAGGAAGCTATCCTCTTTACCTGCTGAGAAGGTTGACCATTAATTAAAAAATCATCAAACCTTTTTACCAGTGAGCTTACCAATGTCGACTGCTGAGCTTGAGACTCTGCTATCTGCTCCATCCATGGATCCATATTCCTAGCACCTTTAGCACCCATTGTCATAGTCCTGCCTCCCTCGGTGCCCCACTGACGAACCTCTTCAATATACGTCTCCATGGCCGCCATGAAATCAGTGCCAGATCGGTTGAGGATGTTTCCTCCCAAAGCTGATCTAACCTCGGCCTTATGTATATGTTGTAATCCATGAAAGAATGTCATAGCAATACAGGTGAGGTCCTGTCCGTGATGAGGACACTGTCGGAGCATCTCTTTAAAACGATCCCATGCTTCACAAATAGTCTCAGCACTTCCCTGTTTGAAAGCAAGTAAGGTAGCAACCAAATTCATAGTTCTAGAAATCGGATAATACTTTTCATAGAACCTGGTTGTCATCTCCCCCCAGGTAGTGATAATACCGGAAGGCAGACAATAGAACCATTTCATCGCTTCACCAGTGAGGCTGCTAGGGAATAACTCATTCTAGCATACTCCAGGAGACTATCGGAGCACCCAATTTGATCAACATTAATTAGAAATCGGTTGACATGATCTAGGGCGTCGTTGGGGTCGGAGCCGTCAAATGTGCCAGAGGGCATATCCCGTATGACCTTGTTCTGATGTGAAGGCTTCAGATCCTTCCATTCCTTTACTAAGTCGGGTGTTAGCGTAGGAAGAGCTACTGGGCTTCTTCTAGGAATGGCCGCTGGTCTGTTAAATTGCCTCATTGCTTGACCACCGTTCGTAGGAGTTGCCATTTGTATTTCTCTTTGGAATCTTTGTTGGCGTCTGGCTAGCTGAGAGGTACGCTCGATTTCTGGGTCAAGGATTTTGTCCCAATCGAGATGAGTGTCTGACCAAGAACGGGTGTACACCATCAACTGTCTGCAAAAGAGAAAAATAGACTCCACAAAAGTTTACAAGAAAAATAAAAATAGTACAGCTAAATAAAGAAAAATTAACTTAAAACTGGAAAAAAAATAGATAGAAATAATAATAGTAAAAATTAAATAACTGCAGTAAAACAAATTTTTAACCCAAGCTAAGGACTAGACAGGAATCTAGTCCCCGGCAACGGCGCCAATTTGCAAATGATAAATTTGACCTATTAAATACTAAGAAATATTCCTAGAAAATAACAAATCAAACGACCGTCGGGTTGCAAATAAATCCCGGTTATTGTAGTAAAGTTTATAGGGAACCAGGTATCGAACCGTGGGACTATGTGATAAATAATCTAGTTTAAGCAAGGGTAGTAAATTGAGGGGGAAATTGTTTTGTTTTAAACTGTGAATTATAATAAAGACAACAAGAATTTAAATAACAGCTAATAATTAAAATAACAGAATATTAAAAGTGGTTGTGAATATGGAAGAACGGACTCTGGGTTCAGGTTTTACTCGTTTGACTAATTATGTTATTCTACCGGTTTAATTAAGAATAAATTGGCAACATTCCTTTGAAAGTCTTCAGATTTAAATCCTAAATTCTAATGACCTCGTTTACCAGAACATGCAAGGTTTGATATAAACTCAAACAAAACACATGTAAACGGCTAAGTAAAAAGAAATATATTTTTTTTGCATCTGAAATACTAGATTTATTCAATCAGAATAAATTTTTCCACAGACATAACAATTAATATGACCTATCCATTTATCACGGATCTGATCAAAATAGATTTCGTAAGGCAATTCAATAAACTCATGTAATTTATTGAAACGCGAGATAATAACATTAACTGTATCAAATTATAATTAATTTAAACCGGTAAAATAAATTGCATAATTAAAACAAACTAATAATAACCATTCCCCAGAGTATAATATTCTAGCCTGTCATATTAAATAAATAGACAGATACAAGAGTAGAAGAAATCATCTGTAGTGGACTCCTGAAGCTGCTCCGTTATTTTGACAGACCGGAATAAAATTTGTGGTAGATGAATAATATATGGAGAATGGATAATTAAGTGGTGATGGAAAATGGTGGGGCGTGAGTATTTTGTAGTGGTCGGTGATGATTTGTGGGAGTTGTGAATGAATTGGAAATGGGTTCGTGTGTGGGTACGTGAATGTTGGAAAGTGGAAATGAGAAAGTAAAAAGGGAGTAATGGTGGGGGAGTATGAAATTGTTCTGTGAATTGGTGTGAGTGTATGGATACGTGAGATTGAAATGGGAATTTAAGAAAGGAAAAAGAGAGTGAAGGTGGGGGCATGAGTGGTCTGGTGGGGAGTGCCGATTGTGAGTCTAAAATTAGAGCAGATGTGGGTTTTTATAGAGTGAAAAATGGGGGAGTAGTGAATATAATAATAGGTGGCAGGTGAGTAAATCAAGGGAGATTTGAGTCAGACGACGGCACCGAAAAAATCTCACTTTTCTGCTTCGCGTGCTGGAATTTACAGAAATTGTGTGCGCCTACAAATCAAGAAGTCTGCGTTTGCAGACTTCCTTTCCTGTTTGAATTTTTATATTATTTTTTCCTTGTCTTGTCTGCACACCCACGTACAGCACTTTTGATTTTGATTTTGATTTTTTTTTTTTTTCAAAACTTCACGCGTCCTCACATTTGAAATTTTTTTTTTTCAAAACCACGCTTTCGGTAGCCACCACTTTAGACTTTTGATTTTTGAATTTCTTTTTTTTTTTCAAACACTCACGTGTTGCAACAGTTTTGAATTTGATTTTTTTTTTTGCATGTGAACGTTCGCAGACGTTCACAATTCATTTTTTATTTTATTTTATTTTTTTCCTTTTGAAAAAGCTTCCTTATTTTTATTATCTTCTAACTGTCCCAGATTCTTCATTTGAGCTCCGATTTGTTCCCGGTTTGCAGCGTTGGAAAGCTTGTGAGGAGAACTTTGCATTTCCACCATCATTTCCTGATTTTATCATATAAATTAGCATCAATTCTTGCCCAAAGTAAGAGTCATGAAAAGCATAGGATAAGTGTGAGAAAGTGTGTAAAAAGTTACACAAAATAAGGATTTAATACCTATAAAACTACATCAATTTCACACTTATCAACTACTTCTCGTGTTCCTAACACTACTTATCTACTTGCATGGGGTACCGTACTGATACATTACTACTTACCCAACTAACTCATAAATAAGTCTGTCAGGCCCACATGCTCCTAACGGAGTGCGGTCGTCTCATGTCTCGTTTAGTAAACTGGTAATGTCCGTTACACGGTTGTTGTGAAGTATTCTGTTGTCAATCTCCCTCTGATGGATATCCTTTTTTTTCTCTCACTTCCTCTTCTGCTTTCTTCTTCTTTTTTTTCTTTTTGCTTGCTTCTTTTTTTGTAATAGTTCATGTTATCAGTTATCCTGTAATGAGTGATATTGCCTTTGTGGCAACCGTGGTAACTTGTATCATAGACTAGTATTATTCAACTCGGTGTAAGTAAAATCCGTGCTATATTAGCAAACTTGTTTCTCCTCTTTTTTTTTCTCATTGAGTACAACACATTTTCCTTTTTCTCCCTATTTTTTTTTTATCAAATCTCATCCATAGTTCATATATGTCCCCTCATCCGTGTAATTGGATGTATTGCAGATTGCACAACAGCTTGAGCAACTTGGCTCTTTACTTCCCAACCATCCTTACTGACAGTGGTGCATCTACAAAGGGTATGCTTGTCCATGAGGACTAAACATTTATCACTGGTAGTGATTAGCATTAAATGCCGGTATACACTGTTGGTATTTGGCTATAAGCCCTGTCTGAAAATTCCCAACAATTTAAACTGGTGTGGTTTACAGTCATAGTGGCTGTATAGTTTCCCCAGTTGCAGTGGTTGGACTAACGGTCCTTCCATAGTTGCATAAGTTTCTAATCTCAAGGTTTGTATGAAAAAGTTTGAAAAACATTTTTTTATAAAAGGTTAAAAGAGTAGTAGTTGTTGTAGTTGCATTTGCAGTAGCTGTTACTGTTGCTGTCGCTGCACTTGCTGTAGCAAGTGTGCAAGGCAGATGGAAATTTCAGTAGTTTATTGTCATAGCGCTTGCAATAGCAAGTGCGCCATGCAGGTGGAAATTCTGGTTCAGTAATTCCCGGACTCATTGACTCTACGTCATTTGAGTATTGCTACATGATAATGTAAGCATAAACATCCTGTTCATATATATCCGTCAAGGTTTAAAGCTTATAGGTACTGAGTACACACAACTAATCCCAAAGTCTTACACAAGAGGCGAGTGGTCAATGACACACTCCCACATTCTTATAACATAGCTCCTTCTAACATCCAAGGTAAGCACAAAACATAGTAAGTAAACAAAGTCTTCCACCAGCGGTCTCATGGAGTTAGGGGACTCATGCCCTATCTACTCCCTTGCCCTTCAGGGCTCCAGCATCAGTAGATGTCTGGCCATCCTGACCGCCTCGTGGTACTCCAGATCCTCCAGCTGAGGTCTTCTGAGTATTCTTTGGTGGCCTGTAATTACGGCTCTCTGGGTTTATCCAGCATTCAAATTCCCTATGGCCTTCTTCGTGGCAGCACCGACAGACAACTTTGCGGCCTTCGCAATCGACCCCAGGATGGTCTTTCCCACAACGCTTACAGTAAAAATGGCGCTGGGGCTGTCTGGTGCCTAATGGTAGTAATTAAGTTTAGGTTAATAACTGTTGATATGTAGGTTAAGGTTACAATTTAATTTAGGAGGTAGGTGTTCTCACCCTTAGGAGGTGCAGATCTCAGAGGCTTAGCATCTATAGCTAGGCCGGTCAACCGAAGGACGGGCTCATTTCCCTTTTGTACCCTGGTGACCCTGCTGCCCTTTCTTTGGAAAGAATTTCCTGTTAAAGGTTTCGGGTCAGCATTTATAAAGGTGTTTAATATGATAAGCAATCTAGAAATAGAATAAGTCCTTACTTTCCCTTCTTTTGGCTTTCGCCTGGAGATGCTCCTCCACCCTCAGACTCTCCCTCAGGGTTCTTCCTTTTCTTGGCCCCGAGAGTCTCTTCCCGAGTCTGGAGCATTAGCTCCGTCCTCGAGGCAGTCTCATAACACTCTTGGAATCTCCTTGGTAAGTTCTCACATAGTTAATTGGTAATGTAGTAAGTAAAGAATTTTTATGGCTTTCATGTTAGCACCTGGATGGTAGTGTAGAGGGTAGCACCCATCGCCATCTGAATGCGAAATAATAGTCCTCCTGGAATTTCTCAACCTTCACGGTCTCTGAGTAATCCACACCGGGAATGAAGTCCAGCTGACCAATGAATCGAGTGTAATACTCATCCACGGTCAGACTTCCTTGGGTCAATGTTTCGAACTCATGGCGCTTCTTCTGTTTAAGATGAGCTGGGTTGTACTTCCCTCTCAACAACTCGACAAAGGCAACCCACGAAAAGTCGGGCGTAGCCAGGTGATGGTCCTTGACCAATCTCCACCAAGTGCTGGCTGCATCCTTCAGATGGAAAGCAGCAATGGCGACCTTCTTGTCGTCTAGTACTTGTAAAGCTTCATATGCTTTCTCATGTTCAACAATGTAACGCTCCAAAGCTACGGGGTCTGGTTCCCCTGAATACGTAGGTGGTCGGGTCTCGCTAACTGACTTCAGCCAGTTCGTTTCCCTGGGCTGTGGCGGGTGGGCTGGTGCTCCTCCTATCTAAGTACCCAGCTGTGCAAGAACGGCTGCAACCGTCTCAGCAACTCCTGTAATGCCGGGGTCACCGCCTCCACCTCTTCTAGTACCACGCCCTCTAGTTCCACCAGACATCTGTAGTACAGTATGTCATATAAATACTCGGTAAATTACCGTACACAACCAATAGATATCAAGTTGCCTTAAGGCTAACCTGTCACGCAACTTGCGTTACTAGACACAGTATCTTTCTAAGACGAATCGTCCCGTACTTCCCAAATGTTTCCCATAATTTCCCAAGTCCTAAGCTCACAGTCTTAACCTATTATCTCGTCATCAGAGCGGTACTCCGCTCTGATACCACTTTTGTAACACCCCTCTCCATAATCACGATATAATCCCTCACGTAGCAATAATTAAAACGTCTCGCAGCGGAAAATAAACAACAATTACAAAACTCACTTGGGTGTCACCGGCCATTACTCGCCCATGCGAGCAACGTAGCCAAACTACATCCAACTTCCAAAATAAATAAACTGCTAACCGCAGTGATAACGAGAAACTCCTATACATCAGACTAAGTCCATAAATCATATACATCGACAAGTGAGCATCTACCCAATCCTGAAAATACACAACCTTACCATAAGACCATACACCATCTTCATTGCTATACAACATTTCCAGTTACCCTGTTCCTGCTCTTCAGTTCCGACAATGATCAACAACCTGTAATGGTGTAGTATCAGCGATAGACGCTGAGTATGCCGGGCCTGGACCCTAATGGTCACTTGTCATTTTAACCATCTTGTTATTAGATTGGTTTCATGTTTTTCAATTTTACAGTTATAATCACAACTGAAGCATAAATGTATAATATACATAATCAACCATCCAAATATCCATAAACATTTAACCATCCATCCAATCCAAACAGTCATAGAATAAATCAAACAACATTTGTATATCGAACGTATCGAGTATCAACCATATATTGTACAATGTACAATCACCGTAGCGTTCACCATCCACTGTCAATTTATTTTAGTTTGGCTTTCAAGCCCCATCCATATGTACAATGTACATTCGCCGTAGCGTACAGTTTCCATAGTTAATTTACCTTAGCCTTGAAGGCTCCATCTAGCCATCAACTCACAATAAGATAACCACAAGTATAACCAATGAACAACAAAGCGAAACAACGAGAATAATAAACAAGTATTTAGTCTCGTCCATGGTATTGTTCGCCACTGTATAAGTCTCAATTGTTTTAGTTGTTCAGTTATACCTAGTGACAATGTCTCGTTAAAACGACATGTCTCTAGTTACCCATATATTATGGCGGGTCACCCACGGCAGTAGCCACTCCAACGGTAGAGTCTCCGACCAACGAGCCATTCTAGCTCACGGGAAATTTTCTTGATACTTACGGACCCGTACGCGGACATCCTGGTATCGTTTTTGTGATCACAGAGCGCACCAAGAGCCACATCCTCTTGGCTTTACTTCCATTCCATTAATTAATTAATTATACCATTGCATCGCATTACCAAATCTTCTAACACAGCAGACTAAGGTCATTAGTCCAATCCGGAGTCTGTAAACTCGAGATCCAATGTTAGATACGAGAGCGGCGTATAGAAAGGCCAATGCTCTGTATAAAAGTCTCAGATAATATGTATATGTTATTATCATAGTGCTACAACGTTTTACTTACGTTCCTTATATTTCATATAAGATAGCACCATAGCCGCTAGTTCGTTTTATATATATAGGTTCATATATAAGAACCAATACTGTTAACTCAACAACAATAAATAATAAGCAGCTATAAATATACAGTTCATGCATATTAATCATCACATTCAGACAAACAATCTTATCACAGATCACACAGATGCCTGAACTGAGGAAACCCTCAGGGACAATCAGAGACACATAATATCATACAAGTTATATCAACCAAATCCGAGCCCAAGGAGCAACCTTAGGACAACTCGGATCAAACCCTTTACATACCGTTCACCCTGATTGTATTACGGTGGAGTATGAATCAGCAAGATCCTATGCTCCGTGTAGTCCGCTAGCTCGTCGAGCGTCTTGTCAGAGGTACAATCTAAACGGTAATAAACTATAAGTCAGTCTCCATGACTAACTACATCCGGTATCTCCAAATAATAAGTAACCCCGACAGTTCACCCCTGTTTTCTACAGTCGTTCGTTACGGGTTTCTCTAAAACAGTCGGTTTTGTTACTTATAACGCGTACGTCATAATATTTCAACTGTTAAGTTTAATTCACTATTTCCTTTTTAATCTTATCCACCATCTAGTTTAGGTACGTAACCCATAGTTGCATGTATGCATGCATGATTATTATATATTCTTTTTCTTATTGTATCATTTATTTTATTGTATTCTCTTTCGTATTGTTTTATTTTCCCACCATCCTTCATAATTCGACATGTTGTATAATCCCTTTATCTTTAGCAAATAATATTTGCTTCCAAAACTCTTAACTTATAGTTCGTAACTATATTTTTTTTAATAACCACCACCATTAAATCATAAGGTTTTCAACCAAAATATATTTATCCACCTTATATACATTATTCTTGTGTATGTATATATTTTTACCACGTAGGTAATTCTCAGGAGTTTCATAAACTCTTATATTTTATGTTACATTTCATCATCTTTTATTAGATGATTATTCCCATTAGTTGCATCATATTATACAACTTATATTAAGATTGTTATCCTAATATTATGTAACATTTTATATTGTACATTTACAACTCCTAAGGTTTGTTCCATAAATACCTTAGTTTATAAATCTCATTCACTTATAGTTTGTCACACCATTTAATGTGAATACCTTATTTGTATTAATTTCATTAAACCACCTTAATACCAAATAATTGTTATAACATTTATAACATTATAGACTTTAGTCTAAAATTCATTTTCCAAACTCTATCAATTCGTTAAAGCCCTTGAATTTATTTAAATTCTATTTGACCACATAACATTATGTAATGCTATACCACATTCTAATATCATTTGATATGATATTTTTATTCCCTTTAATTTATTCCTATAGTTTTTATACAAAACTATTTCATATTGCCTCTTAGGCACCATAAGAAAATCTCATTCTTTTCTATAAACCATAGTTTCCTTAATTTACAAAATCGCCCCTTAAATCATCCCATGTTATACATTCCATTTAATATAACATTTCTAACTTATAAAAGAGTATAACCTATGGTTATTTTTTGTAAATTCCGAACAGCCCTTGTGCTATTCTATAATTGCCATTTGGCCCTATTTATAACATATAGTCTTACCATATCATTAAAACCATATCTTATACACATATCTTAACAAATACTCTTATATAATTCTAAAAATCTCCAAATTCCACCAAAGGGTTATAAATATCCTTATTAACCCATATACTATCAATATTTACCATTCCAACATCTATTTTTCTCCAAAGTGTCATAATGACTTAATAACTATATATTATACATATATAGTTCATTTTAATTCCAAAATCCACCAAATAAATTCCTAAAAATTCCTAATAGCCCATGGGTGTTAAAAATACCATTGTACACCCTTTATTTTCGGTAATAACATATTTACCACATATGTCATGAAAATATTACCTTAAGATACTTATCTTATTATAACACCTTAAATAAGTTATTTAACTTATCTAATTTGGTCAAAACCTAGCATATGGTCAAGGTTGACCACCTTAATATTTCCTTGACCACCAATTCCTTATAATTACAGTTTAGTACCCAAACTTTCTAAAATTCACCATTTAACCCCAAAACTTTATAAAATCTTATAAACTTTATTTTAACTCCTTTTTAACTCTAATTTTCGGCCTTATTATTCTAAAATCCCCAAATTTAATTTAATTACACCTAATACCCCATTTATTTTCGGTAATGCATTTATACTACTTAAACTTAATTAAAAGCTTGTAAATGCATAAATGAAATGGCCTAAAATACATGGCCTTATTACAAACATTTGCTCACAAAATAAATTACACATAAATGTCCCAAAAATACATATAAATTTCGGCCTCACCACACACTTTTTATTTATTTACCAAACTTCCACATAATGTCTTAAATTTGACAATTATGCTTGTTTAATTAGTTATAAAATTTATTAAACCATTCTTTAAACATTTTAAGGTCAAACAAGACCTTATTTCACCTCTTCACTCACGGCAATTAATATACACACACTTAAACTTGTGTTAATGTATCAAGTTAAGGTTTTAAGTGATTTATACCTTGATTTAGCTTAGGTAAAGCCTTGTTTGGGTTCGCCACCTTAAGGAGAAATTCTCCACAGCTTGTTTTACATGTTTTCAACAGAAACCAAGGCCTAGTTAGTCTCCAAGAAAGATCTAACCATAAGAAGTAATTTAATGTAAGATTTAAGGCAAAAATCACCTTAAGAATGCAAGGAGAGTTCAAGATGGTTTCGACCTGAATCAAACACACCACAAGGTGTTAGATCTACCATATTGACATAGGAAATAGTTAGATCTCGAAATGCTACCTTGTTGTTAGGTTTTACCCTGGAAAAATGCCTTAAAAGAGGGTATTTCCTTTGGATCTCGGCCATCCTTGCTCCAAATGGCTAACCAACAGATTCCACATGAAAAGGAGAAGAAGATGAGGCTATGACCAAATTTTCACAGCCGAACTTGAAGGGAATCAAAAGTTATGAGCTTAAAGCACATTTTTACCTTAAAATGTAGATTTGGACAACCTTGGTCCCTCTACTGGTCTCGACCGAGTTTAGCTCTTGTTCTAACCTTAGAACACTGAGAATAAGCCATAGGAATTGATGAGCCACGAAATCTAGGTGTTGGTGAAAAAAGAGCTAAAAATGACATTAAAACACTTACATTAAGAGCTTAGGAGCTAGGTTTGCCTTCCATGCTCAAGAACAGACTTGAGATCTTCTTAGGAAGGGAGGAACTTGGCTGGGCAGAAGATGGGAAAGGTAGGAAAGGTAGGAAATAATGGAAAAAGTAAGTTATTTTCAAAAAGTAATGTATTAGGTAGGAATTATTGTCAATCAAGGACTTATGCTGCCTTCCCACCTCCTTTCCAGCCGATTTCCTTTAGGTCAAATGGGTCATTACTTGACCATTGACCATACTTGGTCAATTTGACTCATGCGGGCTCCACTTTAGGGTTTTATTAATATTTTAATATTAAATTTGTAAAAATTCGTAAATTTCTGGAATTAAATTCCTAATATCATATAATATGATATTTTATTATATTTAAAGGTATTTATAACCTTTTAGCCCATTTAAAACCAATTTAGAAGGCGATTACACAAAAACGTGCTTTAAGAAGTTTTAGTGCACATTTTGTGTCGCAAGGTGTTTCTGGGCTTGGTTTTCTTTGACAACGGTTTTTTTGTGTTCCTTACATGATATTTGATCATGTAATTCAATTTTATAATATTTAGAGGTCATTTGATTTTCAAGGTTTTCCTAGAGCACCTTTTTGCCCTTTTTGACCTTGAAGCGTGTAAATGCTTTTTCTTTGTGTTGGAGTGTTGTCCAACGGTTATAATATGTTTATTAGTATGTTAATATGCTTAGGACAAATCTTTAGGTCCTAAGAAGTTTATTTGGGTATTTATTTACCCTTAACAGTCAAAGGGTGCAACATCTTGTTTTATGTTGACCACTGTTGTTCTCAGTTGACTTTTAAGGCATGTTTAGGCCTTAATTAATATGATTAAATATTTAATCCATGTTTTATAGGTTTGGGGTATTTCACCATCTCTCTCCTCCTTTCTTCATTCTCCACATTCTTCATCGATTTCTCTTGCTCTCTTTCTTCTCTCTCACGTAAGAAGCAACCTCCATGCTAGCTCCATCTTCATTTGCCCACATCTTGCTGATTTAAGCTCCAAAATCAAAACCAAGCACATATATCTCTTAGTTAGCTCAAGCTCTTTCTTCCTATCTTGTAAAAACTTCAAGAGCCTCATATTGGAGTCAAGGCAAACCGCCATTAGAGGAGGAAACTCAAGCTTAGAGACTCCATTAGCTTCTCCATTCTCTTAAGGTAAAGAATATGTAAGAAAATCTAGGTTTCCATCACTTTCTCTCCATGTCCGAAAGTTATCAGTCATGGGGTTCCATTTTTATGCCTTGTTCTAGCTTGTTTTCTACTCTCCAAAGGATAAAGGAGGTCCTTCTTGCTTCATATCCAAGCTTGTCTTGAGAAACCAAGGTAAAATAATCAATTTAATACCTTAAAACACATTTTAACCTAGGGTTTGTTCCTTAGGGTTAATGTATTATCTAGCACTCATTGAAGTCATTGGATATTGGTTAGAACATTGGCAAGGAGAACTTGGTTGGTGACCGAGATTGTTCAAGGAAAAAGTCTAAGGAGGAAAGTTTTTGAGCTTGTAAAAGAACAAGGTAAATTACTTACCTTAAGGTGTTTTATTGTTTAAGGGAATGGGATTTAGATATGTGATGAGTTTAGTGTAGAGTTTACACTAGAAAAGGGCTATATATAACCTAGGAGAAACAATGACTATGTTTGAGAACTTGTGACTAAGGAGCCAATGATAAAAGAGATAGTCAAACAATGTTGAGATGAATTAAAAGAAGCATTTTATTTCAATAGGAGCCTTGTTGTGTGTATTTGCAGGTTAAAGGCAAATATATGTGGAAATTCAGTGGTTAAGATTATTGTCATTTAAGGGCCTAAGTGCCAAGCATTTTAAGTTTATACACTATATGATGATGTGGTGTAGTTTTGGTGTAAATTGTGTGTTAAGATGTTATAATGAGAATTTGAGTGATCTTGGTTATTTGATGGTGAAAAACCAAGTGTTTGGGTGTAACAATATACTAGAGAACCCATGGCAAATTTTAGTGAAGAACCTAAGTGTTTAAGATGTTCTAAGGAGGTTTCATGACTAAAGAAGTAGTAGGAAGTTCTAGAGGTTGTCTTGATGAAAAAGGGTGAGTTTAAGGTGTTTTAATGAGTTATAATGACTTAGGCTTCACTATGGAGGATTTAGGAATCAAAAGAATGTACTTGAGTATTTAGGACTTAGGCAAATGTTGGTAGACAACTAGGAAGGAAATAATGTGTTGATGGATGGAAGCATAAGCTTGTGAAGAAACTTTAAGTAGTTGCATAAAAGAGTTTTAGATGGTGAAATATGCTTGGGAGATGATGTTATAGTGGTGAGGAAGCATTTGGCATAGTGGTTATATTAGGTATGAACCACCACCTAGAAACCTAGTGAAAAATATCATAAGTGTTGGCATGATTGAAAGGAAAAATGCATAATGACTAAGGTGGGTGTTGGTGAGTGATTTAATATGTTTAGTGGAAGGCTTAAGGTGTATTTGAGGTGCCCAAATGAGGTTAGAACATGCTAGGGTGTAAGAGGAGAAGTTTGGAGTCAAATGGGAA
This sequence comes from Limonium bicolor, assembly GCA_023374045.1. Lineage (NCBI taxonomy): Eukaryota > Viridiplantae > Streptophyta > Magnoliopsida > Caryophyllales > Plumbaginaceae > Limonium > Limonium bicolor. The sequence goes on from CM041780.1 coordinate 6,510,884, forward strand.
TTTAGAAACAAGGTTCTGGAGCCGACCGACCTTAGGGACCGGACCTGCCAGGTCGGTCGAGCTCAGTTTACACTACCGGAAAGAGTCTCTGGAATCGACCGAACTTGGGGACCGGACTTACAAGTTCGGTCGGGCTTGTATTTTGTGTACGAATTAAGTCTCTGGAATGGACTGACCTTGGGACCGGACTTACAAGGTCGGTCATGCCTAGAATTTTGTACTGGAATTGGTCTCTGGAATAGACCGAACTTGGCACCGGACATGGCAAGTTCGGTCGGGCTTAAATTTCCCACGGGGAAAACTCTCGGGAATGGACCGACCTTGAGGACCGGACTTGCAAGGTCGGTCGGGGTAGAATTTTCAAACGGTAATATATTATGGAATGGACCGACATTGGGTAAGGTCGGTCGGTAAGTTCGGTCGAGCCTAAAACACAAAAAAAAAAGAAATTTTAAATTCTAAGGATGATAATTGGTATTAGGGTATGCCATTGGTAGGGTAGTAATGATTAGGAACCTAAGAACCTAAGGAATTAAGTTAAGCTAAGTATAAACCGTAATGTTTAAAGTTAAGTTTATAAGGTTAAGTGGCAAAGACTTAAGAGGGTATTGAATGGGAATCTTTAGGGACTAAGTGAGTTAAGTAAGGTGCAAATAAATAAGGCCTAAAAATGAATCAATGTTTTAAGTTTGTGAATTGGGACCCTGGAGGAGGTTAAACAAACGACAGACGACGGTGAACGGTACAATCTTTCTGTTGACCTGCTTGCTAACGAGGTGTCCCTCGTCTTGTATGCTATTTGTTTGTTTGCTATCACTAAGACAAGATAAAACATGCAACCGGTTATATTTGTTCTCGTTGTGAATGTGTTTTCCTTACACTAACCCACGAGACTTGAGGTTGTTACTAACTAAGTTTAGTACTTACTGAGTTAAGGATAAGAGTTAAGTATTGGTAGCTGTTGGTTAATACCCGTTAAGGTTTAACTAACACATGGTGTGTAAGGTTTTTACTAACTGGAACTTGAGTGAGGAAACCCGGGACTGACTCCGGTCATGCATGCTAAGGAAAGGGGGGCGGTATCTGAATCAGATCCGCCCTCCGCTTAAGGTCTTGTCTTCGGACTTGTTGCCTAGGGCTGGTTGCTGGCTCAGCTACGCTGGACTCCCGTCCAAGGTAGGTGGCATTAAGATGGTGCGGTAGGATCACCTAAATCCTAGGTTGAGTTTAAGCTACAACCATTTCCTTTCTAGGAACGGTTTGTATACTGAGATTAAGATAAGGTTAAGACTGAGGTAAGATAAGGAACTAAGGTTAAGGAAATCAGGACTAAGGAGGGGGTTACTAACCCGCTTGATAAGGGAACGCTTGTGTCGTTCATTGTGTGTGAACTATGTATGTTCATCTGTGGATTGTTGTTTATTGCACTTCATATCATGCTTGTGTACTTAATCAATTTCCATGCTATCGACAATTAGTCGTCGTAACCCCATTAGCTTGGGGGCCATGAGAGGGAGTACCAGCATTCGTGCTGACCCCCTTTGGGGGCTGTTTTTACACTTGCAGGTAAGAGGCCCATGAAGTCACTCCACGAGAGTAGGAGCGGTTAGACTTAAGATGGGTTGTTTATTTTGAATACGGGTTGCGCCTGTGCTCCCGTCTATTTATATTGAAACTGATGTAAGTTTATGGCTATGACTTAGATACTTAAACTCGGTTGGTTGGTGGTATTTGGATGGTGATGTTTTGGTCGGTTGTTTACTTTGGATTAAGTGTTGTAAATTGATAAGGCCGGTATATTCTAACGATCAGACCGTGGCAAGGTCCCGATGTTTGTTATTTCCGCTGCGACGAATTCGATTAAGTGTTAAGTTTTGCGACAACCACGATTGGCTTTGGACGCGGTGTTACAAAAAGTGGTATCAGAGCGTAGTTACGCTCTGATCAAGAAATACCGGACATAAGAAACCAACGAGTTAGGATATAAGTTAAGAAATAAGTGATGGGTTAAGGGTGTGAGCTGTTAGTGTGAGTAGAGTCAGATGACCACTAATAAGTGTGGATCGTCTTTACCGTCTACGGACGTTATAAATTCGTTAACCGAAACAGTGGTGGATACGAATCTAATGTGAGTTATGATTGTTCAGATGTCAGGAAGGAGAGGCCGAGGCCGTCCCAGAGGCGACGAGACTGAGATACCGGAAGGGCAGACGATCGCAGAGATGGTAGAGAAGCCTTAGGGCACATGGGCTATCAGCCTGGTGTGGGTGCACCACCTCCACCGCCACAACCCTGGGAACTGAATTGGGTGAAGAGCCTTGCAGACTTTCGACCCACACACTTTAAGGGGGAGACCGATCCCGCCAAGCTTGAGGTGTATATCTCCGAGCTGGAGACCGCCTTCGAGACCCTTGACGTCCCTACTGGGATCAAGGTGTGTCTAGCTGCGTTCTACCTGAAAGGGGCAGCAGGCGATTGGTGGAAGTTGGTGAGGGCCGAGCATGTGGCCAATCCAGAGTTCAGCTGGGAGCAGTACACTGCATTGCTATGAGCAAAGTACTACCCCGCCCATGTCCAGACGAAGAAGCGCTTGCAGTTGGTTGCGCTTAAGCAGACCGACAAGATGACGGTGGACGAGTATTACTCAGAGTTCACCGCCTTGCTCCGTCTTCTGCCAGGTCTTGGATATTCATACCAGATCCTGGTGGACCGCTTCTATGGCGGGCTTAGCCATCGACTCCGCTATGGCATGGGGCCGACGAGTTACACTACCTTGGAGGTAATAAGAATGGTTGAGATTTGAGTGAGTAAATGAGTAAGATTTAGATTAAGAAAATAAGAGTGACTAATACTGTGGAAAGCAGGAGTGCTATCATGCCGCTGCTAAGGTTGAGATAACCGTCCAGCTGAGGGACGAGGAGAATGCTAAGAGGAAGAGTGCCGGTAAGAGCACGGAGAACCAAGGGCAAGGTGGGTACAAGAAGCAGAAGTACCAGCCTCAGGCCCAGAAAAATCAGAACCAAAAAGGGAAAGAGGAAAAGGAGAAGGCTCCAGAGGAGCCATTGAAGTTGACATACGCATACGCAGCTACACCCCTGCACTCAAGGGCACCAAAGGGATCTGAGACTGAGAAGGGAGCCGGTGGTGGCTACCAACGACGCTACATCTGTAGGTGGTGTCACAAGGACCACCCCGGGCTCGATTGCAAGGGGAACAAGGTGGAGTGCAACTATTGTGGGGTATACAGACACCGAGCATATGAGTGCTTCCGGAACCCCGCTAGCAGAGCCTATAGACCCGAGACTAGGGGCAAGGGCAAGACCGATCAGGGAGCTGGATCTGACGGTCAGAGGAAGGTGCAGCAAGCTGCAGACAAGAACCCACGGGTGACCCAGAAGTCGGGACCCACACTACACTTGGTGGACCGGGACGATGAGCCTGAACCCTCATCGAGGCCAGGTACCGCTATGACCACTTAGTAATAAAATTACCTGCTTACCGCATTATCATGCATGTTGGGTGAATAATTGAGTTAAGTGAGAATGAGATGAGATTAGAACTTAAGTAAGATATAACCTACTACCACTTTAGGAAGCTTCAACATCTGCTATCCAATGCCATCTACACCTAACCCGGAGTACACCGACATCGAAACCATAGACTTTCCAACCGAACAATGTCAGGTTATCCGCCCAGGTATGATTTTATTAAGGGGATACCTGACACCCGAAGCGCAGATATCCATCATCAGGAAATGCAATCAACTAGGAATGGGACCGGGAGGTTTTTATACACCGGAGTACCCAGGGGGAGCAAGGATGAAACTAAAAATGATGAGCTTAGGCAAGGATTGGAATCCGTATGCCAAGAACTACCAAACAACGAGGATGCAAGATGGAGTCTCACCACCGGGAATACCCGAAGAGTACCATCCAGTTATTACACAAGTCGTGGAGACCGCTCAGCAGTTGGAAGCTGAACCGATTCCAGACATACAAGCAGACATTTGCATTGTGAACTTCTACGAGAAAGATGGGCGACTTGGACTACACCAGGATAAGGACGAGACAACGGAGTCTCTTGAAAGAGGGATACCCGTAGTGTCTTGGTCCATTGGGGATGATACAAAGTTTTTATACGGCGAGCAGAAGCGTGCGGACCGTGCAAATAAGCTGGTACTTAAGTCTGGAGATGTATTAGTTATGGGAGGAGAGTCAAGGATGTTATACCATGGGATTAAGAGAATCAAGCTGAATACAGCACCGTCAGCAGTGATTAATGCGACACATATGAAACCAGGGAGATTAAACCTAACCTTTAGACATGTAATGTTAGAATGAGATGAGGAATGAGATGTAAGATTGAAGCACATGTTGTAAACAGGATGGTTATGAATAAAATAACAGTGTTGTTCATATAAATTGTTACGACTCTTGTTATACCATCAATACTCATGAAGCTTGTGAACACAATTAGGTCATGGACTCGGTACGGAAGGTGCGCTAAGCATACTTACAGAGGCACAGGCCGACGCCAGCGGTACTATCCTCACTGGCACCTTTCCGATTAATGGGATTGAGGCATCAGTTCTCTTTGACTCAGGGGCCTCGCATACCTTTGTCTCGGCATCTTTCGCGAGAAGGTTGGGGCTAGACGCTGATGAGCTACCCGACTTCACGGTTACGCTCCCGTCTAAGGAGAAGGTTCGTTGCACTCGCTACTACCGAGGAGCCACTGCCAGAATTAAAGGGGAAGACTTCCCAGTCAGTTTTATTGAGTTCAGGGAGTTAGGATTTGATGTTATCTTCGGGATGAACTGGTTGGAGCGGCACAAGGGACGTATCCTCTGCGCCGAGCATAGATTGCTGCTCAGAAGCCCGTCTAGGGTAACAAAATCATACTGCCAGAGGCCCAGAGAGCCTTCGACTAAGATCATCACCGCCATGGCAATGTATAAGGAGTTGAGGAGAAAGGAAGAGGTGTACCTCTACTGTGTACAGGACATAGAGAGAGACACCGAGTTCGACCACGACTTACCGGTAGTGTCGGAGTTCCCCGACCTATTTCCACGGGAACTGCCCGGCATGCCACCCACTCGGGAGGTAGAGTTCACCATCAAGCTGCTACCTGGTACCGGACCAATAGCCAAGGCACCATACCGCATGGCCCCGGCAGAAATGACTGAGTTAAAGGAACAACTGAAGGACTTGTTAGACAAAGGGTTCATAAGACCCAGTGTATCACCATGGGGAGCGCCAGTTCTCTTCGTGAAGAAGAAGGATGGTAGTCTCCGCCTCTGCATCGACTACAGAGAGTTGAATGCTGTGACAGTGAAGAATAAGTACCCACTACCCAGCATTGACGATCTGTTCGATCAGTTGAAGGGAGCATCTGTGTTTTCCAAGATTGATCTCAGATCGGGGTATCATCAGATAGCCATTAAGGAGGGAGACATTGAGAAGACGACATTCCGGACACGATACGACCACTATGAGTTTACAGTGATGCCGTTCGGTTTGTCAAACGCACCGGTGAAGTTTATAGATCTGATGAACCGCTTGTTCCGGGAACAGCTGGACAAGTCGGTGGTGGTGTTTATTGACGATATTTTGATATATTCGAAATTGAAGACTGAGCATGAGGAACACTTGAGGAGAGTATTGGAGATATTGAGGGAGAACCAGCTATATGCTAAGTTCTCCAAGTGTGAGTTTTGGCTTGACCAGGTCTCTTTCCTAGGTCATGTCATCTCGGATGTTGGGATCTCAGTGGATCCAGCAAAGATTGATGCCGTACGTACTTGGCCAAGGCCGAAGACTGTTACCGACATCCGGAGCTTTCTCGGTCTGGCAGGTTACTACATGAGGTTTGTTAGGGATTTCAGCAAGGTCGCGAAACCGATGACCAGTCTGATGAAGAAAGATGCACCGTTCGTATGGACGGCTGACTGTGAGGAATCATTTCAGAGTTTGAAGGACTCACTGACCACTGCACCGGTTCTGACCATTCCAGACGGTACAGAGGGCTTTGAGGTTTACTGTGATGCATCCGGCAGAGGGTTGGGTTGTGTGCTCATGCAACATGGCAAGGTGGTGGCATATGCCTCACGCCAGTTGAAGAAACATGAGGAGAACTACCCCACACATGATTAAGAACTGGGAGTTGTAGTCTTCGCTTTGAAGATATGGTGCCATTACTTATACTGGGTTAGTGTGACGATCTACACCGATCATAAGAGCTTAAGATACATATTTACTCAGAAGGAGTTGAATCTCAGACAGAGGAGATGGTTAGAATTCTTGAAAGACTATGACATTGACCTCCAATACAAAGAGGGAAAGGCCAATAATGTAGCAGATGCCCCGAGCCGTCGAGCACACTCACTCCATTCGCTAGTTTCTTTCTCCAGCTTGGTTGATGAGGTGCGAGAGGCTCAGAGGACAGATGAGTATATGAGAGAGGTCAGACAGAAGCTGACAGATGGTACCTTTGAGAGTCAGAAATACGACTTCAGACTTCATGATGATGATATGATCAGACTTAAGGGCCGATTATGCATACCACGAGGTAATACGGATCTGAAAGACCGTATACTTAGAGAATCGCACTGTTCTTCAGTTTCCATCCATCCGGGAGCCTCTAAAATGTATAAAGACATGAAGAGATACTTCTGGTGGTCGGGGATGAAGACAGATGTTACCGAGTTCGTCTTGAGGTGTCTCACATGCCAGAAGGTGAAATTCGAGCACCGACGACCGGGCGGAATGGTACAGTCGATGCCAGTTCCGGAGTGGAAGTTCCATGATATCTCCATGGACTTTGTAGTTGGACTCCCACCTGCCAGGGGAGGTCTCAACATGATATGGGTGGTGATGGATCGCCTTACCAAAGTAGCCCGATTCATACCGATGAAGGATACTTGGAAGGTGACCAAATTAGCTAAGTTGTTTGAGAAAGAAATAATGAGACATCACGGGATACCAAAGACCATAGTGTCAGATAGAGATACCAGATTCCTTTCGAGGTACTGGAGAGCTACTAGAGAAGCGTTGGGTACAGAACTAAAGTTGAGTACCGCGTTCCATCCTCAGACAGATGGTCAGACTGAGCGTACGATTCAGACACTCGAGGACATGCTGAGGGCATGTGCCTTAGACTTCTAGGGCAATTGGATTGACAAATTGCATCTGATCGAGTTTTCATACAACAACAGCTATCACGCTTCGATCAAGATGGCACCTTTTCAAGCGTTGTACGGTAGACCATGTCGTACACCGCTCTCTGGGATGAGTCGAGTGATACGGTCATTATAGGACCAGAGTACTTAGAGCAAGTTAAGGGTGAAGTTCAGCAAATCAGGGAGAACATGAAAGCTGCTCAAGATAGGCAGAAGTTGTATGCTGATGTTCGACGACGAGACCTGGAGTTCGCAGTGGGCGACCAGGTATTCCTGCGAGTTTCACCGATGAAGGGTGTATTCAGATTTGGGCAGAAGGGCAAATTAAGCCCGAAGTTTGTTGGTCCTTATGAGATTACAGAGCGGGTGGGCCCGGTTGCTTACAGGTTGAAATTGCCTGTTGAATTGGGTAAAGTGCATGATGTTTTTCATGTTTCACAGCTAAAGAAATACATGCACCACCCCTCCCATGTGTTAGAACCTGAGATATTGACTTTAGAACCAAATATGAGATCCGTGGAGACTCCTCAGAGAATCTTGGACAGTAAGACTAGGGACACTCGCCATAAGTCAGTGCGACTGGTGAAGGTTCTCTGGTCTAACCAGGATGTCGAAGAGGCCACGTGGGAATTAGAGGACAAGATGAGGGCGAAGTACCCTTCTTTGTTTACTGACTAGATCGTCTGTATAGGGTACGGGGCGTACCCCTTTTTAAGGGGGGTAGAGCTTCCTCGCTTTTGAGTTAGGAAACGAACTTGTTGTCGTTTGTTTGGTTGTTTAAGATGTGATTTTGTGTAAGTTGCTACACTTTGGTGATAAGTTTGAGTTATGTATAATACTTATGTATTGTATTTGAGATTGACCTTTGAGTCTTGAGATGTGTGAATGTGAATATAAGATGTGGTGTTAAGATTAAGGGAATTGAGTACCGTGAATGGTTAAGCATATATGTGAACTTTGGGGACAAAGTTCTTTTAAGGGGGGTAGATTGAAATACCCCAAACTTGGATATGGTATTTAAGTGATAAACTAAGATATAAGGAGGCTGAATAATGCCTTAGAAACATTAAGAAACATTTTTAATCAAAGAAAACATAAGGAAACACCAAAAGAGCAGTTTAAGCCAAAAACATGCTCTAAGCTTGGAGAGACTTGGGTGAGCACCCAAATATCATTCTAAGACCTTATTAATATCCTAATGGACATTTTAAGTCAATTACCAAAGAAAACCAAGCTTGAAAACAAGTTAAAACACAAAATGTGCTTTAAGGAGTCTTAAAGCACATTTTTGAAAAATTGTCTTAGAAAGGGGTTTTAAGTGGCTAAATGCCCATGATTACTCCTTAATTAACATGTGTACTAATTAGTATCACATTAGGAAGTCTAAATCAATGGGAAATCAAAAATTTCACAAATATGTGCACTAATTTGTGAATAGTAACCAAATAGTGCCTAGTTTAGTCTTTAATCAATTAAGTCTAATTAATTGGTCAAACAAGACCATGACCAGCCTAATTAATGAAGGGGGCCGGTTTTCTAAGGGTGTGAGTCACCAAGAGTAGCCAATTAATGTTAGAAGATAAAGAGAAAAGTAAGTTGTTACTATTTGCTTTTAAGGAATCAAATATCTTATATGCCATCTCTCTCCTCCTTTCTTCATTCTCCACCTTCTTCATCGATTTCTCTTGCTCTCTTTCTTCTCTCTCACGTAAGAAGCAACCTCCATGCTAGCTCCATCTTCATTTGCCCACATCTTGCTCATTTAAGCTCCAAAATCAAAACCAAGCACATATATCTCTTAGTTAGCTCAAGCTCTTTCTTCCTATCTTATAAAAACTTCAAGAGCCTCATTTTGGAGCCAAGGCAAACCGCCATTAGAGGAGGAAACTGAAGCTTGGAGACTCCATTAGCTTCTCCATTCTCTTAAGGTAAAGAATATGTAAGAAAATCTAGATTTCCATCACTTTCTCTCCATATCCGAAAATTATCACTCATGGGGTTCCATTTTTATGCCTTGTTCTAGCTTGTTTTCTACTCTCCAAAGGATAAAGGAGGTCCTTCTTGCTTCATATCCAAGCTTGTCTTGAGAAACCAAGGTAAAACAATCAATTTAATACCTTAAAACACATTTTAACTTAGGGTTTGTTCCTTAGGGTTAATGTATTATCTAGCACTCATTGGAGTCATTGGATATTGGTTAGAACATTGGCAAGGAGAACTTGGTTGGTGACCGAGATTGTTCAAGGAAAAAGTCTAAGGAGGAAAGTTTTTGAGCTTGTAAAAGAACAAGGTAAATTACTTACCTTAAGGTGTTTTATTGTTTAAGGGAATGGGATTTAGATATGTGATGAGTTTAGTGTAGAGTTTACACTAGAAAACGGCTATATATAACCTAGGAGAAACAATGACTATGTTTGAGAACTTGTAACTAAGGAGCCAATGAGAAAAGAGATAGTCAAACAATGTTGAGATGAATTACAAGAAGCATTTTATTTCAATGGGAGCCTTGTGTGTATTTGCAGGTTAAAGGCAAATATATGTGGAAATTCAGTGGTTAAGATTATTGTCATTTAAGGGCCTAAGTGCCAAGCATTTTAAGTTTATACACTATATGATGATGTGGTGTAGTTTTGGTGTAAATTGTGTGTTAAGATGTTATAATGAGAATTTGAGTGATCTTGGTTATTTGATGGTAAAAAACCAAGTTTTTGGGTGTAACAATATACTAGAGAACCCATGGCAAAATTTTAGTGAAGAACCTAAGTGTTTAAGATGTTCTAAGGAGGTTTCATGACTAAGGAAGTACTAGGAAGTTCTAGAGGTTGTCTTGATGAAAAAGGGTGAGTTTAAGGTGTTTTAATGAGTTATAATGACTTAGGCACCACTATGGAGGATTTAGGAATCAAAGAATGTACTTGAGTATCTAGGACTTAGGCAAATGTTGGTAGACAACTAGGAAGGAAATGATGTGTTGATGGGTGGAAGCATAAGCTTGTGAAGAAACTTTAAGTAGTTGCATAAAAGAGTTTTAGATGGTGAAAGATGCTTGGGAGATGATGTTATAGTGGTGAGGAAGCATTTGGCATAGTGGTTATATTAGGTATGAACCACCACCTAGAAACCTAGTGAAAAATATCACAAGTGTTGGCATGATTGCAAGGAAAAATGCATAATGACTAAGGTGGATGTTGGTAAGTGATTTAATGTGTTTAGTGGAAGGCTTAAGGTGTATTTGAGGTGCCCAAATGAGGTTAGAAACAGTAGTGTAAGAGGAGAAGTTTGGAGTCAAATGGGAATTTAGAAACAAGGTTCTAGAGCCGACCGACCTTAGGGACCGGACCTGCAAGGTCGGTCGAGCTCAGTTTACACTACCGGAAAGAGTCTCTAGAATCGACCGAACATGGGGACCGGACTTACAAGTTCAGTCGGGCTTGTATTTTGTGTACGAATTAAGTCTCTAGAATGGACCGACCTTGGGACCAGACTTACAAGGTCGGTCATGCCTAGAATTTTGTACTGGAATTGGTCTCTGGAATCGACCGAACTTGGGACCGGACTTGGCAAGTTCGGTCCGGCTTAAATTTCCCACGGGGAAAACTCTCGGGAATGGACCGACCTTGGGGACCGGACTTGCAAGGTCGGTCGGGGTAGAATTTTCAAACGGTAATATATTCTGGAATGGACCGACCTTGGGTAAGGTCGGTCGGTAAGTTCGGTCGAGCCTAAAACACAAAAAAAAAAAGAAATTTTAAATTCTAAGGATGATAATTGGTATTAGGGTATGCCATTGGTAGGGTAGTAATGATTAGGAACCTAAGAACCTAAGGAATTAAGTTAAGCTAAGTATAAACCGTAATGTTTAAAGTTAAGTTTATAAGGTTAAGTGGCAAAGACTTAAGAGGGTATTGAATGGGAATCTTTAGGGACTAAGTGAGTTAAGTAAGGTGCAAATAACTAATGGCCTAAAAATGAATCAATGTTTTAGGTTTGTGAATTGGGACCCTGGAGGAGGTTAAACAAACGACAGACGACGGTGAACGGTACAATCTTTCTTGTGACCTGCTTGCTTACGAGGTGTCCCTCGGCTTGTGTGATATATGTTTGTTTGCTATGACTAAGACAAGATAAAGCATGCAACCAGTTATATTTGTTCACGTTGTGAATGTGTTTTCCTTACACTAACCCACGAGACTTGAGGTTGTTACTAACTAAGTTTAGTACTTACTGAGTTAAGGATAAGAGTTAAGTATTGGTAGTTGTTGGTTAATACCCGTTAAGGTTTAACTAACACATGGTGTGTAAGGTTTTTACTAACTGGAACTTGAGTGAGGAAACCCGGGACTGACTCCGGTAATGCATGCTAAGGAAAGGGGGACGGTATCTGAATCAGATCCGCCCTCCGCTTAAGGTCTTGTCTTCGGACTTGTTGCCTAGGGCCGGTTGCCGGCTCAGCTACGCTGGACTCCCGTCCAAGGTAGGTGGCATTAAGATGGTGCGGTAGGATCACCTAAATCCTAGGTTTGAGATTAAGCTACAACCATTTCCTTTCTAGGAACGGTTTGTATACTGAGATTAAGATAAGGTTAAGACTGAGGTAAGATAAGAAACTAAGGTTAAGGAAATCAGGACTAAGGAGGGGGTTACTAACCCGCTTGATAAGGGAACGCTTGTGTCGTTCATTGTGTGTGAACTATGTATGTTCATCTGTGGATTGTTGTTTATTGCACTTCATATCATGCTTGTGTACTAATCAATTTCCATGCTATCGACAATTAGTCGTGTAGCCCGTTAGCTTGGGGGCCATGAGAGGGAGTACCAGCATTCGTGCTGACCCCCTTTGGGGGCTGTTTTTACACTGCAGGTAAGAGGCCCATGAAGTCACTCCACGAGAGTGGAGCGGTTAGACTTAAGATGGGTGTTTATTTTGAATACGGGTTGCGCTGTGCTCGTCTGTTTATATGAAACTGATGTAAGTTTATGGCTATGACTTAGATACTTAACTCGGTGGTTGGTGGGTATTTGGATGGAGATGTTTGGTCGGTTGTTTACTTTGGATTAAGTGTTGTAAATTGATAAGGCTGGTATATTCTAACGATCAGACCGTGGCAAGGTACCGATGTTTGTTATTCCCACTGCGACGAATTCGATTAAGTGTTAAGTTTTGCGACAACCACGATTGGCTTTGGACGGGGTGTTACAGGTTGAGGCGGTGAAGAGCTGGCATAGACCCCGCACTGTGATAGAGATTCGGAGTTTCCTTGGGTTGGCTGGCTACTATAGACGCTTTGTGAAGGACTTCTCCAGGCTAGTGCAAACGATTTTATGTGATGTATTAAATGCTAAGAATTAATCCTAGAAATAAACAAATCAATAGACCGTCAGGTTGCTAAAATCCCGGTCGTAGTAGTATAGCAATTTAGAAGCGACCAGGTGTCAATCCACGGGACTTGATAAAGTAAGTCTAGCCTAAGACAATGGGTAATTCAAAAGGGGTTGTTTTTGGTTTTGGGATCAATAATAAATAACAAGAATGAAATAATTAAAATAACAGCCAAGAAAACATATAACAGATAAAATAAAATGATAGATGATATGGATGAATGGGACTCTGGGTTCAGGTTAAAACCGTTTGATTAATTATGTCTACTGGTTAATTAAAGATAGATTGGCAAAATTCCTAATATTTCCTTAAGAGCTAAATCATAGTCTCAGAAGAACTCGTTTACCAGAAATGCGGGGTCTAATCTAGACTCAAGCAGAAACACATGTAAACGGATTAAGTACGAGGAATAATAATTTGCGTCTGCAGGAATAATTAATTAATCCAATCAATAATTCCACAGATATACAGATTAATTTAACCGCTCTATTTATCACTTGGTCGGATCAAAAAGATTTAGTAAAGCAATTTAATAAACTCATGACATTTATTAAAAAGCGCAAGAATAACATTAATCGTAACAATCCGCAATTAATTAAAACCAGTAAATATAAATCACATAATTAAAACAAATTGCAATAAACCATCACCCAGAGTAAATATAAACTACTCATTCATTATTTCAAAAACACAAATAAACATTAAAATAAATATTAAATGTTATGTAACACTAAGAATGTAACAAGAAACAAATAACATGTAACAAATATAAATGTAAAAGGAATAGTTTAGTAAAAACCCTTATTATTGAACCGGTCCGGTTCAATGTTTTTGTTTCTGCCCAAACCGGTTCATGATCTCCGGTTCTCCTTTATCACTCTCGATTTATTTCTTAAACTTATCGTTTTCTCGCCCGTTCTTCTCCGCAACGATGGCTTTGTTCCTCTCTTCTTCTTCGCAGTCTCGCCTCTGATAATCCTCGTATAATCGACGACGAAAAGAAGGCGATGATCGGGGGATGAAGATGAGGAGAAGATCGACGATGACGGTCTGTGATTAGTGGTCGATGCGAAGGCGATGAATGACGATGGCGAAGGTGAAGGCGTGGCGACGGTGGTGATGGAGAAGATTATCGGTGAATGATGGCGATGGAGATGATGCTGGTGTCGGGTGTTGAATCTTATGGGATGAAGATGCGATGGCGACGGTGGTGGTCTGATGCCGTGGCGGTGTTGATGCGGTGAATCGCGGGTGTGATGTCGTAGCGATGGGGTGGAATGAACGTGGTTGCGGGCGTGAATGCAATGTCGGTGATGGTGGAGTCGGCGATGTAAGATGACGGTGGTGGTGGAATGATGATGGAATGAGGATTAGAGACCGTGGTGTTGAAGATGATGCCTGGATGTCAACGATGAAGGTGGGACGATGGTGAAGCGATGAAACAGAGGCGGTGCAGTGGTCTGGAGGTGAGGGCGTGGTGCGAGTCGGATGTTATGGCGTGAGGCGTTGGTGATGCGGTGATGGCAGGAGTCGGTGATGTGATCTCGTGAGATGAGATTCCTGGTGATGGAGGATGGAGTCGTGCAGTGATGGTTGTCGGGTGTGAATGTGATACGGTGGAGATGACGAGGATAGATGGTGAGTCGGTGGTGATGAGGTGCAGTGCAGGTGTGATGGAGCGTGAATGGAGAATGGAAATAGATTGATGGAGGCGACGTTTCGACGGAGGGATACGGTGATTATGAACGGTAATGAAGATGGATCGAGAACGGTGGTGTGTATGGTGCGGGTGAGATGGTGGTGGAGGCGATGGCGTGATGAAGGTGAGATGGAGCGTGTGTGAATCGAAGTGTGAGGTTGAAGAGGATCGGTGGTCTCCTTTTGAATGAAGACGATGGATCCGTAGTGCGATCGATCTCTTCTGGTTATGCATGGGTTACACACTATAATACTCTAAAAATGTTGGTAATGCCTTTTTGTCTCTGTCATTGTCGGTCTATTGAACGTCAACAGGGCTGCGCCTCCTTGTTGGACTTCAAAATGTATCGGCCCAGTTATTGCAAGTGCATGTTTACATGCTTGCAAATTGATCCAACATATAAACTATACTCAAACTATACGATATAAATATATCATAACGTGTTGTCCCTTTTATTGTAGTCCTGAAATATGAAATGTAAATTTGAGACTTTTTCCTGTATTTGACAAATATAATATATTAGTTCTCATCTAAATATAAATATTAGCAAAACTATAAGATAAGTGTAAAATATGACATGAATTATTATAAAAATAGGAAGAATTAAAGTCCTAAAAATATATGTATTTTTCACTTATCAAACTTCCACACACTTAGCTTTTGCTTGTCCTCAAGCAAATAAAGAATAAAACCATCTCTATGGCCGTAGTATTGAAACTTAGGATCAAAACAACTGCTGATGGAACACAAGCAAAATGACAATCAAAAGAATAGTTCTGCTATCTGCTGTAGGTTTTCGCAAACAGTGAAAAAGGGTAGAGTTAAAAGCATGGAGAAGTTAGATTATAGGAACTGAAACAGAATAGTTTGGGATCTTCCACCATTTCTTTCCTCTAACCTTTGGATGACAAGGGGTGTGAAGTAACACCTTATTCCGTGATACCTTTCAACACCACATACTCATGATCAAAAACAAAAATTAACCTGTAATTAACTCTTCTTTCTCATGCAAAAACATTCTTCTTTAAGAATATATATACAGAACAACCGAATAATTGCGAATTGCAGAGTTATTCTGTAACCCAGACTTTTCTCTCTATCCTTGTAACGGTGTTGGGTCAACTATCCCAGATCCCGAGACCTTAGGTAGATAGGTGTTAAGGCACCCCTAGGACTTAATAACCCGATAGACGAGGCCTGCTTTTGTTAGGAAAAATTTATGAACAGCGGAGTACCTTGCCTTATCCTTTCATTCCAAACTTTCACAAAATTCCCAAGAACCCAAACTAGACCAATTCAGTTTTCATAATCAGCTAATCCACCAAATTTCAGTGAAAACAGATATAATTTGAATAAAACTAAATAAACAAACAGCCTAGAGCAGAAAGATTCTTGAGGTGGCCATCAGGCTTGTTTTCAACACTTCCATAAATTTATTTATTATTTTTTTTTAATTTTTTTTCGGCCACTTAAAAGAGATAATTCTTTCAAAATAAGAGGACAAACAAAAACAAATGTGGCATTAAGTGCAATTGTCAATATTTAGAAAGTACCTCTACTTCCTCACACTTAAGAGGAGCAATGTCCTCATTGTTCACAAATTAAAACCAAGAAAAGGACTTTCTAAATATTGCAAACTCATCAAGGATTTCATTCAGGACAACAATAAAAATAACCATTAAGCATTATAATTCATCATAGGCTGAACACAGACATTTAAATAAAAGAAAACTGAAACTCCCCTGATATCGTAGATTGAGGAAGGTGCCCTTCCTCACACTTAAGCTCGTGCATGGGGTATTAGCCTTCCTCACACTTGCGTTAATGCAAGTGTCCAGCCTTGGAGAGCATCAAACACCATAAAAAGTTTTTCACCTGCGTACACCCACAATTACCACAAAAATGCTAAAAGCGTTGCATTAAAAGCACACCACTGCCACTTCAAAATAGAAAAAGAAATAAAAATAAAAATAAAACCAGAAAACAAAAACAAATGTAAAATATAAATTTAACCACTGGGTTGCCTCCCAGTAAGCTGCCTGTCTTTATAGTCTTTGGCTAGACTCTCGCTTCGTTATCCCGGGTCAAAAATAAAAGTCGATAATGGTGCCAACGGGGACACGAAGTGGCCAGCAATCAGGATTAAACCACCTGGATCAAAACAAATTGTTACCTCAACAAATAAAATAGGAAAATAAATGCTCCATAGAACCTGGTCCTTAAGGAGGTATTGACGGTAACGGGTCTCAAGCAGAAGACCAGGTGCTGATTGTTGTTCTTCCTTAAATTGGAGGATGTAAACATCTTCCTCGTTCAGTTGAGGCTCGACAAGGTTTTGATAATGGCAAAGGGGTGGTGGTTCTTTCTTCTCAAACTCCATCATGAACCGCTTTGCTCCTTGGTTTTTGCAATATTAGAACTAGCTGAGTTTTTAACTCCGCAATTGTGTCTTCCAAATCAGCAAAGAACTTCAGTTTGTTCATGTAGAAATCTTCTTCTTCAGGTTGTTCGACAACATTGTTTATGGTTGTATCGTGTTGTGGAACACCTATATTCTGCAGATAATCTGGTTGATCCGCTAACCACAATTGCTCTTGAAATTCGAGACAGTCCTCCATCTCATGAGGTCCCGTACACCATGAGCAATATATATCTTGGGAATAATAGGGATCCTCTCCTTCAGGTTGTTCGACAACATTGTTTATGATTTATTGTGTTGTGGAACACCTATATTCTGCAGGTAGTCTGGTTGGGAAGACAGTGACCCAGAAGGTCTCTGCTGTAAGAGGAACTGAATTAACTGGCTCATCGTTCCCTGCATCTCTACCATGGCATTCTCTAACTTTTGTTGACCAGCTGCTAACTGGCTCATCGTTCCCTGCATCTCTACCATGGCATTCTCTAATTTTTTATTGATTAAAGTTTGTTGTTCCTGAGAAGCCATCAACTTATCCACCATTTCGGCTACCAGTGGGCAGTCCTCATATTCATGTGCGTCCCCACACTGAGAGCAGCATATATCTTGGGAATAATAGGAATCTCAATCGAATTTCTCCCCACTTGCCATTATTAGTCAGAAATAACTAATAACAAAAAATATTTATCAATCAAATCCTTTGCCACATTTTTTTTGAATTAAATAAAACGAAAATTAATGCAAAATAAATTAAAAAGGACATAATAAATTGCAGGAATTTAAATGACAATAATTTAAATGACAGAAATTAAATAACTGGAATTTAAATAACAAGTAAATAGAGAAACAGAAATTAAATAACAAAAATAAAATTGCTGAAATTTAAATAACTGGAAATTAAATGGCAGAAATTATGTGACGGAATTTAAATAACAGAAAAGTAAATAGCTGGAAATTAAAATGACAAAAAAAATAAAAATAAATAACTGGAGTATTAAATAACTACAAATAAAACGAAAAGGAAAATGCTGGAATAATTAAATGACATAAACAATAGTAGTACAATAAACAACAAGAGAAATGATAAATAATAATAAGACTGTATTACGAAACAAAAACAAAAATAGCAAACAGAATATTAGAAACAAAAATAAAAAACAGAAAAACAAAAATAAAAGAAACAAAATATTATAATATAACAAATGAATTAACCAAGGCTTAGGGACTAGACAAAGTCAAGTCCCCGGCAACGGCGCCATTTTGCAAACGATTTTATTTGATGTATTAAATGCTAAGAATTAATCCTAGAAATCAACAAATCAATAGACCGTCAGGTTGCAAAAATCCCGGTCGTAGTAGTATAGCAATTTAGAAGCGACCAGGTGTCAATCCACGAGACTTGATAAAGTAAGTCTAGCCTAAGACAATGGGTATTCAAAAGGGGTTGTTTTTGGTTTTGGGATCAATAATAAATAACAACAATGAAATAATTAAAATAACAGCCAGGAAAACAAATAACAGATAAAATAAAATGATAGATGATATGGATGAACGGGACTCTGGGTTCAGGTTAAAACCATTTGATTATTTATGTCTATTGGTTAATTAAAGATAGATTGGCAAAATTCCTAATATTTCCTTAAGAGCTAAATCATAGTCTCAGAAGAACTCGTTTACCAGAAATGCGGGGTCTAATCTAGACTCAAGCAGAAACACATGTAAACGGATTAAGTACGAGGAATAATAATTTGCGTCTGCAGAAATAATTAATTAATCCAATCAATAATTCCACAGATATACAGATTAATTTAACCGCTCTATTTATCACTTGGTCGGATCAAAATAGATTTAGTAAAGCAATTTAACAAACTCATGACATTTATTAAAAAGCGCAAGAATAACATTAATCGTAACAATCCGCAATTAATTAAAACCAGTAAATATATATCACATAATTAAAACAAATTGCAATAAACCATCACCCAGAGTAAATATAAACTACTCATTCATTATTTCAAAAACACAAATAAACATTAAAATAAATATTAAATGTTATGTAACACTAAGAATGTAACAAGAAACTAATAACATGTAACAAATATAAATGTAAAAGGAATAGTTTAGTAAAAACCCTTATTATTGAACCGGTCCGGTTCAATGTTTTTGTTTCTGCCCAAACCGGTTCATGATCTCCGGTTCTCTTTTATCACTCTCGATTTATTTCTTAAACTTGTCGTTTTCTCGCCCGTTCTTCTCCGCAACGATGGCTCTGTTCCTCTCTTCTTCTTCGCAGTCTCGCCTCTGATAATCCTCGTATAATCGACGACGAAAAGAAGGCGATGATCGGGGGATGAAGATGAGGAGAAGATCGACGATGACGGTGTGTGATTAGTGGTCGACGCGAAGGCGATGAATGACGATGGCGAAGGCGTGGCGACGGTGGTGATGGAGAAGATTATCGGTGAATGATGGCGATGGAGATGATGCTGGTGTCGGGTGTTGAATCTTATGGGATGAAGATGCGATGGCGACGGTGGTGGTCTGATGCTGTGGCGGTGTTGATGCGGTGAATCACGGGTGTGATGTCGTAGCGATGGGGTGGAATGAACGTGGTTGCGGGCGTGAATGCAACGTCGGTGATGGTGGAGTCGGCGATGTAGGATGACGGTGGTGGTGGAATGAGGATTAGAGACCATGGTGTTGAAGATGATGCCTGGATGTCAACGATGAAGGTGGGACGATGGTGAAGCGATGAAACAGAGACGGTGCAGTGGTCTGGAGGTGAGGGCGTGGTGCGAGTCGGATGTTATGGCGTGAGGCGTTGGTGATGCGGTGATGGCAGGAGTCGGTAATGTGATCTCGTGAGATGAGATTCCTGGTGATGGAGGATGGAGTCGTGCAGTGATGGTTGTCGGGTGTGAATGTGATACGGTGGTGATGACGAGGATAGATGGTGAGTCGGTGGTGATGAGGTGCAGTGCAGGTGTGATGGAGCGTGAATGGAGAATGGAAATAGATTGATGGAGGCGACGTTTCGACGGAGGGATACGGTGATTATGAACGGTAATGAAGATGGATCGAGAACGGTGGTGTGTATGGTGCGGGTGAGATGGTGGTGGAGGCGATGGCATGATGAAGGTGAGGTAGAGCGGGTGTGAATCGAAGCGTGAGGTTGAAGAGGATCGGTGGTCTCCTTTTGAATGAAGACGATGGATCCGTAGTGTGATCGATCTCTTCTGGTTATGCATGGGTTACATACTATAATACTCTAAAAATGTTGGTAATGCCTTTTTGTCTCTGTCATTGTCGGTCTATTGAACGTCAATAGGGCTGCGCCTCCTTGTTGGACTTCAAAATGTATCGGCCTAGTTATTGCAAGTGCATGTTTACATGCTTGCAAATTGATCCAACATATAAACTATACTCAAACTATACGATATAAATATATCGTAACGTGTTGTCCCTTTTATTGTAGTCCTGAAATATGAAGAATGTAAATTTGAGACTTTTCCCTGTATTTGACAAATAAAATATATCAGTTCTCATCTAAATATAAATATTAGCAAAACTATAATATAAGTGTAAAATATGACATGAATTATTATAAAAATCGGAATAATTAAAGTCCTAAAAATATATGTATTTTACACTTATCAGCTAGCCAAGCCCTTAACCTCTCTAATGAAGAAGGACAACCTGTTTGTATGGACAGAGGCTTGTGAGGTCTCCTTTTAGGCCCTGAAGGATGCCTTGACCACAGCTCCAGTGATAGTAATCCCTGAAGGGAATGAGGGGTACGAGGTGTATTGTGATGCTTCGGGTAGAGGGATCGGTGGGGTACTGATACAGAATGGCAGAGTGGTAGCATATGCTTCTCGACAGCTGAAGAAGCACGAAGAAAATTACCCCACACACGACCTTGAGCTCCTCGCCATAGTCTTCGCCTTGAAGATCTGGCGACATTACTTGTATGGAGCCACAGTCCGGATTATGACAGACCATAAGAGTTTAAAATACATCTGGACCCAGAAGGAGCTGCACCTGAGACAACGACGATGGGTCGAGCTACTGGCTGATTATGACATCAACCTTCAGTACACTGAAGGTAAAGGGAATGTCGTGGCAGACGCTTTAAGTAGGAGAGCATATTCACTCCTAGCCTTGATAGAGACGACCACGATAGCTGAGGAGGTATATGCAGCCCTGGATAGTGATGTATATCTACAGGGCATCAGGCAGAAGTTAGTAGATGGTTTGACTGATGGTCTGAAGTATGACTACGAGCTAGACAGCGAGGGACACCTTCTAGTCAGAGGCAGACTCTGTGTTCTTGTGTGCCTCGATTTTAAACCCTAACCTATGTTGATTAAAATTGATTAGGATCTACGCGGGTTTTAGGTCCACTTATAACCTAAGGTTAATAACTATGTCACATAACAATAATTATTAAAACCTAAGCTAGCTCACTGGAACCTATTATGAGTCGCCACCTAATTTTAACCTAGAGTAAATTAGGAAAGGTAGAGTTCGGGTTGGGGGCTTGGTATTCGACTTATTTAGGGTTCAAATTACTTTCATTACCCCTCCTACGTCGTTTTTCCTCTACTTAGTTTATTTACGGCTTACTACGAAGTTGTTTTTAACCTAGGTGCGTGCTTCTGTTTTCTTTATTTTTTAACGTTTTTTGACAGAAAATTAAAGTGAAATCTAAAAATACCTAAACTAGGTTTTCGGAGGCAGAATTAGGTAAATTTTAATTTTGTCCGTGGCCATGGACCCAATGTCCGAGACCACGGACCCCAATTGAATTAAATGATTACGAAAACAGAAATAAAATAAAAACGCAAACTTGAAAAGTCCGGGGCCACGGACAGGGTGTCCGTGGCCCTGGACATGTATTGACAGAAACCCTAAAATTTGAAAAATTAAAAAATATGAAATCCCGCCACCGTCTGTGGGTGTCTGTGGTCACGGACAACCCGTCTGTGGTCCCGGACCTTGCGTCCGAGGTCGCGGACCACCCACGGACAGTGGGTTTTTTATGGTTCCCGATGGTGTTTTGAGCTCAAATTTTATGGGTGTGTAGCCTGAAAGTTGTACAAGACGTTAGTGCATAAAAGTCTTCAATTTAAAATTGAATTCAATGTGAAACTTAACAACCAAGTAATTGGATAGAAGCTTAAACAAACAACAATACAGAAGCCGAAAAGGGTTGGTTTGAGCCCAAAATTTAACAGAAGACCAATGAGGTCATAGTGAATCAAAGGACAGAGGTCCCAACCTGTTTTACCTTCTGTGTCAATGAGATTCTTCTTGTCAGGAATCTTCTGGTGCCTTGTTGAAGCCGTTTCTGAATTGGATTCGAACTAAGCTTCTGACCTTTGAGAATTGGTGATGTTCTTCACGTTTTTGTGGTGGTTTGAAGGTGTTTTGGTGATTGTGGATGTGATGGGAATTGAAAAACGTGTTTTGGTGTTGATTTTGGTGAGATTTCGGTGTTGTTTTGGTGCTTGAAGGTGCAAAAACGTGGGAGGCTGGCTATGGAGAAGAGTTTTGACTGCCTAGGGTTCTAAGAGCTTGAGAGATTCTCATTTTATCAAAATACCTATCCCTTTATATAGACTTTCTTAAAGATAAAGAAAATCTAGTAAAAGTAAGATTTTTGGCATTTTAATTAAATGACTTCCCAAAGGAATTTTGCTATGAAATTTTAACCACGTGTCAAGGATGGAAATTATGATTTTTCTGAAGTGGAATCGAAATTTAAATGTTGGAATATTTTTAAAATCAATTTCTCGTCAGATTCAATCAGAAATTACTAGAAAATTATTGGAAATTTGAAAAATCAAAATTCTAACGCCATTATGCTTAAAATGTCATCCTCTGTCATGGGTTAAAATTTCAAAACATTTCAAGCTGATTTGGGTATCTTTTGGAGGAGAGAGAAAGGCTATAGGAGGTCTTGGGAGCCTTAAAAATTACGAAAACGCCCCTGACAGTGACGAAACTGATCCCCATGCCCCGAAATGTGCCGATCAAGCCAAAATCTCTCATTACTTGATTGAAATGCCCCTCACGACACCAAAACCTCATAGACCCTAACCAGGGGGTGTCAAAATTTTGGGTATAATAGATTGGCCCCCATCAACTAGACTTTGTAATGGATGTGAAAAGTCTGGTTGATGCGTGAGTGATGCCCTAAAATTTTGGATTCCCCAAAATCCTCCATGTTGTCCGAAACCGCGTTGACTACGTCTAGTTATTCAGAGACGCTGACTACCTAAGCAATAAAACGTTGTCGAGCTATTCTAAGGCGCTGACTACCTATAAGCGAAAAATGTGTCAAGCTATTCTAAGGCGCTGACTACCTGGGTGACGAAAATGAAATAATGTCAAGCGGTTCTAAGGATTTGACTACCTATAATAAATGAAATGATGTCATGCTATTCTAAGGCGCTGACTACCTATAACAAATGAAATAAAGCAATGTCAAGCGATTCTGAGGTGTTGACTACCTAGGATGTGAAAACTGGGTGGTATGCAAATGCAAGAATACTGAAATGCTAATGATGCTTATGATGCTGATGCTGATAATGATGCTGATGATGTTGATGATGCTCGGATGCTTCTTGGGACCGAAACCCGTGCCAATGCTCCTGGCTGGACCCAATGTGGACTTATTGCCATCGCCCCCAAGCCGGTGTGCAGGGATAACTCCTGGTAAAAACCCTGGGGACTTATTGCCTTTGCCCACCATTCGTTGATCCCAAAGTAAGCTGACATAACAAAGGAGGATTTATTGCCATCACCTCGCCAACTTTTTTGTCACCAGGTCTTTTGACGTGCCTGGATAATGCAACTAGGTCTTATAACAAACCTATATGAATGAGATGAATGCAATGTATTTGATGAGAGTGGGTAAGCTAAAGGGTCTTATTACGAGCCTGAAGGAATGCAACTAGGTCTTATGACGAGCCTAAAGGTTGGATCTAGGTCTTATGACGAGCCTAAAGGTTGGGTCTAGCTCTTATGACGAGCCTAAAGATGGATCTAGGTCTTATAACGAGCCTAAAGATGGGATCTAGGTCTTATGACGAGCCTAAAGATGGGATCTAGGTCTTATGACGAGCCTAAAGATGGGATCTAGGTCTTATGACAAGCCTAAAGATGGGATCTAGGTCTTATGACGAGCCTAAAGATGGGATCTAGGTCTTATGACGAGCCTAAAGATGGGATCTAAGTCTTATGACGAGCCTAAAGATGGGATCTAGGTCTTATGACGAGCCTAAAGATGGGATCCAAGTCTTATGACGAGCCTAAAGATGGGATCCAGTTCTTATAACGAGCCTAAAGATGGGATCCAGGTCTAATGACGAGCCTAAAGATGGGATCTAGGTCTTATCACGAGCATAAAGATGGGATCCAGGTCTTATGACGAGCCTAAAGATGGATCTAGGTCTTATGACGAGCCTAAAGATGGGATCTAGGTCTTATGACGAGCCTAAAGATAAAATCTAGGTCTTATGACGAGCCTAAGGGTAGTTCTAAGTGAAAATGAGTCAAGTGCATGACGGGTCTAAATGAACGTGGAAGGATTAAGGCTTATGTCAAACCTGGAGATGGTAGGGCTCAAGACGGGCCTGTGGATGTTTGAATGTGGAGGGAGGGCTTAGGATGGGTCTGTGAATGTTTGAATGTGAAGGAAGGGCTTAGGATGGGCCTGTGGATGTTTGAATGTGGAGGAAGGGCTTAGGACGGGCCTGTGGATGTTTGAATGTGGAGGAAGAGCTTAGGACGGGTCTGAGTGGTATGAGAGGGTTTTTAACCTTTGGGTTTCGGGTTTTTGAGGCCTCCATCGGTTTGTTACAATTGTTGGGACCAACAATTGCCCCCAGTATTTTTCCTTGAGGCGATCTGAGTTTTTGGGATTTTATGGCAATCAATCGGAATAATCTATTGCCCCCAGTATTTTCTTTGATTAATTGCGCAAAAATAAGTCTCATCCTCACAAGGTCAGGGTTTATCTTGATGTGGTGCTTTCTATCCTACACTCAAAGTGTTTAATGCGTGCAGTCGTGCTCTCATTTTGGTCAAAACATCTCAACCATTGAATTTGACATTTGTTAGATTTACGTGTTCAACCTGTTACTTTCACGTGATTAGATACACAACTATTAAGTCGGAAGTCTTTTGAGGTTATGACGTGGCTATGGGGTGTGATGAATGACAAAAGGACCATGGGGAATGTTTTGGATGTGTGGAGCTATGAGAGTGACCAAAGCTGCAACTTGCACCTTCTTTCAAACTTGCCTCTTTGTCTTGAAGTCTTTTGGCTACTTCGTGATGACTTCGCTTGGAACTTAGGACTTTTGAGTTGTTCCTTGAACCTTCTCTATTTTTTCCAATTTTGGATTTCTTCGAGGCTTTTCAGGTTTGCCTTTCTTTGAATCTTCTTTCCTTCGGGGTTCTTGTGTTTCTCGGTTTTGAACTTTGGGAGCTATTTTTGATGTTAGCTCATTTGGATCCTGTGCCACTTTGGGACCGTTTACGGATCGTTTCGTCATGTTGGTAGCAGTTTTGCCTCTTGGACTTGTGAAGTTGCTGTTCGGAAGTCGGGCTCCTTGCTTCCTTTGGTCACCGGGTCGGTTTCATCATTGGCTGGCTTGTTTGTGGAGTTTGTAGTGTTGTAAAAGAGGATGTATACGAAAAGCTCAACGCGGTTGCCTAGGGTGTAATGTTAGGGTTCACAAGCTTTTTGGCTATGTGGCGCTGTACCTAGGTGCTTCGTCATCCCTAATAGTTGTGTATCAGTTCTTTGTTACTTTTCATAGGTTTAAGCCTAAATTTACAAATTATCTCCTTCGGTCGGAGTCATGCCGTTTACCTCACCTTTTAATGTGATCTCTCTGGAGTCGTGTAACAATGACACGCTCTTTCACTCTTGGTTTTACCGCTCAAGGCATTCTCACGAAATGTACACTCAGAGACTCGCTGGCACATTTAAACAAAATAAACATTATCGTTCCTTGACTCAGATTGCCCCCAATATTGTTGTGGGGTTTTTTGACAAGCCTTTTGAATGAACAAGTTATTTATGGAGGGTGATTGCATGTATGATGGTAAATGATGGTGGTGAGTGGTGACGGGGTGATCGCTGAATGATTTATCTTTTAGTTCTTTTGGGGCAGCAGTTTTGTTTCCATGTGATGGGATGATGTGACATGTGCGGTAGCTGCGATGGAGGTGGTGAATGTATGGATGTGAAGGTGGTTTTGTACAGGGGGTTTCGTGAAAAACAAAGGTTTTTTCTTTTATATGTTTGCGGACATGCTTTATGAGTGAGAGTTTTTTTTTCTTCCTTTTTGGGCACATGAACGAACGTATAAACATTAAAACAAAAGCAAAGACGGAACTTTAATGATAACCAAAAGAAGTAACAATGACATTAAGTACCAACTGAATGGAAAAGACAACTGAACTAGCTAAAGAATGGAATGTAATTAAAAGAAAAGAAAAGAAAAGAAGAAGAAAGGAAAAGAAAGAAAAGACAAAAGCTACGCAAACAACTAAGGGGAAAAGAAAAATAACAAAGATTCCTACCGGTGTTCCGGCATGGGATTCCCAAAGATGTTCCCGCTCTCTGAGAACTGAAGTCCCTGGTCAATCAGGTCTTGGATCTTATGCTGTAGGGCCCTGAAATGATCGGTGTCATGGCCTGGCAACTGATGGTAGTGACAGAACTGATTTGGACTCCTGCCCAAACGGGTGACTCCTGGTCGGGGCGAAAGAGGCTATAAGATGTTCTGCTCCTGGAGCTTTTTTAGCGCCTGTCTCAAAGGCCGACCGATATCCGTGAATTCTCGCTGATTGAAATCCGGTCTTGGAGGTGGTACTGCTCGATAGCTCCTCCCTTGTTCCCTTGGGTGCTGGACTGCATTCACCTCGTACTGTCCTGCGTACCTCTGCGGTGCGCTCTGTGCGTAAGCTGTGGTTAAGTAGGAAGCTTTCGCTGGTTCAGATTTTGGGAACTTTGAATTACTTCCGGACCCCCGAGGATATCCCAGCTTTAAGTCTCCCTTGTGGATCTTCTCCTCCAAAACACCTACCTGGCCCATGAGCATATCAAAGCTTGGAAAGTACATATACTTTAGCTCATCATTGTACTGCTTTTGCATGTTCCAGCAATCATGCGAATTTGTTCCTGCTCATCCATCCTTGTAGGCATGCCTGCCGCCTTCCTCCTCCACCGCTTTATAAAGTCAGACATGGACTCACTTCCCGTTTGGCGCGTGCTGGCAAGGTCAGACCGAGTGATTTCCAAATTTTTAGCATACTCAAAGTGAGTCAGGAAAGCTTCACATATCTCCTCGTATGTCTTGGTGTTCATTATTTGAGTTAGGTACCATCGTTGAGGAATCTCATCTAGGTATCAGGCAAAAACCTTGGCCTTCTGGATATCATTGAGCCTTAGGATAGACATCTCTCGAGCAAACATCGCCAAATGGATTTGGGGATGAGTCGAGCCTTTGTAGAGAGCCAAGGTGGGGAGCTTCAGCTTCACGGGTAGCTCGATGTCTGGATAGGACCCCATGAAGAGATAGTCAAAACCAACAGGTTTACCGGCCTTTTCCATGCGCTCGATACATCTTAGAGCCCTCTGAACTTCAGCGGCTAACTGGTTCCCGGGAGCACCACCTCCGCACCCAACTTGGGTGTCATGTCCCTCCAATGAGATATTGTTCATGCCGTATAAAAGGTTGACAAATCCCTACAGTGGTCTTTCCTGTCATGCCGCCTCCAAAGATCCAATCTTCTCATGGAGCTTAACTGTTGTTGTCGTATGCCATGCCTCCAAGGCTTCAATGGCAGCTTGATATTTTCGTACCAGGCTGGCTATTTGATCCTGCTCCCCCATCGGACCCCTTCTTTGGGCTGCCATTTCCAACGCGGCCAACTTATCCTCCATCTTGGTGATTGTGTCCACATATTTATTTTCGAGTGCCTGGATTGCCTCTAGGTGTTTCAAATCAAAATATTTCATGAGCTCCTTAACAGAAGTGTTCGAGTTTCCCCCCTGCTTGCTGATTCTCCTGAGGGACATCGTCATGAACCTGGACCGACATGTCAGATGAGATGGAGTCTACTTCGGGCTGGAATGATGGAAGAGGTGGAGTAGGCAACCGGGTCAAACGTTCGGAACTTCTATCCCAGCGCCTTTCTGAAATCTTGTCTTCTTTCTGTTTTAGAACATAAAGTAAAAACCATTAGGGCACGGGCTTTCAATGACATGGAAAGGTTTTTACCTGAGGACCCTTATGTTCTAATTACAAGACTCTTTTTCTTTTTCTTTTTTGCTGTTCGGGCCGAGCGGGCTGGAGATTTTTGGCATGTGAAACGGGCCAGCAAACCTAAAGGGAATAATGGAAACATTCGAGCTTATCCTGAGGGAATGATTTCGTGAAGGTAAAGGCATTCGGGCCACTGAAACCTTCAAGTGTTTCATTTGGACTGGGAGAGATTGAAGGACCGATACAGACATTGGGCCTGAGGCCTAGAAAAGAAAAAAAACATATACACAGAAGTCTTGCATAAGGAGGTAATGCAAATGTCCTCACAAAATGACACAGTCCAACGGGTACACATCGATCCGGAGAGGTGCTTGGGGCGCGGGCCCAGGTCACCGCAAAGGAATAGGGCTTGCACGCTATCCTCTTTGGGCTTCCCCACTTTTTTCACATCACCTGAAGGTGTGCGTCTACGGTCGGGTCTTTGACTGGCCAAACAATGGGCTAGGTAAGGGTACTGTGAGGAAAATGCTTGGGGCTAAAGCCCAGGTATTAAGGGGGTGTGGTTAGACGACACCCTCCTCTTTTCCCCTACTTATTCACATCGCCTAAAAGGTGTGAGTCCCTGATAGGGGACCCTCGAACGGGTCCCGGGGTAAAATTGGTTTGCGTGGACCCTCGCTCTCATATGATTGAAGGTACAGAAATTTAAATTGCATGCAAAAGTAAACAAACAATGTAATAAAGCCATAAATAAACATTTTCGAGTTAAGCCCTCTTTCTTAAAATTAAACAAGTTAAAATTAAGAGTTTGATCCCCAGTAGAGTCGCCAGTCTGTGAGCCTCGATTTTAAACCCTATCCTATGTTGATTAAAGTTGATTAGGATCTACACGGGTTTTAGCTCACTGGAACCTATTATGAGTCGCCACCTAATTTTAACCTAGAGTAAATTAGGAAAGGTAGAGTAAGGGTTCGGGGGCTTGGTATTCGACTTATTTAGGGTTCAAATTACTTTCATTACCCCTCCTAGGTCGTTTTTCCTCTACTTAGTTTATTTACGGCTTACTACGAAGTTGTTTTTAACATAGGTGTGGGCTTCTGTTTTCTTTACTTTGTTAACGTTTTTTGACAGAAAATTAAAGTGAAATCTAAAAATACCTAAACTAGGGTTTTGGAATGTCCGAGACCACGGACCCCAATTGAATTAAATGATTATGACAACAGAACTAAAATAAAAACGCAAACTTGAAAAGTCCGGGGCCACGGACAGGGTGTCCGTGGCCCCGGACATGTATTGATAGAAACCCTAAATTTTGAAAATTTGAAAAATATGAAATCCCGCCACCGTCCGTGGGTGTCCGTGGTCACGGACAACCCGTCTGTGGTCCCGGACCTTGCGTCCGAGGTCACGGTCCACCCACGGACAGTGGGTTTTTGATGGTTCCTGACGGTGTTTTGAGCTCAAATTTAATGGGTGTGTAGCCTGAAAGATGTATAAGGTGTTACTGCATAAAAGTCTTCAATTTAAAATCAAATTCAATGCGAAACTTAACGAACAAGTAATTGGACAGAAGCTTAAACAAACAACAATACAGAAGCTGAAAAGGGTTGGTTTGAGCCCAAAATTTAACAGAAGACCAATGAGGTTGTAGTGAATTAAAAGAAGGAGGTCCTAACCTATTTTACCTTCTGCGTCAATGAGATTCTTCTTGTCGGGAATGTTTCGGTGCCCTGTTGAAGCCGTTTCTGAATTGGATTCGAACTGAGCTTCTGACCTTTGAGAATAGGTGATGTTCTTCACGTTTTGGTGGTGGTTTGAAGGTGTTTTGATGATTGTGGATGTGATGGGAATTGAAAAACGTGTTTTGGTGTTGATTTTGGTGAGATTTCGGTGTTGTTTTGGTGCTTGAAGGTGCAAAAACGTGAGAGGCTGGCTATGGAGAAGAGTTTTGACTGCCTAGGGTTCTACGAGCTTGAGAGATTCTTATTTTATCAAAAGACCTATCCCTTTATATAGACTTTCTTAAAGATAAAGAAAATCAAGTAAAAGTAAGATTTTTGACATTTTAATTAAATGACTTCCCAAAAGAATTTTGCTATGAAATTTTAACCACGTGTCAAGGATGGAAATTATGATTTTTCTGAATTGGAATCGAATTTTTAAAATGTTGGAATATTTTTAAACTCAATTTCACGCCAGATTCAATCAGAAATTGCTAGAAAATTATTGGAAATATGAAAAATCAAAATTCCAATGCCATTATGCTTAAAATGTCATCCTCTATCATGGGTTAAAATTTCAAAACATTTCAAGCTGATTTGGGTATCTTTTGAAGCAGAGAGAAAGCCTATATGAGGTCTCGGGAGCCTTAAAAAATACGAAAACGCCCTTGACAGTGTAGAATCTTCTCCCCATGCCCCAGAATGCGCCGATCGAGCCGGAATCTCTCATTACTTGATTGAAATGCCCCTCACAATAGCAAAACCTCATAGACCCTAACCAGGGGGGTCAAAATTTTGGGTATAACAGTTCCTCAGGATGCGACAGAACTTCAGACCAGGATTCTCTCTGAAGCTCATTCCTCTACGTTATCAGTACACCCTGGAGCCACCAAGATGTATAAAGATTTGAAGCAGTTATTCTGGTGGAGCGGGATGAAGAGGGATGTAGCAGATTTCGTCTCCTGATGCCTCACCTGTCAGAAGGTGAAGTTTGAGCATCGTCGACCAGGAGGCCAGATTCAGTCGTTACCAGTACCGTGCTGGAAGTTTGCCGACATCAGCATTGACTTTGTGGTCGGTCTCCCTCCAGCTAGAGGTGGACTGAATTCTATTTGGGTGATAGTCGATAGGTTGACCAAGACAGCCAGGTTTATACCTATCAAGGACACATGGAAGGTGCCCAAGCTGGCTGAGGTGTTCACCACAGAGCACATCCGGTACCATGGGGTACCGAAGACGATCGTCTCCGATCGTGACACACGTTTCCTCAGCAGATTTTGGCGTCAGGTGCAGGAGGCATTTGGTACTCATCTATGCCTTAGCACAGCCTTTCACCCTCAGACCGATGGGCAGACTGAGAGGACGATTAAGACGCTAGAGGATATGCTGTGAGCGGTCGCTCTGGAATATCAAGGGAGTTGGGTAGAGCGTCTACACCTGGTGGAGTTCTCCTACAATAACTCCTACCACTCGTCTATTGGCATGGCACCATTCCAGGCTCTGCATGGCAGGTCGTGCTGGACTTCTTTGTCATGGAGTGACCCTACTGAGAGCAGCGCAGTCTAGACAAAAATCTTATGGGGATCAGCGTACCAGAGAGCTCGAATTCCAAGTCAGTGACATGGTCTTCTTACGGGTGTCTCCGATGAGAGGTATCTTCAGATTTGGGATGAGAGGGAAGCTAAGCCCTAAGTATGTCGGTCCGTACAGGATTACGGAGTGAGTGGGCCCAGCAGCTTACAGACTAGATTTACCGGCGGAGTTAGGGAAGGTACATGACGTATTCCATGTATCTCAGCTGAAGAAGTATATGCCTGACCCCTCCCATGTGCTGCAGCCAGAGAGGTTGGAGATTGAGCCTACACTGAGGTATGAGGAGACTCCTATTTGGATCTTGGACACGAAGGTCCGAGAAATGAGAGGCAGATTAGTTAAACTAGTGAAAGT
Source organism: Limonium bicolor (assembly GCA_023374045.1). NCBI lineage: Eukaryota > Viridiplantae > Streptophyta > Magnoliopsida > Caryophyllales > Plumbaginaceae > Limonium > Limonium bicolor. Next base: position 6,542,512 of record CM041780.1, read on the forward strand.
TCTTTTGGAGCATCATGGCGTTGAGGAAGTTACTTGGGACACTGAGGACTCCATGAGAGTGAAGTACCCACATCTATTCGCATGATGTTTTTCTATCCTTCTGTAGCTCTTTTAAGGGGGATATACTGGTATACTCCTTCTTCGTTACCTCATCCAGATTCTGCCCTGTTGCGTTACAAGTAAAGTGAGAGGTGTATGTATGTACTTAGTTTTACGTAATGACACAGTATTATGTGACTTTTGATTTTCATCATGAAATATCTTGGTATATTTTGATTCAGTTTGATTTTGAGTAATCTCGAGTGGAATATTGAAATGGAAATGGATGGAAATTAAGGATTGGATTGGTATGGAATTTCGTTGGAATTATTATTGTCTCTAGTTGATTTTTAAACTTCGAGACGAAGTTTCTTTTAAGGGGGATATACTGAAATACCCCTAAATTAATTTAAATTAATGGGAAAATTACATCGCCCACCCATGATGTTTGGTGAAATTACACAGCCCACCCACGAGGTTTCAAAAATTACTTTGTCCACCCATATGGTTTCCATAATTTTACATCCAGTAACTTTTCTAATATTTGATCAACTTAAAAGATGGTTAAATGATATCCAAATTTGATGAAACTTTACATGGACGATGCTAAGGTGTTATATTTTTGTTCAATGCCAAATCTAAAGTTTTTTAAGGTCATATATGACCTGTGGGACCCAATGAAACATTAGACACGTTTATCGGGTCCCACGGTCATATATGAGCTTAAAAAACGTTGGATTTCACGTTTTACTAAAATATAACACTTTAATATCGTCCATGTAAAGTTTCATCAAATTTGGATATCATTTAACCATCTTTTAAGTTGATCAAATATTAGAAAAGTTGCTGGATGTAAAATTATGGAAACCACATGGGTGGGCAAAGTAATTTTTGAAACCTCGTGGGTGGGCTGTGTAATTTCGTCAAACGTCATGGGTGGGCAATGTAATTTTCCCTAAATTAATTTACGGGATTTCTTTTATTAAACCATAAATAATACTATTAATTATTAAATTATTGTATGGAATTATGAATAATAAATTATTATATTACTATATGGAATTATGAAAATTAAATTAGGGGATTCCTTCTATTTAACCCTAAAGAATACTATTAAATATTAGATTACTATATATTATTATATAGTATTATGAATTTAATAATAAGATTTATAAGTCATTAAATCTTGGAAAAATTTCTAAACACTCCATGTATATTATAAAGATTTTAGAAATAGTTGGAACATTAATTTGAATCATAAAAGTCAATATAAAATCATGGAAACCATAAAGCTTCTTAAGCCTTGCTAGGGTTGACTTTTTAGAATGGTCAAACTAGTCCATGAAACCTATACCAATAAAAAGGTTATGGAAAACCAAGAAGATTGATAAAAAGAACATCAAAAACGGATCATCCTATGATAAAATGAAGTTTAGAGCCAAAATTTTGAAAAAAATGCTGATGTGGCATGGTTGCTGACTCACCAGCGCACCTCGGGAAGCGTGCCACGTCAACCTCGCCGGATTCCCCAGAAATTCGGCTAAGTACTCTCAGGTTTCACCTGATCATTGCCCTAACTTGCGACTTCAATATCTCTGTCGTCCCTTGGTATTTTTGAGTGTCGACTTCTTCATTCTCTTCTCCTTAAACTCCTCTTTTCAACCATAGCTCACACTTAACCTAACTCTTTCTAAATCTGCCGGAAAATCGATCCAAAGTTTCCTCCCTGCAAAGCCGTAACCCAGATTCCCAGAAAATGTGATCAGTAAGGTAATTTCATCTAATCATAACTTCTTCGTCTCTCATCCAAAATTCAAGTTCTTTAGCTTGTTATGTAGATCTCTAATCCCTCTACAACTCTTATGTTTACAACCAAGGCTAATTCCCAACCGCGTGCGAGAATGAAGCGTCTAAAGTTTCCGTTTTGTCACGCACATAAAATCATAGAGGAAACACAGGTATAAACTCGTAACTTTAGGATTAGATTTCTTTCTATATATCGTGAATTAGAGAACGATGTTGTTATCATCTGTAGATCTACATCTCGTCTTTCGATTAAGCCCACAAACATGGCCTAATTCGATCTAGAAATTATTTTATAGTTCCGCAAAGTTAGCTCTCGATCAGGCCAAAGTTTGAACTTTTTCCAGAAACCCGACTTTGATTCTTCTCGCCGGCGCATCTCCAGTAAGTTTTCTTTCAATTCCTCCGATATTGTCCATCCTTGTTGTATTATCGGTCATACCCAGCTTTCAATTTGACCAATTACGTATTGAATCGGGAGAATTTCTCGAATTCGAATTCGGATACATATAACCCTAACTCGAGACTACCTAGAATCAAAAACCCAGATTCTTGCATTTTAGCTAGCGAAATCGGTATCATTAGAACCGCAATTAAATTTCGAATTCAATGGAACAAGAAGCCACGAATTTGGTTCTGTGAGCTGAGAGAAATCATCGAATTAGTACTCGACATTCAATTTTGTTTCTCTGATGAACTCGGCGTTTCAGGGCCGTCCGATCGTAGTTAGATGGGACGGACGGCCGAGATTAAAACGTGGAGAATTATATTTATATTAAGTTATATAAATTCTAGACTAAAACCCTAACTTGTTAGATTTATTTAATGACCTTCCCGAATGTATTTTGACACGAAAGTTTAACCATAGATTCCTTATAAATTATAGTTTATTATGATGTAAATTAATATCGGTTTTGAGTTTTTAAACGTAAGTTATAATTTTTTTAAATTTTGAGTATTATGAAATTATTTTGATAATTTAAAAAAATATTTTTATGAAATAAATTTTTTATAATATGTCTAAAATATCCTAGTTACTATATAGTAAATTTGGGAATTTTTAGACAAGAGAAAATAGGTTTAAAATTGTAATTCTTAAATTTTCCTAAGATATATTATAATATATGGTTCTTAATGTAACCAAAAATTAAAGTATAGTTGATTAAAGAACCTTATATGTTGGGGAAAATATAATAAGACTAAACTAACACTTAATACAAAGTGCTAATGAATAGTTTTGGTTGTAAACTTTTAAGTGAAGTAAAAAAAAATTATTATATATATACACATATATATAAAAGAAATAAAATAGTAACTTAGGTTAAAACAAGGAGTTAAATTGATCAACACTTATATTAATCAAATACTATAGAAGCTAATATTCTAAAATGAAACAAAAGAAATACTTTATAAAACATACATGGAATGCAGATATATGTAGAAGTTAATAAAAATAGTTTGAATACAATAAGATATATAAAGGATGACTTAAATAAATTCTAATACATGTACATGCATATATATATTAAATAAATAAAGGAAATACATACCTCATGGAAAATGTAATAAGAGGGGAAATATTCGAGTAAACCTAGTTCATGCGAAATTAAAACATTAAATGTTAATGAGACATATAGGTGGACTATTGGGAGAAATATAGATCCTAAACCTTAATCATGTATTAAAGTAAAATTTGTCCACTATAACGTAAGAGCTTAATTAAGTTAACCCTATGACTAAGAGTGGGAGATTGGAATAAAATTTAATGTACCCTCAAGACATAAAAATTCAATGGCGTAAATGGTCAAGTCAAATCTAGAATTAAATCGAGGTTGCACGTTCGAAACCTCACAAGCTCTTTTTAGGAAGTTTCATCAACTAACGAAAAGGTAACGCGGGCTTGGGCTATCCTACTGGGCCCAAGTCCTTGAACTCCAAAAGCCCACTTAAACAATTCAATGAGAGTTTAGGGCCACTCTCGGGATAAATCCTAAATCATTCCAGATTAAACGAAATGGGCCTAACCAAAAGATTTAATTAACAAAATCTAGCCCAAATCTTTGTGAGAGAATAATGGTAAACCTGGAACTATAAATCAGTAAGAATAGAAGATGTTTAGTTTATAAGTCCCTTAACTAATCAACACTTGGAACACCTTAATTATAGGTTATTATTGGGGGATCACTCATTCGAGTTAGTTACTGCTTCTTCACATACCAGGTACGATTTCTCGTACTCCAACACTGATGCTAACAGACTTAAGGAGACGTTTTGGAAAATGCTAATTGACCTTGAATGAATTTCGAAAGAAATCTGTTTGGGTGACTAAGTGAGCTTGATGTGACTAACTGAGCTTGTATGTGAAACTTCCTTGGTTAATGGTTCCTCCAATCTAGTTGTTTCACTAGATATTAATTGCCTAGGGTTTACGCTTCTACACTCTGTAGGACTGAGTGTTTTGGTATTGCACTTGTGCAGTTAATGATCTAGTGGGGTAACTGGGAATATAGGAAAATATCTGATATTGGTAAATTCTTCCTTTGGACTATGGGTATTATTTCATCCATGAGTCGAGTTTGATCAGCCTTAATGAGAATGGATTCTTTCTATTAGATATTAATTACTGAGGGTTTACGCCTCTGCACTCTGTAGGAATGAGTGCTTTGGTATTGCCCTTGTACAGTTAATAATCTAGTGGGAATATGAGAATGTCAATCTTGGTACTGAGTATGGATTCTTTCTATTAAGTGGTGCACACACTTTTCACCGATGACTGAGAACGGGTCGGTGGCAGCGGAGGTCTGCTATACCTCGTCCATATGGACAACTGACAGCGGAGGTTCTGTTTACCTCGTCCTCGTGACAACTGACTGGCGGTGGGGGCCATCTCTCCTAATGGGTTTTATTCCACTCTTGAGTTATGAGTTCTTGGATCTTTTCCTTCATTCCTAGTCCTTGTGACTACTGGGTCTTCCTACTCCTAACAGGAACTGAATCTAACACAAGCAATGGATGTTCACTAACTTATGGTGTGGTTTCTTTTAATTGACTAACTTTAACTTTCTATTATTTATCTCTTTTCGTAACCTGTTATCTTGACTTGGTGATTTTAAAGTGCTTTGTTCCTCTGTTTTGTTTTAAGTGTTTATCTTCAAGTTATTGTTTATTAAAGAGTTTTATTATAAGTTTGTTTTGGAGGATCGTACCAGTTCCATTCCAGGGAACTGACTCACCCCTCACCGGGTGGGCTGCTTGGTTTCATCTTGTAGGTACGAGTTGATATACAGGTGGCCACGAAGAGAATGAGTGATTGGGATGGGATTAGGTTTTGTGGAGAGTTAATGTATTTTATTACTATTATGTTTATGTTAAGTTTTCTCGAGGTTCAGACCGTGGCTTCGTAATCTTATAAGTTGTAATTGGTGAGGTATGATGTCGGGTGTTTGGAACCTGATGGTCTGTTAACGCCTTTAGTATTTTGTTTCCGCTGTAATTATGTTAAATAGGGGTGTTACAGTTGGCACCTTTGAATAGTTCAACAACATCTCTATCTCCTTTAGGTAGTCAGTGCCTTCGAATAGCTCGACACAACCCACTAGATTTCAAACGGCATACGAGATCTTTTAGGATCCAAAATTTTGGGGTATTACTTAAGCATCAACTAGCCTTTTCATTTCCATTACAAAGCCTAGTTGACCGGGGGCAATCTGTTATACCCAAAATTTTAACCCCCTCAGAATAGTCTCTAAGGCATACATGTTACAAAGGGCAAAATGGTCAAAATGCACCAATGTGGGATTTTCCAAGGACATTCTCGGGATTTTCTACTTTTCATATGACTTGTTCACTATCTCCAAACACTTCCAAAATCATAGTCATTATGAAAAGTATTTCATGATTTTCTGATAATATATATTCTGGAAATTTAGCTTTTAATTCATATTATAAGTTATTTTCTTTAATAATTAACACATGAAATAGCCTCAAAATAGAAATAAAAAGGTTTCCAAAATTAAAATGAAATTGTCACATGGTTAGCATTACTACATGCAATTATAAACATGAAATTATTTTATTTGGAACCGTAGCCGAAAATTTAAAAGAGAAATTCAAACATTTTAGCAATTTTCTCTCTCCTTTGGAAAATACACAAATCACGTCAAAATGTCATGAAATTTTAAGACAAGATAGAGAATGATTTTTAAAGACTAACACCATTGAAATTTCATTATTTCGACTTTCCAATCGTAAGTTATGAATTATGGGACATTCCAGATTGTAAGATTTTTATCAAATCGGTTATTTATCAAAAAAACATGATTCCAACTCTCACAATTCCTAAATATTGTCTTTTAAATTTGGTTAAAATTTCAGAATTTTATTGACATGTAGCATGTTTTAAAAAATCAGATTCTCTTAGAGCACAAAATCAGGATTTTAGATAAAAATTTTGTTCTATCAACATGACCTTGCTCTTTCTATAAAAGGACCTTCCAAAAATGACCTATGGCAGAGGAGAACATTCCTAAAGTCAGAAGAGGAAGCCGTCAACCTTCTTCCGATGTTTTTGTACTCCCAAGTCTCAAATCTATACTGAAATCATCCCGAAATCACCAAAAACACATTCCCTCTTCTCCCATTGAGCTTCCTAGCACCAAAACACTAAAAATACAGAGCCAAGCCGTGGACAGCAACATAAGGAAAAAAGGGTCAGAAGCTTGGGTCAAAGTCGAACCAGATTGGCCATCAACGAAGCTCTCAAGATTCCCGACGTGAAGAAACAATCAAATCCCAAAGTCAAAACAGGTTGGAATTCGAATTCTTTAACTCCCCTAATCTCAACACACTTCTGGTTAAAATTTCTATTCGAATTGAATTTTCTTTGCTTCTGAATTAAGGTTTATTTTTGTTTCTGTCCACTAACTTGTTCAATAAGTTTTGTCCTTAATTTGTAGTCAAATTGAAAACTTTTGATTACTAACATGTTTATAATCTTTCAGGCTACAAACCCATAAAATTTGAGCTAAAAAAACCACCAAGAACCACCCAAACACCACCGTCCGAGGGCGGTCCACACCCGCGGACGCTATGTCCGGGGTCCCGGACGCCCTGTCCGTAAGCCCGGACGCCCCCAGACGGTGGCGGGACAATTTTATTTTTAAAATCTAGGGTTTTTTCAACTTATGTCCGGGCCCACGGACGCCTTGTTTGTGGCCCCGGACTTTTCAAAATTGTGTTTTCTTATTAATTTGACTTTTCTGTTTACTTTAGATTAACTAGGGTCCGTGGGTTCGGACATTAGGTCCGTGGCCGCGGACGGAATCAAAATTTGACCTAATTCTGCCTCCGAAACCCTAGTTTAGGTATTTTAATTTTTCATTTTTTTTTCTGTCGAAAAATGTTAAAAAATCAAAAAAAATCAGAAGCGCGCACTTAGGTTAAAGCCACTTATAATAAGCTGTAACACCCCACTCGTAATCACACAATAATCACTCATGTAGCATTAATTAATATCGTCTCACAATGGAAGGCTCACAGTAAAATATCTCACTCGGGTGTCACATGCCATTACTCGCCCATACGAGTAAAGAAGCAGAAATAAACTTAATAAGAAACAACACTGGTAATATATACATAACCGGAGTGATAATGAGATACTAACCTATACATCAATCTAAACCAAATGTAACTTCAACGACAAGTGAGCATCTAGGAATTCCCGATTGTATACAACATTAATAATACATTAACTAAGGTTCATCCTAATACAATACGAAGACTCGTGAGGTAATTAAAATCCTAACTACCCGGGTCCCGCTCTTCGGCTTCAACGGTAATCATCACCTGCAGCAATGCCATAAAGGCTCAGCGATAAACGCTGAGTATGCCAGGCCTGGACCCTATTGGTCACTTAATAGTCATGGTCACCATTATTAAGTTCGTTACATGCTTTGCCGGTGTACAGGTAAATGAAAGCAGTAAACGCATGGATGGCGGTAATATAATCCGTTAATACAGGTTCTATAATTCAGACGCCACAATATACATTTAATCACAAAGCACTCAATCACAATAACGATAAACACATAGCCGTTAGTAATGGTCTCCCATACCAACTTCACATACGGCCCCCCGGGCCCTCACATAACTTTACACATTTTTGTTAGCACTGTGGGGAGTCAAGTTTGGACACCCCGAAATAATCTTACTTGGACGGTAGTCCCCTGTGCACACAAGGTGCTCATTCACTTTGCCTTTTTAAAAGCGTCCATATTTTGCCTTTTCAAAGGCGCCCATGTTATCACCATGCCTGTCGATCTATCTAGGCTCGACAGGGTTACACTAGAGTAAACCCGATCTGGGTATTAACTCAAGAGATCTCTACGCGCGACCAGTAGCCAATGACTAACTGGATTAAGGTAAACCATCATAATCATTCACACTCATTCACACTCCATCGTTAGACTTAGTTAGTCGGTTACCCAAGTACAGTTTTAGGTATGGAGAAATCACTTTTAACTTGGCTGCCCTGTGGGTCTTACACATGCCTAGAAGTCATCTAGGTCGTATTCATGTTCGAGTCAAAACTCTAGAGATCGATCATGTCGTGTCCCGTTCCTAAGTATTTTACTTAGGTTATAATTTACACAACTTATAATACTTAGAGTATTATGTTAAATAATAGCAGTCACAAACACATTGCTCGTATATGTAGATTTATATAAGTCGGTCTATAGTTGACGTAGTATTAGTCCCGTAGGACGTTCGCGCATAATTAAATAACGCGGGAAGGTAAGCAATTAACATCACATAACCCACAACATATACACCCATATATATTCACCCATACATACATGCATCGCACTTGTTATACAACACGCATATTTGAGCCCGAGGAAGCCCTCAGGCCATCTCAGATCAGACCCCTTTACATACCGTTCACCAAAGACCTAGGTTGCGCAGTAGACCACTAGCTCGTCGAGCGCCATCGCCGGTGATGCGGTCTAGATATCAAACACACTATAAGTCAATCCACATGACTTTATTTAAGCTCGGTAAATCCGAACAACACAAATAATCCAGACCTTTCATCCCCGGATTCCAATAGTTATTTGTTAAGGTATCGTTATACGAACTCGTTTGTAACACCCCACTCGGTAATCACGTCATAATCACTCACGTAGCATAATCAAATACGTCTCGCAGCGGTAGTTAAAACATTAATAATCCTCACAAGGGTGTCACATGCCATTACTCACCCATGCAAGCAAAGAAGCAAAAATAAGTAATAATGAAACAACACTGACAATATATATACATAACCGTTGTGATAACGAGATACTAACCTATACATCCTTCTAAATCCTTAATCAATCTCAATGACAAGTGAGCGTCCAAATTATCCTGATTGTATACAACGTCTACAACATAGTAAACTAACAACCATCCTAGTACAACATGAACTTTCGTACAGTAAGATGAAACTCTACTACCCGGTTCCCGCACTTCGGCTTCAACGATAATCATCACTTGCACATATGCCATAAAGGCTCAGCGATAAACGCTGAGTATGCCAGGTCTGGACCCTATTGGTCACTTAATAGTCATGGTCGCCATTATTAGGTTCGATACATGATTTACGGGTGTACAGGTATAACAAAGCAGTAAACACATGAATGGCGGTAAAATAAACAGTTAATACAAGCACTACAATTTACACCCAACAGTATATACATAAAAACTTAACCACAACAATGATAAACATATAGCCGTTATTAACGATCTTCCATACCAACTTCACATACGGCCCCCCGGGCCCTCACATAATTTCACACATTCTTTGTTAGCACTGTCGAGAGTCAAGTTAGGACATCCCGAAATAACTCACATGAACGGTGGTCCCACGTACACACGAGGTGCTCATTGCCCAGAGGATCCGAAGATTCCGGGACTTATTCACTTTGCCTTTGTAAAGGCGTCCATTTAGGTGGCCAAGGGCCTGGTGCCAGCAGCAACACACTCTGTCTGACGATCTATCTAGGCTCGATCAGGATTTAACTAGAGTAAACCTGATACGGGTTAACTCAAGAGATCTCTACATGCGACTAGAAGCCAGTGACTAACTGGATTAAGGTAAACCATCACACTCATTCACACTCCATTGTTCGACTTAGTCAGTCAGTTACCCAGTTACAGTTTTAGGTATGGAGAAATCACATTTTAATTGGGTGCCCAGTGGGTCTTATGCATGCCTAGCAGTAATCTAGGTCGTATTCATGTTCAAGTCAAAGCTCTAGAGATCGACGATGTTGTATCTCGTTCCTAAGTATTTTACTTAGGTTATAATTTATATAACTTATAATACTTAGAGTATTATGTCAAATGGCAGCAGTCACAAACACATTGCTCGTATATGTAGATTTTTATAAGTCGATATATAGTCAACGTAGTATTAGTCCTGAGGGACGTTCGGGCATATTAAATGATGCGGGAAAATAAACAGTTAACATTACATAACATACTCGCACATACATACACACATCACACACTTTATTCAACACACATATCTGAGCTCGAGGAAGCCCTCAGGACATCCCAGATCAGACCCCTTTACATACCGTTCACCAAAGACCTAGGTTGCGCAGTAGACCATTAGCTTGTCGAGCGCCGTCGTCGGTGGTACGATCTAGATATCAAACACACTATAAGTCAATCCACAGGACTTATTTTTTAATACCCTAGATCTAAAAAATGGTGATTAAATTATCTTAATGTGATTATTAAAGGCCTAATGGTGCCTAAAGAGTATTGGTAAAGAGAATTATACCAAAAGAAAAGAGAAAATGCGCAAACCGCCAAAAACGCTAAAACGCGCATTAAATGAGTATAAGAGATATATGATCTCGTTAGGGTCCAAGATGGATTCCTAAGGCCTAATTATGCCTAATTAGTGTGTGGGAATGATTCCCAAAGAAAACGGATCCAAATAATGGATTAAAACGCTAACGGATTTTTAAAGCACATTTTTCGACAAAACCCGAAAACGTGATTTTAAGTGGTCAAATAGACCCGTAAAAAATATAGTTGATTATATAACTATAATTAAGTATTAATGGAAGTTTAAGAACCATTAAAATAAAGAAACGAGAAAAATCCAAAAAACGGGCCCGGTGAGTGAATAGTGCCGAACCGGGTAAATTAACGAGCGTTTTCTGTAAAAAGTCAAAAAAACGCCCTCAGCTTATATTACTTAAGTGGCCGGTTTTAATTAGTATACACACACACACATTTAATTAGCTTGTTAGCTTATTAAGTCACAAGATGACAAATAAATAAAGTAGGGAGGGAATAGTAAAAAGGGATATAACACTCTCTCACCTCCCTTTTTCCCTTATCAGCCACGTTTTCCTCCTCCTCTCTCCACCATCTTCTTCTTCCTCTGCTCATTGCCGTTTTGAGAAAGAGCAAGCAGCCCCCATCTTCCTGCTCCATTATCTTGCTCAATCCTTCACCAAATCACACAAAAATAGTACCGTTAGATTCCTCTCGGCAAGGGCTTCGTTTTCCACCCAACAAAAGCTTGAAACCTCCATCTTCACCTCCATGGAAGTTTGGCCTTTTTAAGCTTGAAGAGGTGCTTTGGACTCTCCATCATCTCCTTAATGCTTTAAGGTAAAAAAAAATAAAAGCAAGAGTTTCATCATTTCTAGCTTTTCCTTGCAAAATCAAAATTTTGCCCACGTTGAATTTTTCCCCCCATTTCAGTCGGTCCTTCCTTGCCTTGGTAGAGTGTTGGAATTTCATCCATTTGATTGCCAAGTTATCCATTTGGACACTTAAAGGTAATCCCTAAGTTAAACCCTAAAAACTAGCTCTTGATATACTAGTTTTGTGAGGGGAGTTTGAATTAATTAGCTTGTATTGTGTGGTATGGGGATGTGATTGTAGATAGAAATCTAGACCCTTTGTTTGGTGTGGGAACAAGAGAAGAGGAAGAATAGAAGAGAGAACCAAGGATTAACAAGGTAATGAACTCACCTTGAGTTGGCTTGCAAAACAGATTTTTAATGTTGAATTAAAGACCTTGTTTTAGTGTAGTTAAGATACTACAATTTGAATGAGTAATGAGAATGTTTTTAATGTTGCTTAGGTGTGGGAAATAATCTTGAGACTAAACTATTACATATGTGTGAGCAAGAGGGGAATTTAATGTGTCGTTGTAGTAAGTGTTTGTAGTTGATGATGCCTAAATCAAACAGGGGTGTCAAAATTTGCCTAGAAACTAAGGGTGATTAAGAGTGTGAAACCTAGGATAAACTAGGTATGTTTGGATGAGGAAGAGAATGGTGCTTGGAGTAGAACTAGAGAGGAAAATAATGCCATTTGGACTCTAGAAATGACATTGGTGGAGTAGAATCTAGGATGAGAATAATGCAAGAGGCATAATGGTAATGCTCTAGCATAAACAAATCTGTAGTACAAGTGTGCAAAATGCAACAGAGGGTATGGAAAATTTGTAGAAAAGGGGCAAGAATTGAATGGTGAGTTTGACCAATGGGTTGAAGAGGTTTGGAGCATGTTTTAAGGAGTTTAAACATGTAGAAAACATGTGGAATGATTAAGGAATGATTAGAGGTGATTTAGGGGTTGAAAACTGGTGAAAAACTGTAAATTTTGACAGTTCCAGGGGTGGTCCGGGTTTGCAAATTGGTACACAAACCCGGACCGTAGCAAAAACGCACCAGAAAGCCATCCCAGGGGGTGGTCCGGGTTTGTAAACCAGTACACAAACCCGGAGCACATGTAAAATGCACCAGAAAGTGAAAACCGTGTCTGGTCCGGGTTTGTAACCCCGGACACAAACCCGGACCAGGGTAAAAAGTCACCAGAATGTGTTTTTAAGTGTCCTAATGATGGGGAAGTGAATGGTAACAGTTTTAGATGATGTTTAGGACTTGTTTGGTGGCCTAAGAAGGTCATAGGAAGTTTAAACAAGTTTGAGAAGTGAATGAGAATGATGTGAGTTTAAGAACACATGAGCTAAACTAAGGAATAACGGGATAACGGGGTTAAGTACAGGAGTATTAGTTTTACGTACCTTAATGCCTTAATGTTAATGGAAACATATTTATGTTATCGGTGGAACAAGTGTGAACCAAGGAACGAGAGGTCACACGGTAAAGCTAACCCCGGTGTAATGTATGATTTTCTCATGCCCCGTATGCTAACCGAGTTACTCTGATTTGTGTGTTTGTGTGCCGGCTTAATCAAGACTAAAGCATGAAAATAATCCCTTGTTTGATTATGCATGTCTTATTGTATGTTGTATGAGCTAACATACTTGAATGCCGGTTTGGTCTAACCAAGTGCATATACCGACTCATAGTGAGAATCGATCGACTAGAAACCCGGAGATTGGGTAGTCTCATAAACAATGGGAAAATGCAAACACACGCAAGCTATCGATTAAAGAATAACGATAAAGCAACGAATGAACCCACTAGAATGTGAGGACATGTACGGGATGAGTAAAACACCCGATAACGGTTAGAAAACCATATTGAAACAATCCACGAAACAAATAAATGTGGAAGAGTAAATGAACCTCCGTCCAGAGGATAGTAGATAGTTCAAAGTTATGAACTTGGAGGAAAGGTAAAAGAGACCTAAAGGATTATTTAACTCCCTTGAGACATGGTCGACCTCCTATATGAGGATTTTACCCAGTATGAGAAAATAACCGAAAGTATTAGTATGTGAATGTAAGGGTAACCCTTGAACCTAAGATTACCCGAATTTAAGTAACGTTCCCAAATCATTAGGAACATCGAGAGAGATGCTCCCAGATTGATATACATAATTATATTATAACTCCGAGAGAGGAGTGCATGGGAATGTGAGGAATCCGAGAGTAGTCGGACCTATGCGAAAGTAGTAGGAACTAAGAGTGAGTTCCGGGAGCTAGTAAAACTAAGCTCGAAAGCCACGAGTTTTTGCTGAAGTATGTACTAAGAGAAACAAGCGAGAAGAGCGTAGGAGACCTGTAGTGTCTCGAGAACTACCTGAGCTTGAGTAATAGTAACCCAAGAGTGTGGGTGAGATAAGTATTAGTAACCCAAGAGAGTGGGTGAGATAATGAGTAATAACCCAAGAGTGTGGGTGAGTATAAGAATGAGTAGCCCAAGAGAATGGGTGAGAACATGAATAAGTTACCCGAGTGCATCGGTGTGTTATTGAATAAGTGACTAAGGCTTAGTGAGGTAGTAACCCTCAAGGCCTAAGAGCAAATTAACACAACTAACAACCTTGTTATGTTAGTTAAGGATTGTATTCCATGGGTGAATGTGAATCCTTGTGTAGTGTACATATGTAATGTATTCCTATGTTGCATGTTGATTGAATTAAAATGAATCTCCATGCTCTCGACCAAAAGTAGTCGGTGTACCCCGGCTAGCACGCGGGGTATGCAAATTTCATATGCAGCGTAAGCTGAGCCCCTAAGGGCATCGTTTTTATTTTTCAGGTACACCGATGTCGATACCGTTCGAGAGTAGGACGGGGACGGTGGTTAGCAAGGGTAGTTAGACTTTAATTACTTATGTAGTAGAATGAGGTGTAAGACCGAATATGTTGTCGGCATCCGTTTATTGTAGACTCGGTATAGTAAAGAAATGAATTGAGTATTGTATTTGTATTGTGTACTCGATTGTTCCAGTCCATCAGACTGTTGCTGTATGTGAGTTAGGCCCGGTTAGCCACGTGGGTGAGTATAAGAATGAGTAGCCCAAGAGAATTGGTGAGAACATGAATAAGTAACCCGAGTGCATCGGTGTGTTATTGAATAAGTAACTAAGGCTTAGTGAGGTAGTAACCCTCAAGGCCTAAGAGTAAATTAACACAACTAACAACCTTGTTATGTTAGTTAAGGATTATATTCCATGGGTGAATGTGAATCCTTGTGTAGTGTACATATGTAATGTATTGCTATGTAACATGTTGATTGAATTAAAATGAATCTCCATGCTCTCGACCAAAAGTAGTCGGCGTACCCCGGTTAGCACGCGGGGTATGCGAATTTCATATGCAGCGTAAGATGAGCCCCTAGGGGCATCGTTTTTATTTTTCAGGTACACCGAAGTCGATACTGTTCGAGAGTAGGACGGGGACGGTGGTTAGCAAGGGTAGTTAGACTTTAATTACTTATGTAGTAGAATAAGGTGTAAGACCGAATATGTTGTCGGCATCCGTTTATTGTAGACTCGGTATAGTAAAGAAATGAATTGAGTATTGTATTTGTATTGTGTACTCGATTGTTCCAGTCCATCAGACTGTTACTGTATGTGAGTTAGGCCCGGTTAGCCACCCACGTGGCTAACGGCGTTGTACCACCGTTCGTTGTAGTAGAGTTCCGCTGCGTGAGTAAGGGAAATTTGGGTCAGTTTAAGAGGTAATGACGAGATTAATGGTTGGGGTGTTACATATTTAAGCTCGGTAAGTCCGAACAACACAAGTTATCCTGACCTTTCATCCCCGGATTTCAACAGTTATTTGTTAAAGTATCGTTATACGAACTCGTTATTTGTAGTAACTACCAACGTCCGGGTTTATTTAAATATGTCAGTTATACAAGACGTCTTAGTTGTAGCGTTTTCGAAACGTTAGGATTTATTCCATTGTATCCAATATTATTCACGAGTATACAAATATACTTCACGTTCATACTTAGGTATTAATTCACCCAATTCGGTTAGGTAATACGAGCATACAATCTTAACATATAGTTGCATGTATACATGCAATGTTAGTTCGCATCATGTATTATGCTCTTGCACTTATGTTTATATTTCATTCTATGAATTAATATTGTTCTTATTTGAACTTAAGTATATAATATATAGTTGCATGAATGCATGCACTAATGTTTGTATGGCATTTTTATTTTGCCATTTATTATAATACAACGTATTGTAATATTCAAGACTTGTAACAAGTTATATTTAATTTCCAACTAATTAACTTGTACTTTACAAACTTAGTAATGTAATAACATTCACTCTTTATATTATATAGTTTCCAACTATATCACATACTCATTATTTATATTTATTCACATATGCTTGCGCATCACATACATATACACTTATATTTATATTTCATGATTCATTCCCTTATATTATAGGTCACATTTTCATCATCTTAATGTAGGATGATTATTTGATTTGTTGCATTATATTATGCAATTTATATTAAGTACTTATCTTAATATCTTGTAATATTTCATGACATATACTTATAATTTCCTAAGATTTATTTTATGCTAACCTTAGTTTATAATTTCCATTTTCTTATTAATTGTCACATTATTTCATGTGAATGTTATTAATGATAATTCCTTCATTTAATCGCATTAATACTATATAATATCTATAGTATTTATATCATTGTAAACCATATTTTAAAATGTAATTTCAACCTTTATTATTTGCGCTACGGCCCATTACTTTCCTTATTTATGTTTTGACCACATAATTTATACAATGTTACATTAATGTCATTATACCATATAATATGATTTTTTTTTTGAAGACACATATAATATGATATTTTATATTGCATTAAACATTATAACCTAAGGTTTTAATAAAACCTTATTGTATTGTCGTAAGGCATAAGTATTAATATTCTGATTTTAATCAATTCCCCTCTTTTTTTCATTATTACAATATTGCCACATATTTAATATAATGTTATACATATCATATGCTATAACATTTTAACTTTGTAATTGTAACACCCCTATTTAACATATTTATAGCGGAAATAAAATACTAAAGGCGTACAGACCAACGGGTTCCAAACACCCAGCACCAAACCTCACCAATTACAACTTAAAGATTACAACTGTCACGGCCTGAACCTCGAGAAAACTTAACAATAATAAAACAGTAATAACACACATAAACTCTCCACAACACCTAATCCCATCCCAATCACTCGTTCTCTTCGTGGCCACCTGTAAAATAACTCGTACCTGCAAGATAAAACTAAGCCGCCCATGTAACACCCATCTCCATAATCACGTAATAATCTCTCACGTAGCAATAAATAAAACGTCTTACAGCGGAAGAATTAAAAACAATACAATACTCACTCGGGTGTCACCGACCATTACTCGCCCATGCGGGCAACGAAGCCAAACTATCTCCAACTTCCAACATAAACAAACTGCTAACCGCCGTGATAACGAGAAACTCCTATACATCATACTAAGTCCACAAACCATAAACATCGACAAGTGAGCCTCTACCCAAACCTGAATATACATAACCTTACCATAATACATTTACCATCTTCATTGTTATATAAACAAACTCCCTGTGCAGTAATCAAAGTAAACTCTAATTACCCTATTCCAGCACTTCGGCTTCGGCGATAATCAACAATCTGCAATGGTGTAGTATCAGCGATAGACGCTGAGTATGTCGGGCCTGGACCCTATTGGTCACTTAGTCATTTTAACCATCTTATTATTAGATTGGTTTCATGCTTTACCATTTTACAGTTATAATCAATACTGTAATATACTTGTATAATATACATAATCATCCATCCAAACATTCATAAATACTTAACCATCCATCCAGTCCAAACATTCATTTAATAACATAAACCACAATTGTATATCGACGTAACAGTATAATGTACAATGTACAATCTGTAACACCCCACTCGTAAACGCATAGTAATCACTCACGTAGCATCTAATTAATAACGTCTCACAACGGAAGTCTCATATTACTAACACTCACTTGGGTGTCACATGCCATTACTCGCCCATACGAGTAAAGAAGCATAAATAAATAAACTACGAAATAACACTGGTATTACAAATACAACCGCAGTGATAACGAGATACTAACCTATACATCATTCTAAACCAAGAGTAACTTTAACGACAAGTGAGCGTCTAGGTAAATCCCATATGTGTACAACGTTATAAACACATTAAACTAATATTCATCATATACATTACAAAGTCTCGTACTGTAATTAACTAACTATCCGGATCCCGCTCTTCGGCTTCGACGGTATTCATCACCTGCACGTAATGCCATAAAGGCTCAGCGATAAACGCTGAGTACGCCAGGCCTAGACCCTATTGGTCAATTAATAGTCATGGTTGCTATTATTAAGTTCGTTACATGCTTTACCGGTGTACAGGTATTTAAAGTTGTAAACACATGGATGGCGGTAATTTAAACAAGTAATGCAGTCACTACATTTCACGCAATCACACACAACAACACACAACACAATAATAATAACATTAACACGTGCAGCCGTTAGTAACGGTCAGGTTATTTAGTTAGTCACACGACCCCCCGGGTCCTCATTACATCACATCACATACGTTAGTGGGTGTCAAGTTAGGACAGCCCGAAACAATCTCACTTGGACAGTAGTCCCACGTACACACAAGGTGCTCACTGCCCTGATGATCC
Source organism: Limonium bicolor (assembly GCA_023374045.1). Classification (NCBI taxonomy): domain Eukaryota; kingdom Viridiplantae; phylum Streptophyta; class Magnoliopsida; order Caryophyllales; family Plumbaginaceae; genus Limonium; species Limonium bicolor. Next base: position 6,560,856 of record CM041780.1, read on the forward strand.
GAAGACTTCGGGACTATTTCACTTTGCCTTTGTAAAGGCATCCATTTAGGTGGCCAAGGGCCTGGTGCCAATGGTAGCACACTCCGCCTGACGATCTATCTAGGTTTGTTCAGGATTAACTAGGGAAAACCCGATACGGGATAACCCAAGAGATCTCTACGCGCGACCAGCAGCCAGTGGCTGTCTGGATTAAGGTACATCATCACATTCATTCACACTCCACTGTTAACTTCGTTAGTTAGATAGTCAGTTACAGTTTTAATTATGGAGAACATCACTTATTTGTTGGCTGCCCTGCGGGTCTTACGTGTGCCTAGAATTATTCTAGGTAGTATTCACGTTCAAGTCAAGCTCTAGAGACCGATGAGGTCATGTCTCGTTCCTAAGCATTTCACTTAGGATATAACTACATACTTATAATATTTAGCGTATTATGTCAGAGAACGGTAACCACGATCACATAACTCGCATATGTAGTTTTATATAAGTCGATCTATAGTCGACATAGTATTAGTCCCGTAGGACGTTCGCGCACAGTTAAATGGTGCGGGAAATTAAACAATCAAACATCACATATCACAATCACATCCACTCACATACATATGCATCACACACGTTCCACAACACACATATCTGAGCCCAAGGAAGCCCTTAGGACATCTCAGATCACACCTCTTTACGTACCGTTCACCAATGACCTAGGTTACGCTGTAGACCACTAGCTCGTCGAGCGCCTTCGTCAGTGATACGGTCTAAATACATCATACATAACATAAGTCAATCCACATGACTCATTTAAGCTCGGTAAATCCGAACAGTACAAGTAACCCCGACACTACATCCCCGGATTTCAATTGTTATTTGTTAGACATCGTTATACGAATTCGTCAGTCGTAGTACGTATTAATTGCCGACGCCCGGGTTTATTTAAATGAGTCGGTTATAAAACGTTTTAGTTGTAGCGTTTTCAATCGTTATGATTTATTCCTTATATTTACGAGTATACGAATATACATTTATAGTATATGTAGTTGCATGGGTGCATGCAACGTTAATTCGCATCGCATATTATGCTCATGCACTTACGTCATATGGCATTAATATTCAGCCATTTCATATTATACACCTCATCATTCACTTTAATAAACTAGACTTTAATTTGTAATTGTATGACTTAAAGTATATAGTTATACTAGTGTCATCACTCTTGTCATTTATTAGTTCATGACATTGAATCCATATTGTACATACTTACATATATCTCGGTCTTTACATATATATTTATATATGCTGTTTTTTTATTTGGTTTAGTCATATAATATATAGTTGCATGAATACATGCACTATATTATATAGTTTCCAACGATACCATATATTTATTATGTATATGTGTTTAATGTATGCTTGCGGAGCACATATATACACTCATTCATTCATTTTCATAAGTTATACACTTATATTATATGTCACATTATTATCATCTTATGTAAGATGATTATTTCCATTTGTTGCATTTTATTATGCAATTTATATTAAGAACCTTATCTCAATATTATGTAGTATTCCATTACATGTATTATGATTTCCCTATGTTTATTTTAATACTAACCTTAGTTTATAAATCCTATTCTTCATTAATTGTCACATTATTCCATGTGAACATTATTAATGATAATTACTTCATTCAATCACATTAATACTATATTATAAATATCATGCTTTATAACATTAAAAAATCTTATATCACGTTATAACCTATAATATCTACAAGTGTAACCCTTATACTTATGTTCTTACAATTAAATGCATACGTATTTTGAAAAAGTTAAAGTTCACCAAGGAACCAAACAGGCCTATATAAGGCTTAACGAGTCCAAGTTGAAGCAGATTGGAACACGTCATACCATGACTTACAACCAAGACAAAATAGAACGCTTAAGTGGGGTTGAGTACTCTCAGATTATGCTTCAATCAGTGGTTGAAACAGCATCAAGAAGAAGTTTAATACAGATTGGAAAATGGCTTAATAGTGTAGGAGTAAACTGTCTAAACTATGACATTCACAGCAGTAGGCGGAGGCAAATACAGACAGAATTTAGAGCCCTTAAACTGCTGAACATCAGCAAGGTCGGAAGCAATTATTACTTGCATTCTCGCCATGTCATCGGCTCATTATTATGACATAAACAAGGCTTGAACATCTAATGAAAACATATTCGATTAGATCAATATGGTGGCTTAAAACGGTGGTAGAAGCTGAGCAGCAAAGCTTTATTTGGTACTAATGAATTGCTGAACTGGAAGCTGTTTACAGCAGTGGAAATTTGGAGCAATTTAAGTTTATCGAGTATAGTACTCCAGAGTTATTGTGCTGTTGTTGTTAGTTAACAACCAACACCATCACAATCTATTAACATATTGTCAAGGCAGGACATGAGCCTCATTTAAATCTGATTGAAACTGTCACATAATATATTTACCCCTAGTTTAACATGTGTAGTCATAGAGCAGGATTTTTAGGTTTCTTTTCAGATTATAACCATGCTCTTGTGTCAAATGTAAATAGTGGAAAGATCAGTGCTTAAATAAACTGTAATGTTGGCAAGCAGATGCAGATATTGAACTACTAATTATGTCATTTACAGCAGCAGAACTGATGCGCCAGACATCACATTTTGGAGCTTAGAACCTGCTGAAATGGTTTGTATAGCAGCAGCGATTAAAAATCAATTGAGCTCACGTTTTCACTTCATTCTCAGCCTATAATCAGCACACGCACATGGCTTACCAAGCCCAACAAAACAGAAGTTATAGAGTTGCAGTTTTGGTTTTTGTTATGGGGTTTTATAGTGCTGTATATAGTGCATTAGTTTCAGATTCGTTGTATTGTTTATGTTGTCTAACAATCCACTCAAAGTCTGTTTAACTAAACATGTTCATCTTCATCAGAAACAAGTTTTATTTAGGCTGGCTAATAAGAAGAGAAGACAGCAGCAGTTTGTTCTTATAGATTAATGATAGCAGCAGTTCATGGCAACTACCGTGAACAACACAGAACACACAGCAGCAGATTTTGTTTGCATAAAATAGAAGAAAATGGTGCAGAGATGCTTCATGTTCATTATTTAATAGAGTTTGATTTCACTTAAACACAAGAAGGAAAGGAAGCAGCAGACAGAGCATGTTTGTTCTGGGTACTCCAGTTTGGGGTTGTAAACTGTCGTGAGCAAGATGGGAACAGCACCACAATGCAGAAATAGTCCCTTATCAAAACTAGTGTGTCATGTAGCAGTTCTCTGTTGTTAAACCAAACAGACACAAGAGGAGAATGAAAGAGTATGTAATGTGTAACAGAAGAAGTCAAAAGCTTCTAATTTGTTTCAGAAAACTTACAACTTTTGTTGCTATAGTCAACATAAAGGATAAGACAAGTTTGGGTATATTAATGGTTTTATTTGCTACTGCTTACATGTCTATCATTAGTTCCACAATCTGTTTTTTTTTCTTACAACAGCAGGACTACTCAATGTATAATACTTATCATTTGTTTTCAATCAGGTTTTTATTTTATTTATTTCTTTGGATTCTGCAACTGCAGAACAACCTTGCTGCTTTGTTTTTCTTTTCGATTCCAAAACTGCAGATTTATGCTAGCGTTTTCAGGTTATTGTCTGTTTTACAAGGCGCAGCAGAAGAGACCATAGCCATGTTTGTTGTGAATTATGAAAATACTTATAATGTCTATTGTTTTCTTCACTATTTGCACTCAACTAAAATAAGGCTCCTATTATTATACTGACAACAGGAAGGAGTTAAGTTTGAGTGTAATACCGGTTCTGGTAATGAACTGATTTCAGTCCCTTGTTCATCTGGTGTGCGACATTACAGCAGTTGCAGTGATGTTTTATCACTTCAGAGGCGTGTAAATGCCAGGAGGGAATAAGAAGGCATGCAGAGTATGTCCTGTGGAGGGAGTGAGCAGGATCAGCAGATCTTCCTTCCACGAAAAGAATGAAGAGAGTGCAGAGTATGTCAGTTCTGGTGTGAAATTTGTAGCAGATTATTGGAAGTTATAGAAGATGAAAATAGAACAGAAGGGTGCAGTCTTCTTGCATAGTTACCATGAGAATGAAACATGAACAACAACAGAACATTACCAGTTCTGGTTTTTGAATGAGCTGCTTGACTCTTCCTTTTTCAATCTGGTTTACGAGAAGCGGCTGATCCAATCCTTTATTACTCCAAAAGTGTAGTTACAGGAACAGAGTGGAGGTTGGTGCAAACTGGTGTGCTAGATGCAACGGTTTCCTCTACAAAGTACGACAGGAGAAGTCAAGCCCGAAGATAATGAAGAAATGTACTGATACGAGAATAGAATAAGGAGTGAGGCAGAAGTTGCATGCTCCTTGTTCACTGACGGTGCCACAAGGGAAAAGAGAACAAGGTTGCTGGAGTAATACCTTGCCGAGAGTAACTCACACATGGGACTGAGCTTGAAACAACCACCATTTGGAGAGGTTGATATCTCCATTGATTTAGCATGTAACGTGAGGAGAATGAGCTGGGGTAAAGAAGAAAGAAAATTAAAGGAAAGAAAAAAGGGTAGAGGAGAAGGTAGCTAGTTCATGCATGTTCTACCTTACGAAATGGCTTAACCCCCACCTCTTCCTCCTTCTGATTTCCCAGCCGTGAAACCCCCTCTTATTAATCACCAAATTGAGCCATGACTAGGCAAGTTCACCCTTGAAGCTGGTTGCTTCTCTCGGTCTGAAAGGAGAGGAAGGAAAAAGAGCTTGGTCTGGAGCTCACGGTAGAAGAAAACAATGAGAAGAGAAGGTCATGTTGGCTCCTATTATAATAAGGATGTCTTGCAGTACAGTATGGGTGAGTCTCCAGGATATTCTTTTGAGGTTTCTTGACTTGTGGAAATTCCCTTAAGTGACCGGAAGCATGGAATGACTTTATGTAATTAACAATAGTAGGCATCTTCCTTTATAAAAAGAAAAACGTTACCTATGTCTAGTACCTGATTACTCTTGGTAGGTATTTAAAGTTCACGCATGGATAGGGATAACACCAAAACAGGCGGGAGTGATATAGCCAATGTGGAAACGTGTGTTTGGCTAGTTACTTTTATAAAGTAGTAAAAATCTTTATTTTATAGAAAGGTTCTACAAGGGATGTATGATTACATTGGTGGCCGCTTAACAGATGAGAAGGGAGCTGCCATTTAATGGCATATCTTGGTCAAGGTCAAAGGATGACCATTGACCATGATTTACTTAGGAATTTAGGTGGCATTTTGGGTACTATTCACCCAAAATCGCTCATTTTAATTTTATTTGTAAACTTTGATTTAGACTCTATAATATAGTTTATCATGACACATAAATGTTATAAAGAATGTAATATGGTCCTTAAAGTGGCATAAAGCCAATAATCTTGAAGTTATACACAAAACGTACTTTAAGTGTTTTAGTGCACATTTAGTGTTAAAGTTCGTTTTTAAGCTCGGTTTTCTTTGGTAATGGTTTTATTATATCCATTACATGATTACTAAACTTAAGAATTTAATTTGGAATCAAACGGAGGTCACAAGACCTTTAAAGCTTATTTAGAGCACATTTTGCTCTAAGTGATTTTTAAGCATGTTAATGCTTGTTCTTGATGTTGGAGTGTCTTCCAATAACTTTATTTCGTTCTTTAATGAGTTATAATGCTTAGGACAAAATTTTAGGTCCTAAGGAGTTCATTTGGGTACGTATCTATCCTAAATGGGCAAAGGGTGCAATAATTGCCTAAAGTTTACCATGGTTGTTTTTAAATTGATTTTTAAGGCATGTTTAAGCCTTAACGTAATTGATTAAACATTTCATCAATGTTCAATTAGTTAGGGGTATTTCAGTCTACCCCCCTTAAAAAGACTTCGTCCCGAAGTCGTCTTTCTTAAATAGGTATATAAAGTATATCTACCCATGATCCCCATAATGTACATCTATGTGATGTAACATTCACGCATATAGTGTTGTGCTAATATTGCACATAGTCCTCAAGTGTGGCGTTAATTCAAATATATGGATATAGGTGATCCATCAGCACCATCATTTCCTATCAGTTCTAACCACTTTGACAACCTCCCCGAGGTGTCCACATCATTCCACATTCTACATTCCATTGTTCCATAGCTATGATCCATTCAGTATCTTGGCGATACTATACGAAGGATTGTAAAAACATAACATGAACATATATATCACATGTACCTTTACAGATACTTTATCACATTATCATACCAGTATTTCATAGGATATGTAAAAGCACATACATTCACAAGTGTGCAATGCACAAATAGTCACACAATGCATGCCCCGCATGACAACCAAACAACCAAAAGCCACAACAGACAACACTTTATTGTATGCCCCGCATACGACTCATTAAAATTAGTGCACACAATGTGCACAACCACGAGGCTCTACCCCCCTTAAAAAGGGTTACGCCCCCGTACCCCATAAGTATACAACAGCCGCTATCCAAAAAGCGCTGGATACTTGGCTCCCATGTAATTTTCCCTCGTTTTTATCTTTTAGACTTCGGAGTGGAGTTTTCTCATATTGGGAGATGGGTCGATTTTAGGTATTTGATTCTTAAAAGAGGTTATGAGAAAGGTGAGGCGCGTACATTTCCAGCCAAAGGCATGGAGTACTTGGTACACTGTCTAAACCACGTTCTATTTGGGCCCACTCGCTCCGTATTGAGGTGTAGACCCACGGATATAAGGCTTAGTACGCCTCTTATTCCTATTATTAGATGATTTAGTGGCAGCAGTTTATTGTTGACCTTGTGCCACTATGACAGTGTCATTCACAGTCTTGTTAATTTGAAACAGAGGTGTCTCAGTCGGTGCGGTAATGTTAGTTGTATCTGCGCACGACTGGATCGGAATCGTGTATCGATGTTGTAGATCAATAGCGCGGAATATAGTTTAAGATGTTACTATCTTCACTCATGATATACTGTTGAGGTGACGTATGATATTTGTTATTACTTGTATTTAGTGCCGTTTTGCACTAGTTAATAATTTTTCTGAGACATATCATTGGAGTAAGGTATTTAGTTAAAATATTTGTTATGTACTTCTCATTGATATATATTGTGCTTACCGTATGCCGGTTTTGCAACATTCATTGTATGATTGATCCCGTTTGTTAGGGGAAACCCATCGTTATAATCACATTGTGTTCTGCGTTGCTTGACATCCCATGCGGGAATGTTCTTTGCAGTTGAGGTATTTTCCTCAGTTATATTTTATATCTTCATAATCACACGTTTTTCACAAGATATATTGTTGTATATTTGTGAATTTGTATTTGAGTTATGGTTTGTACTCGGTAGTTATTTTGGATCATGTCCTTTACTTGTCCAGGCTGTTATATAGCATGCCTTGCATTTTATTTCTCATCATTGTTTTCTGTGTGAGCTTTGCTCGTCTGTGTTTGGAAAGGTATTCATTCATATTGTAGTTTGTAATGGTCGCTTTCGTGCGCACCATATTTCAGTCAATTAGACGGTTGTATATTTATTATTATATTCTCTGTATAGTTGAGGGCATCCGCTAGTGTACTAGCTTTGCCTTACCATATATTAAACAATAATGTACTTGTGTTCAACCTTTTTCCTGGTTAAGAACGTACTACTGTCCTTAATTTGGACATGTACAAATATGGTATCATTTGGTATTGTTGTATATATTTATATATGTGGAGAGTAATTCTCTCTTTGGCCTTTTTTTTTACGAGTAATGATTATAATCATTGCATGGTTACTTTGAGTACTGCATATTATTAATTTAAACGGCTATTGAGCCTCTTTGTGTATTATACTCCCATTCGCCCATTTATTGGGTCTTCTTGCTTGCCATTTAATTAACTATTAATTTTTTCCACTGTGTGTTAGCCATTCCTCTGCAGAGTTATGGATTGGTCATTTTACATTCAAGGTTGCTAGTTCTATTCCTTCTATTAATTAAACTGGCTTTTATTCGTTAATTACTCTAGGCGGTTATTTACACTGTTTTGGGTTTACATCTAAGAATTTCATGTGGAGTTGACTATCTCTTGTGTTCCTTCCACCACTTGCCTACGTGTACGGGGTACCGTACTGATACATTGCTACTTACTCGACTAACTCAGAGATGAGTCTGTCGAGCCCACAAGCTCCCCTGGAGTGTGGTCGTCCCATAACTCGTTTATAGACTCGTAGAGTCCGTCACACGTTCGTGAAGTATTCTGTTTTCAATCTCCGTTCTTGTTAATATTGGGGGTCTCCCGCAGCAATGTTTAGTCCTCCAGGTTTCTTGACCAATTGTATGTGTTCGTGTATCTATTGGCAGATATTTGTTATATTTATTGTAAGGGTAAGGCTCGCACCGTAATAACAGGAGATGGTTTTTCTCGCTTCTTTGTTGTTGAGTATGTTATCGATAACGGTTTGTTAATTTCTTTAAGAGAATCTTTGAATTCTCGTATTGTAAGTTTGTTATTGTTTGTTGTTTAATAAGTTCTTTATTGGGGTTACTCATATACTGGGTCATCTGTTGTTATTTAAATTCCATGTGCGTGCTTCAGCGCTTGTTAGATAATTCACATGTTATTCACATAGCTCACGGTATGTACCGTAGCTCTCTTGACATGATTATATTTCCTTATGGTAGTTTGCTTCTTGTTACCCGTCATATTAATTTAGACAGTTTTCCTTGGTAACATAACTTAAGGGTGGTTGGAGGCGGTGTCCCCGTTCTCCTGGGTTTACGCCCGTTTACTAGTACATTAAGTACTTACTTAAACTTACGCCATTTAGCGTTTAGTTTAGGTATTTCATATCATTGGTTACACTTGAGTATTTGTATTATTGTTTAGGCGTCTCATAGATTTATCATTTCTGACAGTTGCACTGGTAGTAGACAACATGTGTTTTATATAAACACATAATTATTGGTTTTTTTGCATGGTGGAACGCTAATGGCGGTAACCACTCTTTTACCTGGAACTTGTTCAATGATCAGTATGATCGTGATAATACACATAAGATTTAATCTAGACGTTTATTTATTCATATTTGTACATAAGCGTACATGGCACTCCTTGGTAAAGGTGTTGGGCAAAATAGTAGTTAAACTATCTTGCTAACTATGGGCAGTGAACCCAATCTTTGTAGTACAACAAGGTCGTATCCACAGAGACTTCGCAACTATTTAATTAATTATCCAGTTTAGTAAATGTACAAAAAGATAAATAAAAGTGCATAAAATGTAAATTGGGGGTTTAGCCGGAGGCAAGCTTGATTTTTAGGATTAGTACAGAAATAATAGAAACAGTAAAATAAAGTAAATGGATGGAAAAAGGTATCCTAGGATAGCGGGGGAATTTCCTAAATTACTTAAACAAATTTATAATCCTGTCTTAATTATTTATTGTCTATTAGAGTTAATAATTGTTAGTTACGAACTCTTATTAATAGCCTCAGTATTTTCCTGCTCAATCCGGAGTGTAAATACCAAGGTTAATTCCTTTGGTACTTTGACTATCTCAAAATCATATGTTGATAGTTACCAAATAAATGCAGTAGTTTGTCACGCTAAAGCATTTAACAATATTTGCTGAAAGGAATTAAAACAAGTTTAATAAGTGAAACAGGTGATAAATACTTATTTGAGTACAGACAATAATTATAATCCTAATCTGCTCTTATTTGTCTGTTTAAGAATTTATCTTGTGGCCTTCCTAAATCATAGATAAGGACAACTCTTAATTAATTCAATAGACTTTTTACAATCAGAAAAACTGTAAAATCATTAATTAGCATTACGCAAGAATTCTTTTTATAACAGCGATGGATTTTATCTGCTAATCAAGGAGATAATATCTAACGTTTGTCTTTCTTTGTGGTCTATTCTCAGATTTACAAAATCATTGAAATAAGAGAAACCGTAAATGCATAAAAATGATCAGTTCTTAAGCATTTAATAATTTAGAGAGACAAAACAAATATTTATAAGCAAACTTGGTATTAATAATAAGTCTGAATTATTTGGGGTCAAACCCCATCCTAGGATACGAGTAAAATCACTCAGACATTAACAGTAATAAAAAGAAAGCAGAGATAGCCATTAATTTGGAGACTGCCGGCGGAGACTGGACTGCGATTCGCTTCTGCTCCAGCTCCCTTTTCTTCTGTTCTTCTTATCGTGCTTCTGCTGTGTGGTGGAATGAAGAATAAAACTAAAGTGGAGAAGTGGGAGATAAGAGGATGGAATGGATCGTAGTCTGATGGAGAGCTTTGGATTATGAGGAAGGGATCATCTTTATTTGAGCAGAAGCAGTGTGGGTTTTATAGCAGATAGGAAGAGGCAGCAGATAGGTAACACCGCGTGAGGAATTGATTGAGGCGGCAGAAAGAGCTGGATCACGCGTGAAAGGATTTTGCATGTTGATTGCTCATTGATTGCTCATTAATTGCAGGGGACAGAGCTCACGCGTGAGGGAATTAAGGTAGGCGGTGCGGAGTAGATGGATATGGCAGAATCAAGTTGCAGACGTCGCGCGAAGAAGAAAACTGGCGCGCGTCATTTTTGGTCTTGTCCGCTTTGCCGTCCGCCTTGTATTACGCGGACACAGAGGCGGTTGCCTCTGTCTCACGTCCGCCCAGCCGTCCGCCTTGTATTACGCGGACACAAGGCGGTTGCCTCTGTCTCACGTCCGCCCAGCCGTCCGCCTTGTATTTCGCAGACACACATGTGGTCGTGACTTATTTTCTTCAAACTTTGACCGGCTCTAGATTCTTCGTTTGGACTCCGTTTTTTGAGCCGTTTGCGTCTATGCGTTCGTCTCTTCGTCTACTTTACTCTCAGCTTGGTTTTCCTCATGTTTAAACAATAAATTTGTAGATAATAATAAAACATAAACTAGAGGAAAAACTAACCGAAGTGGAGAAATGAGCAAGAAAGTGTTAATATAATATATGAAATACACCTATAAAACATGCTTATTTGGACACTTATCACACCCCCACACTTACCTTTTGCTTGTCCTCAAGCAAAACCATGTACCCAAACAAGTAGGGAATGCTCAATATTAACAAATACTATTATGAAGGGTAGGATAAAGAAGTCAATAGTACATGATCTTAAACTTTTTAGAGGAGTGTGATCCATCACCTACTGGTGGCATAGGTGTACTCAGGGCAAAAATAAAAATTAGAGTTTCGGGGTATGATCTGGAGTACTTCAATGCTTCTTAGTTAAGGTGACTTTGAGAACTTTTACCATGGCCAACTTCTCTCAAGAATGGGCATCGAGGAGAAAACAAAAGGAAAGACAGAATTATGCATTTGTTTCACTTTTGCATTTGAGATGAGAAGATAATATGTAAGCATCAAGCTTTTGTATTTAAGAACACTCAACTCTCTTTGTTGGTTACCAATGGTGTCTCGCAAGTCCCTTATTATTTTATATTTTTCTTTCTCTTGTCTTTTAACAGAGAAGCACCCCTTAGCAATCCCTAAGAGAGAAGACAGAAAGAAACCATGAGCAATAAAATCCAACCATTTGCAGATCATTTGGTCACACCGCATATAAAATGCTCCTCAAAAGTAATCAAAATTTTAAAATTTTTGAATTTGTACCATTTATCCCACAATTCATAACAGTATTTATTCTTAAAGAGAACAACCCACATATAAAAGGGTCCATGATATTGAATTTGAACAAACGCAAGATAAGCAGAGAGATTAAGCATTTTAGCATAGAATGTCACCGAAAAGGGCACACTCCCCCACACTTAATTTGAACAATGTCCTCATTGTTAAGCAGAAAAAACAAGGGAAAGTTTCAGGAGACCTTTTCGGTAAGTAGATAAAATAGAGAGAACACAAAGCTCACGTATAATCATTTAAGCACATAAACTCTCCTCTACAAATTTTATTTAAAGAAAAGCATAATTAAAGAAACTGGTACTCCCCTGAGATTATTTTTGCTAGCGTTATAGGAGTTCCCCCACACTTGAGCTTCAGCCTCAAGTAGCGTAGCTTGGTTGCGGTGTAGACATGAAATTGCACTTGCATAAGACACTAGAAGCAACCATACTACAAACGGGGTTAATAGTTAGCAAAAACAAAATTGAAAGAGAACCTGATAATTAAAAGAGCAGAAAAGCATATAAAAGATAAGTTCATCCGGGTTGCCTCCCGGAAAGCTGCCCTTGTTTAACCTCTTTGGCTAGACGCCTGCTTCGTTATCCTGGATCAAAAATATAAGTAGATAACAGCTCTGCCAGGAAAACGAAGTTGGCAGTAATTAAAAGCAAACCACCTGGATCAAAACAAAACGTTACTTCGCATATAATATAATAGGAAAATGAATACTCCACAAAACCTGGTGTTTGAGGAGGTACTGCCGGTAGCGTAGTTCTAACAGGAGACCAGGTGTGATTGGCTTTGCTTCCTCAAATTGGAAGATGTAAAAATCTTCCTCTTGTTGTTGAGGCTTATGGTAAGAGCCTTGATGGTAATCAACGTTAGAGGGAAGTGGCTCCTTGAAATTGATTATAGCACTCTCTTCTGATGGCTCGGAGGGAGGTGGTATCTCCTCCTTCTCAAGGTTGAGGATGTATCCACCCTCATCTTCTGGGTAGAGGACGGAGAAGGAGGGGAAAAAGTAGTGGACTTCAGAGGGAGGAAACTCCATGAAGTCTAAGGAGAAACTCTCTTCTGAGGGGTTGTCTTCATAATCAAGCTAATGGTTGTTTGGTGATGGATTCTCTAATTCGAATAAGGGAGGAGGTGGAAAGTAGCTTAAGTCCTTAGCAGGTTGTTCTTCCTCGTGAACCACTTCATTCAGTTGTTGAACCGGTTGTTCCATGTGTTCGACCTGATCTAGCGTTCTTTGCTGGATCCTTTCAAACTTTGAGGTAAAATTTGCCATCATTTCCCTTAAAATGGTGTTGTCTCTCTCTATTGCAACCATAGGACAATGGGAACTTTCATGGTCTCCTCCACACTCTTGGCAGACACTCCATTGATTGTAGTCCTCTGCGCCATAAGGGTAACCATACCAACTTCCTGCTTGATCGTAGTGACCATCCATCAGAATTAAGTACCTTTAAAAACAAAACAAAAATTTATACACAAAAGGGGCAAATACAAAAATAAAAGAAAAACTAAACAGATAATAAACCATATAGTTGGACCGAAGTCCCCGGCAACGGCGCCAAAAACTTGTTGGGCAAAATAGTAGTTAAACTATCTTGCTAACTATGGGCAGTGAACCCAATCTTTGTAGTACAACAAGGTCGTATCCACAGAGACTTCGCAACTATTTAATTAATTATCCAGTTTAGTAAATGTACAAAAAGATAAATAAAAGTGCATAAAATGTAAATTGGGGGTTTAGCCGGAAGCAAGCATGATTTTTAGGATTAGTACAGAAATAATAGAAATAGTAAAATAAAGTAAATGGATGGAAAAAGGCATCCTAGGATAGCGGGGGAATTTCCTAAATTACTTAAACAAATTTATAATCATGTCTTAATTATTTATTGTCTAATAGAGTTAATAATTGTCAGTTACGAACTCTTATTAATAGCCTCAGTATTTTCCTGCTCAATCCGGAGTGTAAATACCAAGGTTAATTCCTTTGTGGTACTTTGACTATCTCAAAATCATATGTTGATAGTTACCAAATAAATGCAGTAGTTTGTCACGCTAAAGCATTTAACAATATTTGCTGAAAGGAATTAAAACAAGTTTAATAAGTGAAACAGGTGATAAATACTTATTTGAGTACAGACAATAATTATAATCCTAATCTGCTCTTATTTGTCTGTTTAAGAATTTATCTTGTGGCCTTCCTAAATCATAGATAAGGACAACTCTTAATTAATTCAATAGACTTTTTACAATCAGAAAAAGTCTAAAATCATTAATTAGCATTACGCAAGAATTCTTTTTATAACAGCGATGGATTTTATCTGCTAATCAAGGAGATAATATCTAACGTTTGTCTTTCTTTGTGGTCTATTCTCAGATTTACAAAATCATTGAAATAAGAGAAACCGTAATGCATAAAAATGATCAGTTCTTAAGCATTTAATAATTTAGAGAGACAAAACAAATATTTATAAGCAAACTTGGTATTAATAATAAGTCTGAATTATTTGGGGTCAAACCCCATCCTAGGATACGAGTAAAATCACTCAGACATTAATAGTAATAAAAAGAAAGTAGAGATAGCCATTAATTTGGAGACTGCCGGCGGAGACTGGACTGCGATTCGCTTCTGCTCCAGCTCCCTTTTCTTCTGTTCTTCTTATCGTGCTTCTGCTGTGTGGTGGAATGAAGAATAAAACTAAAGTGGAGAAGTGGGAGATAAGAGGATGGAATGGATCGTAGTCTGATTGAGAGCTTTGGGTTATGAGGAAGGGATCATCTTTATTTGAGCAGAAGCAGCGTGGGTTTTATAGCAGATAGGAAGAGGCAGCAGATAGGTAACACCGCGTGAGGAATTGATTGAGGCGGCAGAAAGAGCTGGATCACGCGTGAAAGGATTTTGCATGTTGATTGCTCATTAATTGCAGGAGACAGAGCTCACGCGTGAGGGAATTAAGGTAGGCGGTGCGGAGTAGATGGATATGGCAGAATCAAGTTGCAGACGTCGCGCGAAGAAGAAAACTGGCGCGCGTCATTTTTGGTCTTGTCCGCTTTGCCGTCCGCCTTGTATTACGCGGACACAGAGGTGGTTGCCTCTATCTCACGTCCGCCCAGCCGTCCGCCTTGAATTACGTGGACACAAGGCGGTTGCCTCTGTCTCACATCCGCCCAGCCTTCCGCCTTGTATTACGCGGACATACATGTGGTCGTGACTTATTTTGTAACACCCCAACTACATCCATACATTTAACAACACATTGCAGCGGAAACTTAACTCATCGCATTACTTATTCCAATGGTGTTACACGCCGTTAACCACCCACGTGGCTAACAAGGCTAATACATATACATTTGTATCGGTCTGATGGACTAGATTCCCGAGCAACTACACAATACAATCCTCATTCCATGTTCAACATTTATAGAATACATACACTCCCCCTGTACCGAGTATTTACAAACTACTGCCGATAACAACTTCGGTCTTACTACGCCTATCATACTCACGCCATTTAAATGGCTACCCATGTATAAACATCTGCCCCGTCCTACTCTCGAACGGTTTTCCAGCTCCTTGTACCTGAAATAGAAAAGGAAGAAAGGGTGGCCCCCAAGGGGCTCAGCACCTTTGCTGGTATGGTAATCCCGCAGCCCACATGCTACCGGGCCACGCACAACTAATTGTCGTCTTAGCATGCAGTTGATTATATTTAAATCATGCATACAAGCCATAACCATACAACACATAGCATTTCGCCTCAATGGGCTCAACCTATAACCAAAACATCCACACTTAACCAACCATCCTGATTCCTTAAACCCTAGAGTGGCTCTCCTCTAAACGGAGCTACTTCCTTAACGAACGACGTGTACCCATCAATCGGGTTATCCTTAAACGCCTCTTGTCACAAGCTGGGATTCATTTCCATGATCCACACATTCCATATCATACAACATATCTTCATTTCTCACATAATAAAACATAACACAACCTTTCTTGTCTCATCGTACATATGATGACATCGCATTCATTTAAAACTTGAATATATATATATACCATAGCATAGCAAGGGAATTTGCATAGCACCATAACATTACATAACACCATAAAATCGGTCTCACAAGGAACCTTCCACCATAGTTTAGTATACCATTAGCCTAGGGATTTTTGCCAATCCCACGTTTAAGCTCGTTACCATCCTCGTTACCGTCCGGTTATATGAACGGTTAACTTATACCAAGGTGTTCGGATATAGTAATCCCCAAGCACACCGAAATAACATTCGTATGCCCCTGTGGCCCGACGTGAGTCAGTAACTAGCTTTGGATAAGCTAAGGGAAGGTAGAAACCAAATTGGAATCTACCACCTATCATACCCAAGAGAGCCGAACCGGATAAGAATAAACGAACTACCCGTCCATCACACGCGTGGCCGGAACAACCGGACTCCTCACCCCCCATTAGTACATATACACTTAATAATAAGTGGTTAGAGATCCATTATGGAGCCTACCACATCCACACACCATACGGTATCATAACCGAGTTAAGCACACAAGGGAGGTTCACACACTTGCATACAACAACAATGTCCAACTAACTCACACATAGCCGTGGTTAGCACGTTCCCAAGGTTTGGGTCGTTAACTCCGAATACCGATCACTCATGTGTTCCTAGATTTGGTTAGCTAAGGTTTAACACATATTTGAGGTTAAATGGTATCGGAGGCCAAATCCGCCACATAAATGAATTACTATAAACTCATTACATGTTTTAATCTTACAAGGTGGCAAACACACAGTAAAACTATTGGCATACAAGCCGGTGTAATCCGGTAGGACACAGGTTGCAAGAAACCATACCTGTCACCGGAGTCCACTTTACCACGTCCACTTATGTTCCTCGAGCGATTCTCGAACAACTGTTAACATCACATGTGTTTTTATTAACTTCGGGGTTTGCTTGATTATTTAAGGTCTAATGCTTAACTTTCTCCGTTAACTTAGTTACATAGCTTTACATTTTTAACTTGTTTTACTTTTACATTTTGATACAACTTTTCACCCACTTAATTGCCATTTAAACTCACCTAACATGTCCTTAACAACCTTATAACATCATTACCTATCAATCCCCATCATCTCATATCATCTTCTTAACCTTAACAACATTTTTGGTCCGACCGACCTTACCGACCGAACTTGTCCAAGTTCGGTCCATTCCAGAACACATTTCCGTCAAAATTTTCTACTCCGACCGAACTTATCAAGTCCGGTCCTATGTTCGGCCTTTTCCCGAGAGTTTCTCCCCTTTGTAAATTTAGCCCGACCGAACTTACCAGGTCCGGTCCCATGTTCGGTCGGTTCCAGTAACTCAATCCGTACACAGAATACAAGCCCGACCGACCTTGCAAGTCCGGTCCCAAGGTCGGCCTTTTCCAGAAACCAATTCTCGCAGGGTAAACTGGGCTCGACCGAACTTGCAAGTCCGGTCGCAAGTTCGGTCTGCCCCAGACCTTTGTTTCCTTTTCACATTCAACTCCAAACTTCACCCCATATAACCTAGTACCTCCTAACCTCATTTGGGCACTTTCAAACACACCCTTTAGCCATGTGCTAAACTCTTTAAATCACTCACCAAAATCATCTTATCATTCACAAGTTTCTTACAAAATTCCTAGCACTTAGGATGTTTTCTCCTTAAGATTTCTAAGTGGTAGTTCACCAATAATGACCACTACACCAAGGTGTTTCCTCTACACCTTAACATCATCTCTCAACTCCTTTTCTTGCTAACTAAATCTCCTTGTTACTACTCCTTGAATTCTTTTCTCAAAACCTTACTTAAACATCATTCTCCTTATTCATCAACATCACCCAAACCTTAAACAGCTTCTTCAAGACTTTTCAATACACTCTCAAACACACATTGAATTCCTAGAACTTCCAAGATAACACCTAAATCCTTGCATCACTATGAATCACCTTAACATATGTTTTATTCTCAAGTAAACATTTATTCACCTTTAACACTTCCTAGATCACCAAGACCATTTAAAACACTTAGAACTTCTCACACATTTTTCCCAAATTTGGCCATAGCTTCTCTTGTATATACTCACATCCAACCACCTAGGTTTTTACCTTATTTCATTCAAAACACCTAAAATCCATCAAACACATTTTTATACACAAACTCCACACATTAAGCACTACATCACAATATAGTGCATAACTTAAATTGCTTGGCACTTAGGCCCTTAAATAACATGGCTCTTAGGCCCTTAAATAGCATAATCCTTAAACACTGAATTTCCCACATAAATAATGCCTTTGACCTGCAAATACATACACCAATACATATGTTCTTTTACTAGTCTCCTTGAGAACACTTTACTAGGTCATTCACCATTTGCTCTTTAGGTAGTTTTAACAAGCATTATAAGCTTATTTCTCCTAAGGCATTAAACCACATTGAGATAGCTTGTTTACCTCTTTTCCTCACAAATTTCTTTCTTGTTTCCTTGTAAAACCGGTAAGGCATTTGGTTCCTTGCCAACAACTAAACAATACCCAACATTGAAATGAGTATATAAGCATTATGCTTCATCTCATTATAAACCCTAGTTACATATATTATCTTAAGGTATTAACATGATCGTTTTACCTTGGAATGGAAAGAGAGCTTGAATATATATCAAGAGAGGACTCCTCCTAGCCCTTGGAAGATTCAAATGAAGCTAAACAAGCAAGGTAAAGACACCATGGTGAGGTTAATTTTCGGCCATGTACTAAAAAGAGAGGAAATGGAGTTTTCTTTTTTGGTTTTTCCTTACCTTGAAGCAAAGGTGATCAACAAGGCATAAAAATATTAGCTCAAGCCCCTTCCATGGAAGTTCTCCTTGGCACCAAATGGTGGTTTTGAGGATTTGAAAGGACAAGGTTGTAGAGCTTGCTCCAACTAAGAGAACGGTAGTCTCGGAATTAATTCGGAGCATGGAGTCATAAGTTACAAGTGAGGAAGAATGAGAATGGCATGGTTCTGTTTGGAAACCGATGGAGAGAGGAGAAGAAGAAGACCACCGTGGGAAATGAAGGGAAGAAGAGAATGAGAAGGTAAGTTTGCTTTTGTTAAGATATTTATCCTTATAAAGCAAATAGTATACTAATTAGTCATTCTTTCTTTTCTTAGTAAACTAACAAGGGTGGTGAGTCACAACACCATAAAAACCGGCCCCAAATAGTACCTAGGGGTACTTTAGACTTTATTAGTCAATTGTCTCACTTATAACATTATATGTTACAAACTAGTTATAAAAATCACTATTCACCAAAACAGGCACATAGAAGTGAAATTTTTGATTTCCCATTGATATAGCCCCCAAATGTGATACTAATAGTACACATGTTAATTAAGAGTAATGATGGACATTTAGCCATTCAAAACTCATTTACAAGACAATTTTTCAAAAACGTGCTTTAAGACTCCTTAAAGCACATTTTGCGTTTTAACTTGTTTTCAAGCTTGGTTTTCTTTGGTAATTGATTTAATATGTTCATTAACATATAATTAAGGCATAGGTATGACCATTAGGCCTTATACACATTTATCCCAAGCTTAGAGCACCTTTTAGCCCATATTGACCTTAAGGTATTTATTTGTGTTTGTTTGGTTTCATTGTCTACCAAAGTTTCCTAAGGACTTAATTAGCCCTATAAGATCATAATTAAACATTATCAAGTCTTGGTAGGCTCTTTGGGTCCTAACCAAGTTCACTCCAACCTTAGAGCATGTTTTTGCTCAAACCGTGTCTTAGTGTTTTATTGTGTTTTACCGTGGTTTAAATGATTCATTTATGTTTCTAAGGCACTTTTTAGCCTTTAAATACCATAGTTTAACATTTACACAACATACTAAGGTTTGGGGTATTTCAATCTACCCCCCTTAAAAGAACTTCGTCCTCGAAGTTCACATTTCCTCGCATCATTGGATTAGAATACGGGAATTACTTATAGCCATAAAACTTCCATTACCAACCACCCTTTACATCCAACCTCGGACTTAATGGTCCGGGCAACATATTCACATTACACATAAAATATCATACTCACATGGTAACCTCGGACTTAATGGTCCGGGTACCTTCACCACACTTGCACTAACATAATATCCCTCAGACTCTTAGGTCTGGGTGACATAACCACATTTGGACTCGTAGGCCCGAGTAACACAACACATTTAGACTCATAGGTCTTGATAGCATACACTTTAGGAGATCACAGTCAGAATAACCTTTATCACACATACCAAACAACATGTCATAGCATGTATATCATACAGAAATACCTTTTCCATCTCTCCATGGGTTCGAATCCCACGTTGAGTACATATACACAGTGATCCCGCAGAACCCGGTCGCGATGGACACTTTCTGGTCCCCGTTCCTTTGGGAGATCAAAACATTCACTTAATTTTTAACATATGTACTTCTCATGTCACCGGTCCGAAGACAAAGGCTCATACGTCCTCAGCTCGTGAGCAAGTACTACAAAAATATTCTTTACTAGGTTAAGTATAAGAAGATCTTTTATTCAAAATATTAATCGATTGTTTGAAAACACCCATTGAAAAATCCTTTTGAAAACACCACACAACTCCAAGTCCAATTTATGCTCCTTGTATCTTTCTTAACATGGTTATTTGTAATCACTTATAGGGAGCTTCAAGAATCATCCAACACTGATGTGATCAGCATCGGTGTTGAACTATCTTTCCACCCCAATTTGTGTTCGGCTTCCCTTGATCTCATGATAATCAAGTTTCACCTCCCACTTCATTTTCAACCAACAACTAGTTCAAACATGCCCCATTTTCTATCTTTAATTCCTTCTAGTCATAATCATTACATCTCCAAGGGATAGAACTCCGTCTATCAATCATCACCCAAATCCAACTTAATTCAAGTTACCTAGGAAATTTAATTCTCACTAGGTTCTATGTCGGTCTTATACCCCTCATAAATCGCAACATGTATATATATACATATATTTTTATCAAAATACAATACATGGTTTACATTTATGCACCATCGGGGTTTTAGTTCCCCGGGAGTTTCTTTACTCCCTTCCACTTGTACTCTCACACACCACTGTTAACAAAATAAACACACTTCCCACAATGGTATTCGCATCATCTGTGCGCAATTACCACAATTTAACCACAAATAAATGCGTATGTTTATATAACACACGCATCAACCATCATAACAAATCATTATGTGCTATGCACAACCCAGTTCACGTACACTTGTACGGTAAAACACACTAAGTGGTTTTGCGCTCTACCCCCCTTAAAAGGGATTACGCCCACGTAATCAATCACTAAACCTTGGCTTAAAATATTCTGCCGTCGTGAAGTGTTTTAACTTCCACGCGGTCCATTACACAATGGATTCTGATTAGAGGATCTTAACCATATTCGCGATTTAGTTCCTAAACCAAGAATTCGCATTGGAGTTGTAACTCATAACCGGTTTCGGTCCTGGCCTGTGAGGCTTTTAGGAACTGATAACTAGCCATCCATTCGTATTCACAATATATATCCGGTACCTGACGCATGGGCTCACTGGCCTCTGTTGCGCAACCCTGATAATTATAGAGCTGGTTTGCCCCATTCGTTACTGTTAATGTATTGTACATCTCCAATGTATTACCCTTATCTAGGTATCAATGGTTTCTCAACCGGCGCATGGTATCTCTTACCCTGAGCGAATTCGGTGAGTTTCACAATTTCCCATCCACTTCTCCAATAGCTTACCGCGTAAACTACTATGTAATTCACAATGATTGACTTACTTCTACCGACTTACTGTCGGTTGAGATTGAGCTACTATCTAATGTGTAGTGCTCTCTCAGTTGTTTCCCACACCTGGGGTATATCTCATACCGGCCCTTGGTATTTAGTGTTACTGTAGTTATTTACTGTTAATCATGTCTCCACCTTTGGTTTTGTACATGTATTCTTTCATTCCTGCGGCCTTGCATTACCTATGCATCGGCCATTATAGCATTATTCCTCCATAATTACCATGCTTCTGATTCCTAGCTATCCCACTCGATCATTACTGTGCAAGAGCAATACCAAAACACTCAGTCATACAGAGTGCAGAGGCGTAAACTCTTGACGGTAAATCTCTCATGCGATTGCAATAGGAATTTTCACTGAAATCCTTATCATCTAACACTTGCCACCGGCTTACTGCTCGGTTCGTTGCTATCACTTACTGTTGTACCTCCACTGGGGTTAACTCATAACTCTATTCACTCCCATTTTATCATCTAACAATACTCACACAACGGTCGCTCATTGCGCACCGTATCCTTACTCATTATACAACATCAACTTATACTGCATCCGCTATTATATTAGCTTCCGCCATTACACTGGGTTTATCTGGCCACTTATTTGGCTGATTTTTGAATATACTACTATTTTTCCCTTGAGCGTTGTTCGCTACACATTTAGCTTCACACACCTATGGTGATTGCTATCAACTTATCACACTTCCTGTCTACACAACTGGTACGAACATTTCCTTTCGTATTATTCTTATTCAAATCATCCTGGGGTAATAACAACGTGGTCCATCCTCCACATATTTCTTGAACTTGATTCACACAACTACCGCTCCTGCGGTCTCACAATATCGAGAGGTATTCCCACTCTTAATGCAGTGGTTCGCTTACCACTTTAACCACTTATACAACATAAACTCATACAATCAATCGAATTTATATAACATATCTTGATTATGGCTTATAAGCCTTATTTGCCTTGAGCTGGGCTCATTGTAGGCTGTCCACACACATGTACTTCTCAATACTATATTACCTGGTTAGAGGTTGTGTTGGCATCTATGACAAGGTTGTTGCATCACATTTCCTTTCATGGGATGTCCCTTAGGATTGTCAGTCCGTCTCCTGACAACTTATGTCTAAACTGGGTGTTAATTTCAACCCTTGTGTTTCTGTCATGTCATTTTGTTCAACAATTGTTGATGCGCACACCCTTCAAGGATTTCTCCTGGGTGTCGTTAAGTTATGCCTTTACATCTGGTTCACAGTTATTGGTACATCTAGTTAGCCACGCCTTTTTGCGTTCTTATCCGGTTACTATCTTCTTCTGTGAAGATCAACATTTCCTGATAGTGCAGGTACTCATTCTGGGATCTTCATCCCGTCCATTGCTCATTAATGTGTCCACATTAGGCATCTGCCTTTCCCTACTTTCCAGCTATCATGTTTATCCCTGGGGATCCTTAAGTCATATAAGCTGTCTTTACATTCAGTTAGTGCACTTCGCACCTCCTGACTCTTAAACCTTTCCTTGAAAGGAATTCACTAATTCCTTTAGTTTCGTTAACTTAACTGAGTTCCTTTACTTCAAGCATTCCTTGTATTTTCTAGCTCCTGTTTGATTTATACTGCTGACCGTAGACGGAGCCGACTACTTCCCGTGTTCTGGACTCTACTCGTATACATATATGGGGTATCATACTGATACATTACTACTTACCCAACTAACCTATAAGTAGGTCTGTTAGGCCCACATGCTCCTATCGGAGTGCGGTCGTCCCACAACACAGTTGGTACACTTGTAGTGTCCGTCACACGCCTAGGTGAAGTATTCTGTCGTCAACTCCCTTATATTGTCCCCTGACAATATGCATTCCTTGTTTCCCGAACTTAATCGAGGGAAGATTTATCCACTGTTGTATCCTTGTCAATTGCCCCTGGTTTCACTGGTTTGGTTTAAAAGAAGGTTGGAAAGAAGTGTTGGTTTGAAAGAAAATCTGGTTTTGAAAAGAAGGGGTTTGAATAAATTTGGGTTTGAAAGAAAATTTCCATGGTTTCAACATCTTCTTACCTTAGCCAAGTCTAGCTTCTTGCTGACTGGTGTGTTTCCAATTACAGAGGTTAGGCTAACAGGCCCTTTCACTGTTTGACATTCACATTAACTTTATTGTACTTTTCCAAGTATTTTGTAGTGGTTATGAATTTCCCGAACAGCCCTGTTATAGTAGCACTTGCTATGGCAAGTGCGCCATGCTAACTGGCTATCGGTTTGACACATACCGATTGTGGTATTGTTTGACCCATGTTGTCATCAGTGGCCTTGTTGGCCCTCACTGATCTTACTGCCTTGATAATAACTCTTCTAGGTGACTTCTCACTGTCTTCGCATGACGATCATCACTAGGGTGTTCCTATTCTGGGAGACCCTTTTCTTAGTATTATTCTCTTTGTAGCCCGTCCCACGTATTTGCGTGGTTACTGAGACTTGTCTCTTGTTTGGGCACTACGTGGTAGTTCCTTGTCAGTTGGTATCCGTTGGGTTGTTATTTATCAACTGTGGTCCGTAGACACTTGTCTCGGGTTTCTTTAATCCATCTTGCTATTGCACGATGGTGCGTGCATTGCAAGCTGGGGTTAGTGTATTCTGAGCTCTGCATGTCGACCCAGGTTGCTGGAAATTCTATTCTTCTATACACAAGATTCTTCATTCTTCACTATTAAATGCGGTTAACATTGTCCAGATGGAGACCGTCTCCGGGATTCCCAGTTTTCGGGATCTACCGTATGACAGATTCTCCGTACCCTAAAGGTATTTAATAACAGCCAGATCGGGTATTCCCGAGTATGAGAG
This sequence comes from Limonium bicolor, assembly GCA_023374045.1. Classification (NCBI taxonomy): domain Eukaryota; kingdom Viridiplantae; phylum Streptophyta; class Magnoliopsida; order Caryophyllales; family Plumbaginaceae; genus Limonium; species Limonium bicolor. Next base: position 6,585,266 of record CM041780.1, read on the forward strand.
TGGACTTCCATCTCTCTGGCGTTGTTTCCCAAGTTATAAAACAGGGATTGTGGAGGGTGGGATGGATATAGTAGGTTTCCAGTATTCACTGGTAGTTCCTTACTAGCGTATCTCTCACGCTACCACTCAACCCTTAACCCAAAGTACTTAAATCCTAACTCGGTACTTCCTAAGCTCGGTAATTCAGTCATCAGAGCGATACTTCGCTCTGATACCACTTTTTGTAACCCCCAACTACATCCATACATTTAACAACACATTGCAGCGGAAACTTAACTCATCGCATTACTTATTCCAATGGTGTTACACGCCGTTAACCACCCACGTGGCTAACAAGGCTAATACATATACATTTGTATCGGTCTGATGGACTAGATTCCCGAGCAACTACACAATACAATCCTCATTCCATGTTCAACATTTATAGAATACATACACTCCCCCTGTACCGAGTATTTACAAACTACTGCCGATAACAACTTCGGTCTTACTACGCCTATCATACTCACGCCATTTAATGGCTACCCATGTATAAACATCTGCCCCGTCCTACTCTCGAACGGTTTCCAGCTCCTTGTACCTGAAATAGAAAAGGAGAGAAAGGGTGCCCCCAAGGGGCTCAGCACCTTTGCTGGTATGGTAATCCCGCAGCCCACATGCTACCGGGCCACGCAAACTAATTGTCGTCTTAGCATGCAGTTGATTATATTTAAATCATGCATACAAGCCATACCATAACACATAGCATTTCGCCTCAATGGGCTCAACCTATAACCAAAACATCCACACTTAACCAACCATCCAATGATTCCTTAAACCCTAGAGTGGCTCTCCTCTAAACGGAGCTACTTCCTTAACGAACGACGTGTACCCATCAATCGGGTTATCCTTAAACGCCTCTTGTCACAAGCTGGGATTCATTTCCATGATCCACACATTCCATATCATACAACATATCTCATTTCTCACATAATAAAACATAACAACACCTTTCTTGTCTCATCGTACATATGATGACATCGCATTCATTTAAAACATTGAATATATATATATACCATAGCATAGCAAGGGAATTTGCATAGCACCATAACATTACATAACACCATAAAATCGGTTCTCACAAGGAACCTTCCACCATAGTTAGTATACCATGTGAGCCTAGGGATTTTTGCCAATCCCATGTTAAGCTCGTTACCATCCTCGTTACCGTCCGGTTATATTGAACGGTTAACTTATACCCAAGGTGTGTCGGATATAGTAATCCCAAGCACACCGAAATAACATTCGTATGCCCCTGTGGCCCGACGTGAGTCAGTAACTAGCTTTGGATAAGCTAAGGGAAGGAAACCAAATTGGAATACCACCTGTACATACACCAAGAGAGCCGAACCGGATAAGATAACGACTCCCGTCCATCACACGCGTGGCCGGAACAACCGGACTCCTCACCCCCCATTAGTATACACTTAATAATAAGTGGTTAGAGATCCATTATGGAGCCTACCACATCCACACACCATACGGTATCATAACCGAGTTAAGCACACAAGGGAGGTTCACACACTTGCATACAACAACAATGTCCAACTAACTCACACATAGCCGTGGTTAGCACGTTCCCAAGGTTTGGGTCGTTAACTCCGAATACCGATCACTCATGTGTTCCTAGATTTGGTTAGCTAAGGTTTAACACATATTTGAGGTTAAATGGTATCGGAGGCCAAATCCGCCACATAAATGAATTACTATAAACTCATTACATGTTTTAATCTTACAAGGTGGCAAACACACAGTAAAACATATTGGCATACAAGCCGGTGTAATCCGGTAGGACACAGGTTGCAAGAAAACCATACCTGTCACCGGAGTCCACTTTACCACGTCCACTTATGTTCCTCGAGCGATTCTCGAACAACTGTTAACATCACATGTGTTTTTATTAACTTCGGGGTTTGCTTGATTATTTAAGGTCTAATGCTTAACTTTCTCCGTTAACTTAGTTACATAGCTTTACATTTTTAACTTGTTTTACTTTTACATTTTGATACAACTTTTCACCCACTTAATTGCCATTTAAACTCACCTAACATGTCCTTAACAACCTTATAACATCATTACCTATCAATCCCCATCATCTCATATCATTTCTTAACCTTAAACAACATTTTTGGTCCGACCGACCTTACCGACCGAACTTGTCCAAGTTCGGTCCATTCCAGAACACATTTCCGTCAAAATTTTCTACTCCGACCGAACTTATCAAGTCCGGTCCTATGTTCGGCCTTTTCCCGAGAGTTTCTCCCCTTTGTAAATTTAGCCCGACCGAACTTACCAGGTCCGGTCCCATGTTCGGTCGGTTCCAGTAACTCAATCCGTACACAGAATACAAGCCCGACCGACCTTGCAAGTCCGGTCCCCAAGGTCGGCCTTTTCCAGAAACCAATTCTCGCAGGGTAAACTGGGCTCGACCGAACTTGCAAGTCCGGTCGCAAGTTCGGTCTGCCCCAGACCTTTGTTTTCCTTTTCACATTCAACTCCAAACTTCACCCCATATAACCTAGTACCTCCTAACCTCATTTGGGCACTTCAAACACACCTTTAGCCATGTGCTAAACTCTTTAAATCACTCACCAAAATCATCTTATCATTCACAAGTTTCTTACAAAATTCCTAGCACTTAGGATGTTTTCTCCTTAAGATTTCTAAGTGGTAGTTCACCAATAATGACCACTACACCAAGGTGTTTCCTCTACACCTTAACATCATCTCTCAACTCCTTTTTCTTGCTAACTAAATCTCCTTGTTACTACTCCTTGAATTCTTTTCTCAAAACCTTACTTAAACATCATTCTCCTTATTCATCAACATCACCCAAACCTTAAACAGCTTCTTCAAGACTTTTCAATACACTCTCAAACACACATTGAATTCCTAGAACTTCCAAGATAACACCTAAATCCTTGCATCACTATGAATCACCTTAACATATGTTTTATTCTCAAGTAAACATTTATTCACCTTTAACACTTCCTAGATCACCAAGACCATTTAAAACACTTAGAACTTCTCACACATTTTTCCCAAATTTGGCCATAGCTTCTCTTGTATATACTCACATCCAACCACCTAGGTTTTTACCTTATTTCATTCAAAACACCTAAAATCCATCAAACACATTTTTATACACAAACTCCACACATTAAGCACTACATCACAATATAGTGCATAACTTAAATTGCTTGGCACTTAGGCCCTTAAATAACATGGCTCTTAGGCCCTTAAATAGCATAATCCTTAAACACTGAATTTCCCACATAAATAATGCCTTTGACCTGCAAATACATACACCAATACATATGTTCTTTTACTAGTCTCCTTGAGAACACTTTACTAGGTCATTCACCATTTGCTCTTTAGGTAGTTTTAACAAGCATTATAAGCTTATTTCTCCTAAGGCATTAAACCACATTGAGATAGCTTGTTTACCTCTTTTCCTCACAAATTTCTTTCTTGTTTCCTTGTAAAACCGGTAAGGCATTTGGTTCCTTGCCAACAACTAAACAATATACCAACATTGAAATGAGTATATAAGCATTATGCTTCATCTCATTATAAACCCTAGTTACATATATTATCTTAAGGTATTAACATGATCGTTTTACCTTGGAATGGAAAGAGAGCTTGAATATATATCAAGAGAGGACTCCTCCTAGCCCTTGGAAGATTCAAATGAAGCTAAACAAGCAAGGTAAAGACACCATGGTGAGGTTAATTTTCGGCCATGTACTAAAAAGAGAGGAAATGGAGTTTTCTTTGGTTTTTCCTTACCTTGAAGCAAAGGTGATCAACAAGGCATAAAAATATTAGCTCAAGCCCCTTCCATGGAAGTTCTCCTTGGCACCAAAATGGTGGTTTTGAGGATTTGAAAGGACAAGGTTGTAGAGCTTGCTCCAACTAAGAGAACGGTAGTCTCGGAATTAAATTCGAAGCATGGAGTCATAAGTTACAAGTGAGGAAGAATGAGAATGGCATGGTTCTGTTTGGAAACCGATGGAGAGAGGAGGAAGAAGAAGACCACCGTGGGAAATGAAGGGAAGAAGAGAATGAGAAGGTAAGTTTGCTTTTGTTAAGATATTTATCCTTATAAAGCAAATAGTATACTAATTAGTCATTCTTTCTTTTCTTAGTAAACTAACAAGGGTGGTGAGTCACAACACCATAAAAACCGGCCCCAAATAGTACCTAGGGGTACTTTAGACTTTATTAGTCAATTGTCTCACTTATAACATTATATGTTACAAACTAGTTATAAAAATCACTATTCACCAAAAACAAGGCACATAGAAGTGAAATTTTGATTTCCCATTGATATAGCCACCCAAATGTGATACTATATAGTACACATGTTAATTAAAGAGTAATGATGGACATTTAGCCATTCAAAACTCATTTACAAGACAATTTTTCAAAAACGTGCTTTAAGACTCCTTAAAGCACATTTTGCGTTTTAACTTGTTTTCAAGCTTGGTTTTCTTTGGTAATTGATTTAATATGTTCATTAACATATAATTAAGGCATAGGTATGACCATTAGGCCTTATACACATTTATCCCAAGCTTAGAGCACCTTTTAGCCCATATTGACCTTAAGGTATTTATTTGTGTATTGTTTGGTTTCATTGTCTACCAAAGTTTCCTAAGGACTTAATTAGCCCTATAAGATCATAATTAAACATTATCAAGTCTTGGTAGGCTCTTTGGGTCCTAACCAAGTTCACTCCAACCTTAGAGCATGTTTTTGCTCAAACCGTGTCTTAGTGTTTTATTGTGTTTTACCGTGGTTTAAATGATTCATTTATGTTTCTAAGGCACTTTTTAGCCTTTAAATACCATAGTTTAACATTTACACAACATACTAAGGTTTGGGGTATTTCATATTTTCTTCAAACTTTGACCGGCTCTAGATTCTTCGTTTGGACTCCGTTTTCTGAGCCGTTTGCGTCTATGCGTTCGTCTCTTCGTATACTTTACTCTCAGCTTGGTTTTCCTCATGTTTAAACAATAAATTTGTGAGATAATAATAAAACATAAACTAGAGGAAAAACTAACCGAAGCGGAGAAATGAGCAAGAAAGTGTTAATATAATATATGAAATACACCTATAAAACATGATTATTTGGACACTTATCAAAAGGTAGTGCCCAGGGGTGGTAGTTATTCATGCGTTTAATATAGGTTCGCGTTTATTGTTGCGACTGATACTGGTAGTAACCGTATTACGGTATAATTGTTCTTTTCAATTTTTGGTCTAACTGTGGACTGATATGTTTCACAACTTTTGGTGTTCGTCACAAGCTGGCGTCAGCCGTTGTGGCTAATATTGGTACTGTTCGTTAAGTGTTCGTATTGTCGTCACAATTTTCTATACATATCATATGGGAGTGAGTTGTTACTCACCGGTAATTTCATTTAATACCGTATGGTTGAATTATTGCTAGCTGTTTTTAGCTAGAATTTTGCAATTTTTGTTTTAATTTTATTGTATGATTCATTATATACAGGTGTGAGCTATTGGTCACAAGCATTCTCATTTAATGCCTTATATTAAATTTGTCGCTAGTTGTTTGTAACTAGTACTGTAGTTTGGTTTATCCTGACTGTAATTAATTGTGGCAACTAGTGGAGAGTCTTAGGAGTCATCCGACCCTGGTGTGATCAGCACCAGTGTTGAACTATCATTCCACCCCAATTTGCGTTCAGCTTCCCTTGACCTGTACCGGATCAAGTTCTACCTCCCACGTCTATATCACGCCATTAAATAATTTACAATTTTGCCATGGCACTTGGTTCGTAAGCCGTTATTATTGATTCATCACTGTTAAATGAAGGTAGTTTGTTATGGGCTGATGTATGCCCCTTTTTTTTGTTATGATTAGTCGGACTCATTGGTCCTTCCGAGATTATAAGCTTCATAACTTAGCGGTTTCGTAGCTTTAAGGTGATACAATGTGGTTAAGTCGTTGTATTCGAGTCATACGAATGTTTGGCGGTTGTTGTTTTGTACCACTGGTCTACACAGTTTATAGAATTCGTTTGTAACGATAGTAGTAATTGTAACTACGGTCGTAGTTGTTTGCAGCACTTGTAGTAGCAAGTGTGCGAGGTAGACGAAATTATTAGCCAATTGTTTGTCATAGCGCTTGCCGTAGCAAGTGCGCCATGCAAGTTGAATTGTAGGTTTCAGACTTGTCCGTCTTACTACCGCTTTGGTTGTTCAAGTACGGTTAGGACGGTTGTTCCTAAAAAGACGGTATTTGGATTGGAAAATTTTCCTTTCCACTTTGTCATTAGAATGTCTAAGTTTCACCTCACATTGGATTCACGGTAGCATAAACGCTTGGAATTTTGTTTCTCCATAGGTGTCGTTACGACAAGATTCTAGTGTTACAGTAATGTGTGTACACAAGATTAGGTCTGGAATTTGAATATGACGGGACGAGTGAACTTTTACAAAATACTCCACACTCACAATATTGTTTCAGTTTACAGTTTGGTATTACAATTCAATTGCATGGTAGTTAGAGATCCCCATTTCTGGTGACGGTCTCGCGGAGCTCAGGATGCTCCCGATCCGCTTGCCCTGGTGTCTTGGGTGATCCTTTCCATGACGTTTACCGTAGTAATGGCGCTCGCCCCCGGCGGTGCCTATCACTAACGCTTGGTCATTTTTCATTTTAAAAGAAGGTAGGGTATTGAATTTTTTTTTTATTAATGTTACAGGACTAGGAATTTATCCATTCAGTGCAAAAGCGTTTAGACGGCTTGTCGGGCTTTGTAGCCCCCTTCCCTATATTCGGGGATTGTATTCCTCTGTTTTATTATACTCATTGGGTTGTGGCGGGAGGGGTACTGTCGACGGTAGTCCATACTGGACTTCCACATGAAAGTGGACTGTCACCAATGTACTCACGACGTTCGTATGTCTCCTCCTGACTGAGCTCCCAGCTGGTCCGTAACAGGGATAATATTCCGGGCCTTTATGCCCTTGGCCAGCTTCTTGGCTCACACCACCAATAGACTTCGGTATCACCGTTCGTCTTCTCATTACTCAATAACTCATCACAGTATAATCTACTCGTTTGTGCGCCTGAAGGGCTAACTCTTGCAAGCCAAAGGCTTTGCTAACACATAAATTCACTTAAACGAAGAATTTTCATACCTCACAAACTTTTCCCGTATATCCCAAATCATAGGCTCACTGTCTTAAATCCTATTATCTCGTCATCAGAGCGGAACCGCTCTGATACCACTTTTGTAACACCCCCCTCGTAAACGCATAGTAATCACTCACGTAGCATCTAATTAATAACGTCTCACAACGGAAGTCTCACATTACTAACACTCACTTGGGTGTCACATGCCATTACTCGCCCATACGAGTAAAGAAGCAGAAATAAATAAACTACGAAATAACACTGGTATTAAAAATACAACCGTAGTGATAACGAGATACTAACCTATACATCATTCTAAACCAAGAGTAACTTTAACGACAAGTGAGCGTCTAGGTAAATCCCATATGTGTACAACGTTATAAACACATTAAACTAATATTCATCCTATACATTACAAAGTCTCGTACTGTAATTAACTAACTACCCGGATCCCGCTCTTCGGCTTCGACGGTATTCATCACCTGCACGTAATGCCATAAAGGCTCAGCGATAAACGCTGAGTACGCCAGGCCTGGACCCTATTGGTCAATTAATAGTCATGGTCGCCATTATTAAGTTCGTTACATGCTTTACCGGTGTACAGGTATTTAAAGCTGTAAACACATGGATGGCGGTAATTTAAACAAGTAATGCAGTCACTACATTTCACGCAATCACACACAACAACACACAACACAATAATAATAACATTAACACGTGCAGCCGTTAGTAAGAGTCAGGTTATTTAGTTAGTCACACGACCCCCCGGGTCCTCATTACATCACATCACATACGTTAGTGGGTGTCAAGTTAGGACAGCCCGAAACAATCTCACTTGGACAGTAGTCCCACGTACACACAAGGTGTTCACTGCCCTGATGATCCGAAGACTCTGGGACTATTTCACTTTGCCTTTGTAAAGGCGCCCATTTAGGTGGCCAAGGGCCTGGTGCCAACGGTAGCACACTCCGCCTGACGATCTATCTAGGTTCGTTCAGGATTAACTAGGGAAAACCCGATACGGGATAACCCAAGAGATCTATACGCGCGACCAGCAGCCAGTGGCTGTCTGGATTAAGGTACATCATCACATTCATTCACACTCCACTATTAATTTCGTTAGTTAGATAGTCAGTTACAGTTTTAATTAGGGAGAACATCACTTATTTGTTGGCTGCCCTGCGGGTCTTACGCGTGCCTAGAATTATTCTAGGTAGTATTCACGTTCAAGTCAAGCTCTAGAGACCGACGAGGTCGTGTCTCGTTCCTAAGCATTTCACTTAGGATATAACTACATACTTATTATATTTAGCGTATTATGTTAGAGAATGGTAACCACGATCACATAACTCGCATATGTAGTTTTATATAAGTCGATCTATAGTCGACGTAGTATTAGTCCCGTAGGACGTTCGCGCACAGTTAAATGGTGCGGGAAATTAAACAATCAAACATCACATATCACAATCACATCCACTTACATACATACATGCATCACACACATTACACAACACACATATATGATCCCGAGGAAGCCCTCAGGACATCTCAGATCACACCTCTTTACGTACCGTTCACCAATGACCTAGGTTGCGCAGTAGACCACTAGCTCGTCGAGCTCCTTCGTCAGTGATACGGTCTAAATACATCATACATAACATAAGTTAATCCACATGACTCATTTAAGCTCGGTAAATCCGAACAGTACAAGTAACCCCGACACTACATCCCCGGATTTCAATTGTTATTTGTTAGGACATCGTTATACGAATTCGTCAGTCGTAGTACGTATTAATTGCCGACGCCCGGGTTTATTTAAATGAGTCGGTTATAAAACGTTTTAGTTGTAATGTTTTCAATCGTTATGATTTATTCCTTATATTTACGAGTATACGAATATACATTTATAGTATATGTAGTTGCATGGGTGCATGCAACGTAAATTCACATCACATATTATGCTCATGCACTTACGTCATATGGCATTAATATTCAGCCATTTCATATTATACACCTCATCATTCACTTTAACAAACTATACTTTAATTTGTAATTGTATGACTTAAAGTATATAGTTATACTAGTGTCATCACTCTTGTCATTTATTAGTTCAAGACATTGAATCCACATTGTACATACATACATATATCTCGGTCTTTACATATATATATATGCTGTTTTTTTTATTTGGTTTAGTCATATAATATATAGTTGCATGAATACATGCACTATATTATATAGTTTCCAACGATACCATATATTTATTATGTATATGTGTTTAATGTATGCTTGCGGAGCACATATATACACTCATTCATTCATTTTCATAAGTTATACACTTATATTATATGTCACATTATTATCATCTATGTAAGATGATTATTTCCATTTGTTGCATTTTATTATGCAATTTATATTAAGAACCTTATCTCAATATTATGTAGTATTCCATTACATGAATTATGATTTCCCTAGGTTTATTTTAATACTAACCTTAGTTTATAAATCTTATTCTTCATTAATTGTCACGTTATTCCATGTGAACATTATTAATGATAATTACTTCATTCAATCACTTAATACTTATTATAAATATCATGCTTTATAACATTAAAAAATCTTATATCACGTTATAACCTATAATATCTACAAGTGTAACCCTTATACTTATGTTCTTACAATTAAATGCATACGTATTTTGAAAAAGTTAAAGTTCACCAAGGAACCAAACAGACCTATATAAGGCTTAACGAGTCCAAGTTGAAGCAGATTGGAACACGTCATACCATGACTTACAACCAAGACAAAATAGAACGCTTAAGTGGGGTTGAGTACTCTCAGATTATGCTTCAATCAGTGGTTGATTTGAGATGAAACAGCGTCAAGAAGAAGTTTAATACAGATTGGAAAATGGCTTAATAGTGTAGTAGTAAACTATCTAAACTATGACATTCACGGCAGTAGGCGGAGGCAAATACGGACAGAATTTAGAGCCCTTAAACTGCTGAACATCTGCAAGGTCGGAAGCAATTATTACTTGCATTCTCGTCATGTCATCAGCTCATTATTATGACATAAACAAGGCTTGAACATCTAATGAAAACAGATTCGATTAGATCAATATGGTGGCTTAAAACGGTGGTAGAAGCTGAGCAGCAAAGCTTTATTTGGTACTAATGAATTGTTGAACTGGAAGCTGTTTACAGCAGTGGAAATTTGGAGCAATTTAAGTTTATCGAGTATAGTACTCCAGAGTTATTGTGCTGTTGTTGTTAGTTAACAACCAACACCATCACAATCTATTAACATATTGTCAAGGCAGGACATGAGCCTCATTTAAATCTGATTGAAACTGTCACATAATATATTTACCCCTAGTTTAACATGTGTAGTCATAGAGCAGGAATTTTAGGTTTCTTTTCAGATTATAACCATGCTCTTGTGTCAAATGTGAATAGTGGAAAGATCAGTGCTTAAATAAACTGTAATGGTGGCAAGCAGATGCAGATATTGAACTACTAATTATGTCATTTACAGCAGCAAAACTGATGCGCTAGACATCACATTTTGGAGCTTATACCCTGCTGAAATGGTTTATATAGCAGCAGCGATTAAAAATCAATTGAGCTCACATTTTCACTTCATTCTCAGCCTATAATCAGCACACGCACATGGCTTACCAAGCCCAACAAAACAGAAGTTATAGAGTTGCAGTTTCGGTTTTTGTTATGGGGTTTTATAGTGCTGTATATAGTGCATCAGTTTCAGATTCGTTGTGTTGTTTCTGTTGTCTAACAATCCACTCAAAGTCTATTTAACTAAACATGTTCATCTTCATCAGAAACAAGTTTTATTTAGGGTGGCTAATAAGAAGAGAAGACAGCAGCAGTTTGTTCTTATAGATTAATGATAGCAGCAGTTCATGGTAACTACCGTGAACAACACAGAACACACAGCAGTAGATTTTGTTTGCATAAAATAGAAGAAAATGGTGTAGAGATGCTTCATGTTCATTATTTAATAGAGTTTGATTTCACTTAAACACAAGAAGGAAAGGAAGCAGCAGACAGAGCATGTTTGTTCTGGGTACGCCAGTTTGGGGTTGTAAACTGTCATGAGAAAGATGGGAACAGCACCACAATGCAGAAATAGTCCCTTATCAAAACTAGTGTGTCATGTAGCAGTTCTCTGTTGTTAAACCAAACAGACACAAGAGGAGAATGAAAGAGTATGTAATGTGTAACAGAAGAAGTCAAAAGCTTCTAATTTGTTTCAGAAAACTCACAACTTTTGTTGCTATAATCAACATAAAGGATAAGACAAGTTTGGGTATATTAATGGTTTTATTTGCTACTGCTTACATGTCTATCATTAGTTCCACAATCTGTTTTTTTTTCTTACAACAGCAGGACTACTCAATGTATAATACTTATAATTTGTTTTCAATCAGGTTTTTATTTTATTTATTTCTTTGGATTCTGCAACAGCAGAACAACCTTGCTGCTTTGTTTTTCTTTTCGATTCTGAAACTGCAGATTTATGCTAGCGTTTTCAGGATATTCTCTGTTTTACAAGGCGCAGCAGAAGAAACCATATCCATGTTTGTTGTGAATTATGAAACTACTTATAATGTCTATTGTTTTCTTCACTATTTGCACTCAACAGAAATAAGGCTCCTATTATTATACTGACAACAGGAAGGAGTTAAGTTTGAGTGTAATACCGGTTCTAGTAATGAACTGATTTCAGTCCCTTGTTCATCTGGTGTGCGACATTACAGCAGTTGCACTGATGTTTTATCACTTCAGAGGCGTGTAAATGCCAGGAGGGAATGAGAAGACATGCAGAGTATGTCCCGTGGAGGGAGTGAGCAGGATCAGCAGAACTTCCTTCCACGAAAAGAATGAAGAGAGTGTAGAGTATGTCAGCTCTGGTGTGAAATTTGTAGCAGATTATTGGAAGTTATAGAAGATGAAAATAGAATAGAAGGGTGCAGTCTCCTTGCATAGTTACCATGAGAATGAAACATAAACAACAACAGAACATTACCAGTTCTGGTTTATGAATGAGCTGCTTGACTCTTCCTTTTTCAATCTGGTTTACGAGAAGCGGCTGATCCAGTCCTTTATTACTCCAAAAGTGTAGTTACAGGAACAGAGTGGAGGTTGGTGCAAACTGGTGTGCTAGATGCAACGGTTTCCTCTACAAAGTATGACAGGAGAAGTCAAGCCCGAAGATAATGAAGAAATGTACTGATATGAGAATAGAATAAGGAGTGAGGCAGAAGTTGCATGCTCCTTGTTCACTGACGGTGCCACAAGGGAAAAGAGAACAAGGTTGCTGGAGTAATACCTTGCCGAGAGTAACTCACACATGGGACTGAGCTTGAAACAGCCACCATTTGGAGAGGTTGATATCTCCATTGATTTAGCATGTAACGTGAGGAGAATGAGCTGGGGTAAAGAAGAAAGAAAATTAAAGGAAAGAAAAAGGGTAGAGGAGAAGGTAGCTAGTTCATGCATGTTCTACCTTATGAAATGGCTTAACCCCCACCTCTTCCTCCTTCTGATTTCCCAGCCATGAAACCCCCTCTTATTAATCACCAAATCGAGCCATGACTGGGCAAGTTCACCCTTGTAGCTGGTTGCTTCTCTCGGTTTGAAAGGAGAGGAAGGAAAAAGAGCTTGGTCTGGAGCTCACGGTAGAAGAAAACAATGAGAAGAGAAGGTCATGTTGGCTCCTATTATAATAAGGCTGTCTTGCAGTACAGTATGGGTGAGTCTCCAGGATATTCTTTTGAGGTTTCTTGACTTGTGGAAATTCCCTTAAGTGACCGGAAGCATGGAATGACTTTATGTAATTAACAATAGTAGGCATCTTCCTTTATAAAAAGAAAAACGTTACCTATGTCTAGTACCTGATTACTCTTGGTAGGTATTTAAAGTTCACGCATGGATAGGGATAACACCAAAACAGGCGGGAGTGATATAGCCAATGTGGAAAAGTGGGTTTGGCTAGTTACTTTTATAAAGTAGTAAAAATCTTTATTTTATAGAAAGGTTCTACAAGGGTTGTATGATTACATTGGTGGCCGCTTAATAGATGAGAAGGGAGCTGCCATTTAACGGCATATCTTGGTCAAGGTCAAAGGATGACCATTGACCATGATTTACTTAGGAATTTAGGTGGCATTTTGGGTACTATTCACCCAAAATTGCTCATTTTAATTTTATTTTTAAACTTTGATTTAGACTCTATAATATAGTTTATCATGACACATAAATGTTATAAAGAATGTAATATGGTCCATAAAGTGGCATAAAGCCAATAATCTTGAAGTTATACACAAAACGTGCTTTAAGTGTTTTAGTGCACATTTAGTGTTAAAGTTCGTTTTTAAGCTCGGTTTTCTTTGGTAATGGTTTTATTATATCCATTACATGATTACTAAACTTAAGAATTTGATTTGGAATCAAACGGAGGTCACAAGACCTTTAAAGCTTATTTAGAGCACATTTTGCTCTAAGTGACTTTTAACTATATTAATGCTTGTTCTTGATGTTGGAGTGTCTTCCAATAACTTTATTTCGTTCTTTAATGAGTTATAATGCTTAGGACAAAATTTTAGGTCCTAAGCAGTTCATTTGGGTACGTATCTATCCTAAATGGGCAAAGGGTGCAATAATTGCCTAAAGTTGACCATGGTTGTTTTTAAATTGATTTTTAAGGCATGTTTAAGCCTTAATGTAATTGATTAAACATTTCATCAATGTTTAATTAGTTAGGGGTATTTCACAATCGCCGTAGCGTATTCCATCCTTTATTAATTTAGTTTAATCTGGCCTTCAAGGCCCCATCCATATGTACAATGTACAATCGTCATAGCGTACAGTTTCCATAGTTAATTTAATTTGGCCTTTAAGGCCCCATCCATCCAAACCATGTTTAATTAATACCAGTTGGGCGTCATGTTAGGACAACCTGATAACCTCACCATGGACAGTAGTCCTCCCGTACACACAAAGGTGCTCATTTCGCCAGAGGTCCGGAGGCCCCTGACTATTCACTTATGTCTCGTAAGACGTCCATATAAAGGCTGTAGCCACCTGACCCACGATCAAGTTTGGGCTCGTTGGGTATAACCTGAAGTGGAACCCGATCGGGTACCCCTCAGTGATTACAAATGCGCAACCAAGTAGTTCGTAAGCTACCGGGATTCCTCACCTCAACTCATACCATCTCTCTCTCATAATGTTTAAGATTTGCTCTTAGTCTTATGGAGAATAATTATTAATTAGCTGCCCAATGGATCTCACGCATACCTAGAAGTAATCTAGGTTATATTCATATTCGAGATCCATGCTCTAGAGACCGACAATGTCGTGACTCGCTCCTAAGTGTTTTACTTAGGTTACCATATACTTAATATTAATACTATTGTATTATATCAAGTAACAGTCATGTCATCACATTAACGTATATGTATGTTTATATAAGCCGATCTATAGTCGACGTAGTGTTAGTCCCGTAGGATGCTCGTGCATAAATAATTAATGCAGTAACACTTAAGCACATACATGTATTCCACACACATAACACACAAGTTATATCAACCAAATCCGAGCCCAATGAGCTTCGTTAGGACAACTCGGATCAAACCCCTTTACATACCGTTCACCAAGACCTAGGATGCGCAGTGTAGTCCACTAGCTCGTCAAGCGTCCTTGTCTGAAGTATGATCTAAACGGTATTAAAACTATAAGTCAGTCTCCATGACTAACTACATCCGGTATTTCCGAATAACAAGTAACCCCGACAGTTCATCCCTGTTTTCTACAGTTGTTTGTTACGGGTTTCTCTAAACCGGTCGGCTTTGTGACTTTAAAATTCGTATGTCAAAATATTTCAATTGTTAAGTTTAATTCATTATATTTCTTTAATCTTATCCACCACTAAACTTAGGTACATAATCTATAGTTGCATGTATGCATGCATGAATATATTATATTGTATTATTTTCCCACCATCCATTATAATACATTGTATTATATTATCCATTATCTTAGCAAATTATATTTGCATTCCAAAACTCATAACTTATAGTTTGTAACTATACATTTTTTTTAATAACCACCACCATTATTTAATATGGTTTCCAACCATAATATATATATCCATCCTTATATACATTATTCTTGTATATGTATATATTTACCATATAGGTAAGTTCCATGAGTTATAAAACTCTTATATCAAATGTTACATTTTATCATCTTATATTAGATGATTATTCCCACTAGTTGTATTATATTATAAAACTTATATTAAGATTATTATCCTAATATTATGTAACATTTTATGTTGTACAATTACAACACCTAAGGTTTATTCCATAAATACCTTAGTTATAAATCTCATTTATTTATAGTTTGTCACATTATTTAATGTGAATATCCTTTCTCATATTAATTCCATTAAAACCATATAATTGTTATAACATTTATAACATTGTAGACCATAGTCTAAAATTCAATTTCCAACTCTTAATAATTCGGTACAGCCCTTGAATTTGGTATGATATTTTTATTTCCTTTAACTTATAACCTATAGTTTTTATACAAAACTATTATATATTGCCGCATAGGCATATATATTAAACCTTATTCTTTTCCATAAACCATAGTTTCCTTTATTTACAAAATCACCCCATTATTTATACCATGTTATATATACCATTTAATATAACATTTCTAACTTATAAAAAGGGTATAACCTATGGTTATATTTTTGTAAATTCCGAACAGACCTTATGTCTATTCTATAATTGCCATTTGGCCCAATTTATAACATATAGTTTTACAATATCATCAAAACTATATATTGTACACATATCTTATTAAATACCCTTATATAATTCTAAAAATCTCCAAATTTCACCAAATGGTTATAATTACCTTATTAACCCATATACTTTCGGTATTTATTATACCACCTCATATATTTCTCCAAAGTGTCGTAATGACATAATAACTATATATTATACATATATAGTTTATTTTAATTCCAAAAACAACCCAATAAATTCCTAAAAATTCCTAATAGCCCATGGGTGTTTATAATACCATTATACACCCTTTATTTTCGGTAATAACATATTCACCACCTATGTTATAAAATTGTTACAATTAAATACTTATCTTATTATTAAACCTTAAATAAGTTATTTAACTTATCTAATTTGGTCAAAACCTACCATATGGTCAAGGTTGACCTCCTTAATATTTTATTGACCATTAATTCCTAATAATTACGGTTTGCACCCATACTTTTTAGAAATTACCATTTAACCACCAAAACTTTATAAAATCTTATAATTTTTATATAAACTCATTTAAACCTCTAATTTTCGGCTTTATTCTTTTATAGCCCCCAAATTTAATTTAATTACACCTAATACCCCAATAATATGCGGTAATGCATATTTAGCACCTAAACTTAATTAAAAGCTTATAAATGCATAAATAAAATGGCCTAAAATACATGGCCTTATTACAAACATTGGCTTATAAAATAAATTACACATAAATGTCCAAAAATGCATTAAACTTTCGGCCTCTCCCATATCTTTCCATTAATTACCAATTTTCCACATAATATCTTAAATTTGACAATTATGCTTGTTTTAATTAGTTATAAAATTTACTAAACCATTCCTTAATCACCTAAGGTCAAAATAAGACCTTATTAACCATGTTCACTCACGGCATATACATATACATATGTATAATTACATATTAATATACCAAGTGAAGGTTTAAGTGATTTATACCTTGTTTTTGCCTAGTTTAGGCCTTGTTTGGTTTCGGCCAGCTTAGGATTATTTTTCCAAAGCTTCTTTTACATGTTTTCAAACAGCAATTAAGACATAGTTAGTCTCCAAGCAAGATCTAACCATAAGAAGTGTTTTAATGTATATTTCAAGGTAAAATTTACCTTAGGATACCAAGGTAGCCAAGGGTTGTCTTCGGCCTAAATATACAGAAGTTAAAGAGCATCAAAAGAGCTACTAAACCAAGGCTTAAAACCGGTATAACTTAGATTCAAAGATGGCTAATTTTTACCTTGTTTAAAATGCCAAAAATGGTGTTTTTGGCTTGGATCTGGCTATACCTTGAAGCTCTTGATAGATCCACTGAATAAGTATGTTAAGAAGAAGATTATAAGGCTAGGAGAACAGGTTTTACAACCGGATCTAAAGAGAATCAAAAGATAAGTGCTTAAAGCACATTTTTGTACCTTAAGAACAAGATTGGGTTTCTCCACCTTCTTCCCTTGTTATGGCCGAGATTTGCCCTTCATTTAACCTCCAAAACAACCTAGATCCATGGATGGAAGTGGTTGATGCTTAGATCCACCGAAAGAGGAAATATTCATGAAGAAATTGAACATAAAATGACTAATTAAGCTTACCTAGGTAGCAAGGTGTTCTTCTATGTTCTTGGAGAGTTAGCTACAGTTTGGAGAAGCCAAAGAGAGGATGGAGAGGCCTTGTCTCGGCTGGGAAGCAAGGCAAATGAGAGATTAGGTCAAATTTGCCTTAATACTCATTTTTGCTTTGTTTAATGTAATTAGTGTTTGATGAGTCACCAAGTATGAGTGGCATCGGTTATTGGAGGGTCTGAGTGAGTCTCTTACACGTTTTTGTGGAGACTTATTCAATCAATGAGTCAAAAGTGGGG
This sequence comes from Limonium bicolor, assembly GCA_023374045.1. NCBI lineage: Eukaryota > Viridiplantae > Streptophyta > Magnoliopsida > Caryophyllales > Plumbaginaceae > Limonium > Limonium bicolor. Next base: position 6,603,218 of record CM041780.1, read on the forward strand.
TATTTAGATTATAGTATAAGAAAGGTAAAAGTGGTCCCTTAAAACATGGAAATGTGTTGGAGCTTGTCCCTTGTGTTGAAAGTGACGAATTTTAAGCTCCTTTGCTTGTGGCTGTCGACCTCATGTGGTCCAAGGGGTCAAACTTTGACCTCTTGACCATTCTTAGTCAATGTTGACTCAAACGGGCCCCCTCTTAGGGTTTTATTAATATTTTAATATTAAATTTGTAAATTTCTGGAATTAAATTCCTAATATGATATAATATGATATTTTATCATTTTTAAAGGTAATTAAGACCTTTAAGCCCATTAAAAACCAATTTAAAAGGCAATTACACAAAAACATGCTTTAAGGAGTTTTAGCGCACGTTTTGTGTCGCAAGGTGTTTCTGAGCTTGGTTTTCTTTTAGAACGGTTTTGTTGTGTTCCTTACATGATATTTGATCATGGAATCCAATTTTATATCATTTAGAGGTCATTAGACCTTTAAGGTATTCTTAGAGCACATTTTTGCCCTTTTTGACCTTGAAGCATGTAAATGGTTGTTCTTTGTGTTGGAGTGTTGTCCAACAATTGTAATATGTTTAGTAATTTGTTAATATACTTAGGACAAATTTTTGGTCCTAAGTAGTTCATTTGGGTATTCATTTACCCTAAACAGTCAAAGGGTGCAATATGTTGCTTTGTGTTGACCACTGTTGTTCTCAATTGACTTTTAAGTCATGTTTAGGCCTTAATCAATGTGATTAGACGTTTAATCCATATTTTATTAGTTTGGGGTATTTCAATCTACCCCTCTTAAAAAGACTTCGTCCCGAAGTCGCTTAATCAAATAGGTAAGTATATAAATGTATAACTACCCATTATTCCCAAAATGTATATCTATGTGATATATCATTTACACACATCGTATTGCGCTTATACAGCACATAGCCATCACTGTGTGGCGTTAGTTCAATCATATATGGATATAGGTGATCCATCAGCACCATCATTTCCTATCAGTTCTACAAACCCTGACAACCTCCCCGAGGTGTCCATAACACATCATCGTTCCACATTCCATATCTACTGATTCATTTCGTATCTAAGCGATACCATATGTAATCATTCTACAAAGCAACATAAATATATATATCGCAAGTAGCATAAGAAAAGTTCTACACACATGGGTGTAAATACAACATTCAACCAGGTATCTCATAAGATACATACATACAAGTGCACATCACACACAAACAAACCAACAACGTACGCCCCGCGTACCAAACATAACCAACAAAACCATAACCAACAAAACCACATATGCCCCGCATACCACCAATTCAATGTATGCCATGCATACGATACAAACAAATAAACAAACAAACCTCGTATGCCCCGCATACCACCAATTCTTTGTATGCAATGCATACGAAACAACCAAAACTTAGTGCACACACGTGCACAGCCAAGAGGCTCTACCCCCCTTAAAAAGGGTTACGCCCCCGTACCCCACAAGTATACAACAGCCGCTCACCAAGGAGCGCTGGATACTTGGCTCTCAAAGAGTTCTCCATCTCGTGGATTATCCTCATATCAGAGAGACGGGTATGACTCTAGCCCTTCTGGGCTCCACAATACATAAAGGATGAGGCACTAAACTATTTGTGCTCTCTCCCAAGTTTCTTCTAATGGGCCCACTCGCTCCATATGAGGTACAGACCCATGAACATAGGCTCAATTTGCCGCTTTTCATTGCTGTTTATCCTCTCATTAGGATCACTAGCGTACATGCGTGTGTCATCTCTTACTGATATTCTGCTTGAGGTATAATATGACATTGGCCATTGTTAGTTCTTAGTGCTCTTTGCACTTGTCTTTGTAATATTACGACGTACCAGCCTGTATGTCTACGGAGATGATGATTGTCATCCGTGTCTCCTGGTGGTTTTGTTCCGGAGTAACACACTGTTATAGTTCTTGATACACACTCGTGTTGATATCCATTGCATCATCTTGTATTCCCACTAGACTAATAACTGCACAAGTGCAATACCAAAACACTCAGTCCTACAGAGTGCAGAGGCGTAAACTCTCAGCAGCTAATATCTAATGAGTCAAGCAGATAAGATGAGCGAATTATCATATGAGTGGTACATTCCAAGTCCATTGCTTAAAGTATCTGCTAGTATATTAGCTTTGTCTCTCATCATTGCGTAGTCACGCGTTTATATCCACATCATCTGGTAGATTCCTCTGGATTGCAAGAATTTGCTCGATCCTTATGAGGGTTCTACATATTATTCGTCCATAATGGGTTTCCATGTTTCTTTCCTTAGTGTTCACGTCCTTGAAAGGTTTCCCTGTCTTCATTGTATATTGTCCACTGCTCTCTTGTGTTGAAAGTTCTTAATTTCTCTAGCCCGTTGGTTTAACTGCGGCTCTTCTCGTCCATCTTCGAGGTAATCTGTCTTACTGTCCGTAGTACAGAGTTGACTACTTCTCGTGTTCCTAACACTACTTGTCTACTTGCATGGGGTACCGTACTGATACATTACTATTTACCCAACTAACTTATAAATAAGTCTGTCAGGCCCACATGCTCCTATCGGAGTGCGGTCGTCCCATGACTCATTTAGTAAACTGGTAATGTCTGTCACATGGGTATTGTGAAGTATTCTGTTGTCAATCTCCCTTTTGATGGATGTCCTTTAGTTATTTATTGATTCATGTTATCGGTTATCCTGTAATAAGTGCTATTGCCCTAGTGGCATCAGTGGTAATTCGTGCCATAAACCAACGTTATTCAGCTCGGTGTAAGTAAAATTCGTGCTATATTTAGCAAACTGAGTCCTCCTATTTCAATTTCATTGAGTATTACACATATTCCTTTTCTCCCTGGTTATCATGATCGTATCTCATCCATATTTCATATCCATTCCCTCATCCGTTTAATTGGATATATTGCAGATTGCATAATAGCTTGAGCAACTTGACTCTTCACTTCCCAACCATCCTCACTGACGGTGGTGCATCTACAAAGGGTATGCTTGTCCATAAGGACTAAACATTTATCACTAGTAGTGATTAGCATTAAATGCGGGTATACACTGATGGTATTTGGCTAATAAGCCCTGTCTAAAAATTCTCGAATGATTAAACTGATGTGGTTTACAATCACAGTGGCTGTATAATTTCCTCCAGTTGTAATGGTCGGACTAACGGTCTTCCCGAGGTTGCATAGGTTTCTAACCTCAAGGTTTGTATGAAAAAGTTTGAAAAACATTTTTTTTGTATATATAAAATAAAACTAAAAAGTAGTAGCACTTGCTCTGTCAAGTGCGCAAGGCATATGCAAATTTCAGTGGTTTACTTATCATAGCGCTTGCAATAGCAAGTGCGCCATGCAGGTGGTAATATTGGTTCAGTAATCACCGGTCTCATTGACTCTGCGTCGTCGAGTATGGGCTACATGATAATGTAAGCATTAACACCCTGTTCATATATATTATCCATCAAGGTTTCAAGGTTACTCGTATCGAGTTCACAAACTAGTATCGAAAGTCATACACCAAAAAGGCGAGTGGTCCCCGACACACTCCCACATACTAATAACATAAGTCTGTTTTAACATCCCAGGTAAGTACATAACAAAGTAAGCAAAGTCTTCCACCAGCAGTCTCATGGAGTTAGGGTACTCATGCCCTATCTACTCCCTTGCCCTTCTGGGCTCCAGCATCAGTAGATGTCTGGCCATCCTGACCGCCTCGTGGTACTCCAGATCCTCAAACTGAGGTCTTCTGAGTATTCCTTGGTGGTCTGTAGTTACGGCTCTCAGGGTTCATCCAGCACTCGAACTCCCGGTGGCCCTCTTTCTTACAGCACTGACATTCAACTTTGCAGCCATTGCAATCGACCCCAGGATGGTCCTTCCCACAACGCTTACAATAGAAATGGCGCTGGGGCTGTCCGGTGCCTGATGGTAGCATTTAGTTTAAGTTAAAATCTGTTGATGTAAAGGTTAAGGTCACAATTGAATTTAAGAGGTAGGTGTTCTCACCTTTAGGTGGTGCAGATCTCAGAGGCTGAGCATCTATAGCTGGGCCGGTCAACCGAAGGACGGGCTCTTTCCTTTTAGCTCCCTGGTGACCCTGCTGCCCTTTCTTTTGGAAGAATTTCCTGTTTAAGGTTTCGGGTCAGCATTTATAAGGTATTTAATATGATAAGTAGTTTAGAATGGAATAAGTCCTTACTTTCCCTTCTTCTGGCTATCGCCTGGAGATGTTCCTCCACCCTTAGACTCTCCTTCAGGGTTCTTTCTCTTCTTTGTCCCTAGAGTCTATTCCCGAGTCTGGAGCATCAGCTCCGTCCTCGAGGCAGCATCATAACACTCCTGGAATCTCATTGGTAAGTTCTCACAAAGTTAATCGGTAATGTAGTAAGTAAAGATTTTATGGCTTTCATATTAATACCTAGATGGTAGTGTAAAGGGTAGCACCCATCGACATCTGGATGCGAAACAACAATCCCGCCCGAAACTTCTCGACCTTAACGGTCTCTGAGTAATCAACACCGGGGATGAAGTCCAGCAGACCAATGAATCGAGCGTAGTACTCATCCACGGTCAGACCTCCCTGAGATAATGTCTCGAACTCATGGCACTTCTTCTGCTTGAGATGAGCTGGGTAGTACTTCCCCCTCAGTAACTCTACAAAGGCAGCCCACGAAAAGTCGGGCGTAGCCAGGTGATGGTCCTTGACCAACCTCCACCAAGTGCTGGCTGCATCCTTCAGATGGAAAGCAGCAATGACGACCTTCTGGTTGGCAGGTACTTGTAAAGCTTTGTAGGCTTTCTCATGTTCAACTATGAATCGCTCCAAAGCTACGGGGTCTGGCACCCCTGAATATGTAGGTGGTCGGGTCTCGCTAACTGACTTCAGCCAGTTCGTTTCCCTGGGCTGTGGCGGGTGGGCTGGTGCTCCTCCTATTTGAGTACCCAACTGTGCAAGAACAGCAGCAATTGTCTCTGCAACTCCTGGAATCGCGGGGTCACCGCCTCCACCTCTACCAGTACCACGCCCTCTAGTTCCCCCAGACATCTGTAGTACAGTATGTCACAAAAATACTCGGTAAATTACCGTACACAACCAGTAGATATTGAATTGCCTTTAAGGCTAAGATGTCACGCAATTTGCGTTACTAGACACAATATCTTTTAAGACGTGTCGTCTCGTACCTCACAAACGTTACCCATAATTTCCCAAGTCCTATGCTCACTGTCTTAACCTATCCTCTCGTCATCGGAGCGGTGCTCCGCTCTGATACCACTTTTGTAACACCCCTCTCTATAATCACGTAATAATCTCTCACGTAGCAATAAATAAAACGTCTTACAGCGGAAGAATTAAAAACAATACAATACTCACTCAGATGTCACCGGCCATTACTCGCCCATGCGAGCAACGAAGCCAAACTATCTCCAACTTCCAACATAAACAAACTGCTAACCGCCGTGATAACGAGAAACTCCTATACATCATACTAAGTCCACAAACCATAAACATCGACAAGTGAGCGTCTACCCAAACCTGAATATACATAACCTTACCATAATACATTTACCATCTTCATTGTTATATAAACAAACTCCCTGTGCAGTAATCAAAGTAAACTCTAATTACCCTATTCCAGCACTTTGGCTTCGGCGATAATCAACAACCTGCAATGGTGTAGTATCAGCGATAGACGCTGAGTATGCCGGGCCTGGACCCTATTGGTCACTTAGTCATTTTAACCATCTTATTATTAGATTGGTTTCACGCTTTACCATTTTACAGTTATAATCAATACTGTAATATACATGTATAATATATATAATCATCCATCCAAACATTCATAAATACTTAACCATCCATCCAGTCCAAACATTCATTTAATAACATAAACCACAATTGTATATCGACGTATCGAATAATAACAGTATAATGTACAATGTACAATCGCCGTAGCGTATTCCATCCTTTATTAATTTAGTTTAATCTGGCCTTCAAGGCCCCATCCATATGTACAATGTACAATCGCCGTAGCGTATAGTTTCCATAGTTAATTTAATTTGGCCTTTAAGGCCCCATCCATCCAAACCATGTTTAATTAATACCAGTTGGGCGTCATGTTAGGACCGATAACCTCACCATGGACAGTAGTCCTCCCGTACACACAAAGGTGCTCATTTCGCCAGAGGTCCGGAGGCCCCTGACTATTCACTTATGTCTCGTAAGACGTCCATATAAAAGCCGTAGCCACCTGACCCACGATCCAGTTTGGGCTCGTTGGGTATAACCTGGAGCGGAACCCGATCAGGTACCCCTCAGTGATCACAAATGCGTAACCAAGTAGTTTGTAAACTACCGGGATTCCTCACCTCAACTCATACCATCTCTCTCTCATAATGTTTAAGATCTGCTCTTAGTCTTATGGAGAATAATTATTAATTAGCTGCCCAATGGGTCTCACGCATACCTAGAAGTAATCTAGGTTATATTCATGTTCGAGATCCATGCTCTAGAGACCGACAATGTCGTGACTCGCTCCTAAGTGTTTTACTTAGGTTACCATATACTTAATATTAATACTATGGTATTATATCAAGTAACCGTCATGTCATCACATTAACGTATATGTATGTTTATATAAGCCGATCTATAGTCGACGTAGTGTTAGTCCCGTAGGATGCTCGTGCATAAATAATTAATGCAGTAACACTTAAGCACATACATGTATTCCACACACATAACACACAAGTTATATCAACCAAATCCGAGCCCAAGGAGCTTCCTTAGGACAACTCGGATCAAACCCCTTTACATACCGTTCACCAAGACCTAGGATGCGCAGTGTAGTCCACTAGCTCGTCAAGCGTCCTTGTCTGAAGTATGATCTAAATGGTATTAAAACTATAAGTCAGTCTCCATGACTAACTACATCCGGTATTTCAAAATAACAAGTAACCCCGACAGTTCATCCCTGTTTTCTACAGTTGTTTGTTACGGTTTTCTCTAAACCGGTCGGCTTTGTTACTTTAAAATTCGTTTGTCAAAATATTTCAACTGTTAAGTTTAATTCATTATATTTCTTTAATCTTATCCACCACTAAACTTAGGTACATAATCTATAGTTGCATGTATGCATGCATGACTATATTATATTGTATTATTTTCCCACCATCCATTATAATACATTGTATTATATTATCCATTATCTTAGCAAATTATATTTGCATTCCAAAACTCATAACTTATAGTTTGTAACTATACATTTTTTTTAATAACCACCACCATTATTTATTATGGTTTCCAACCATAATATATATATATCCATCCTTATATACATTATTCTTGTATATGTATATATTTACTGTAACACCCCATCCAACAACAAACATATGACAACATTCTGCAGCGGAAAATATACTACTTCACATTACTTAACTCGTTGGTGTTACACGCCATTAACCACCCACGTGGCTAACAAGGCTATTACATAACATTGTACCGGTCTGATGGGCTAGATTCCTGAGCGACTACACATTATGTTCCCTTTCCATTAACAACAAAACATACGCATACCTTCCAACTGTACCGAGTATTTACAAACTGATGCCGATAACAATCTCGGTCTTACTACACCTACAGAACATATACAATTTAAATGATTACCCATGTACAACGACTACCCCGTCCTACCCTCGAACGGCTTCCAGCTCCTTGAACCTGAAATAGGAAAAGAAGAGAAAGGGTGGCCCCCGAGGGGCTCAGCACCTTTGCTGGTATGGTAATCCCGTAACCCACATGCTACCGGGCCACGCACAACTAATTGTCGTCTTAGCATGCGATTGATTATATTTACATCATGCATGCAACTGTAAACACACAACACATAACATTTCGCCTCAATGGGCTCCACTAACGGATAATACATCCTTACTTGATAAGTCACTCATGGTATTCATTATCCCTAGAGTGTTCCTCCTCTAATGGAGCTACTTCCTTAATAGACGACACTTGCCCTTAGATCGGGTTATCCTTAAACACCTCTTATCACAACTGGGATTCATTTCCATGATCCACACACTCCATATCTTACAACATATAACATTCCTCACATAACAAAACATAACAACACTTTTCACGTTTCGACGTGCACATGATAACATCGCAATAGGAATTGCATTACAACAACATCACATAACATAACGGGAACGGTCGTCTTAGGAACCGACCCAACATTGTTAATTCACTGGTGAGCCTAGAGAATGAAGTCACCCTCATGGTAAGCTCGTTATACAACAACAACAACACTCATTACCGTCCTAATAGTCGGACGAGTAACTTAAGTTAAGATGGTTCGGGTTTGGAGGCCCGAACACACCACACAAACACATGTTCCCCCTAAACCGATCTTAAGTCAGAATAGCTAAGCTTTGGAATAAGCTAATGGGAGATCATAACCCGTGAGGGAAACAACCATAACAGAGAGAAGGGTAAGGCTAAGAAGGATACCCACTCCCAAACAACGCGCGACCGGCCAAACCGGATTCCCCACCACTGTTAGTACATACTTACTTTTAGATATTAGTTAGAACCCCACTGTGGAGTCTATCACATCTTCACACCATACAGTATTACAACTGGGTTAAACACACAAGGGAGATCCCTACATTCACATACACATATCACACAATTAACACACGCATAGCCGTGGTTAGAACGTCCCATGGTTCGGGTCGTTTACTCCGAATACCGAACTCTCATGTGATCCTAGACTCAGTTAACTAAGGTTAACACTTCCGAGGTTAGATGGTACCGGAGTTGAACACGCCACATAAATGAATTACTGTAAACTCATTACATGTTTTATCTTACAACGTGGCAAACATACAAAAAAACACATTGGCATACAAGCCGGTGTAATCCGGTAGGACACAGGTTGCAAGAAAACCATACCTGTCACCGGAGTCCACTTTATCATGTCCACATATGTTCCTCGAGCAAATTCTTGAACAACTGATAACATTACATGTACTTTTATTAACATCGGGGTATCATGATCATTTAAAGTCTAATGCTTATAACTTTTCCCCGTTAACTTAGTTACATAACTTCACTTTTTAACTTGTTTTACCTTTACATTTTGATACAATTTTTCCCTCACCAAATGGTCAATATAACTCACCTAACATGTCTTAAACAACCTTATAACACCATTACTAATCAATCTCCATCATTTCATATCATTTTATAATCTTAAACAATGTTTTTGGTCCGACCGACCTTACCGACCGACCTTGCACAAGGTCGGTCCATTCCAGAACATATTTCCGTCAAAATTTTCTACTCCGACCGACCTTGTAAGTTCGGTCGCATGTTCGGTCCATTCCCGAGAGTTTCTTCCCTTTGAAAATTCAGCCCGACCGAACTTGCCAAGTCCGGTCCCATGTCCGGTCGATTCCAGAAACTTAATCCGTACACAAAATACAAGCCCGACCGACCTTGCAAGTCCGGTCCCCAAGGTCGGTCCGTTCCAGAAACTAATTCTCGCAGGGTAATCTGGGCTCGTCCGACCTTGGCAAGTTCGGTCACAAGGTCGGTCTGCTCCAGACCCTTATTTTCCATTGCCCATTTAACTCCAAACTTCACCTCATATATCCTAATATGTCCTAACCTCATTTGGGCACTTCAAACACATCTTTAGCCATGTACTAAACTCCTTAAATCACACACCAAAACCATTTTATCATTCACAAATTTCTTACAAAATTCCTAGCACTTGGAATGTTTTCTCCTTAAGATTTCTAAGTGGTATTTCACCAATAATGACCACTATACCAAGGTGTTTCCTCTACACCTTAACATCACCTCTCAAACTTCTTTTCTTACTAACTAAATCTCCTTTTTTCACATCTTACCTAAACATCATTTCTTCCTTGTACATCAACATTCCTAAACCTTAAACAAACTTCTCCAAGACTTTAATACATTCTCAAAAACACACATTGAATTCCTAGAACTTCCAAGATAATACCTAAATCCTTGTATCACTCTAAATCACCTTAATACATGTTTTCTCCCCTAGTAAAACACTTGTTCACCTTTAACACTTCCTAGTTCACCAAAACCCATTTAAAACACTTAGAACTTCTTACACATTTCCAAATTTTGTCATAGCTTCTCTTGTATATACTCACATCCAAACACTTAGGTTTTTACCTTATTTCATTAAAGAACACCTAAAATCCATCAAGAGTATTCTCACACATGTAATTTCACCAAATTTACACTACATCGCCATATAGTGCATAAACTTAATTGCTTGGCACTTAGGCCCTTAAATAACATGGCTCTTAGGCCCATAAATAGCATAAACCTTAAACACGAATTTCCCACATAAGTAATGCCTTTGACCTGCAAATACACCCAACAATACATATTCCTTTTATAAACTCCTTGAGAGCGTTTCACTAGCTCATTTACCATTGGCTTCTTAGGCATTTTATTAAGCATATCAAGCTCATTTTCCTAAGGCATTTAAACTACATTGAGATAGCATATTTACCTCTTTCCCTCACAACTTCTTTCTTGTTTCCTTGACTAAATTGGCAAGGCTTTTGGTTGCTTGTCAACTTCTAAACATTATACAAATAATGTAATCAGTATACAAGCTTTAAGCTTCATCTCATTGTAAACCCTAGTTACATATATTATCTTAACACATTAAGGTAATTGTTTTCCTTTGAATGGAAATAGAGCTTGAATGAGTATCAAGAGAGGACTCCTCCTAGCCCTTGGAAGATTCAAATGAAGCTAAAACAAGCAAGGTAAAGACACCATGGTGAGGTGAATTTTCGGACACCATACAAACATGGAGGAAACATTATTTTTCTTTGAGATTCCTTACCTAGAAGCAAGGGAGAACAACAAGGTGTGAAAATATTAGCTCAAGCTCCTTCAATGGTGAATCTCCATGGCACCAAAATTGAGCTCTTGAAGATTTGAAAAGGTAGAAGTGTAGAGCTTGCTCCAACTAGAAGAATGGTGGTCTTGAAATTGAATTTGGAGCATGGAATCATAAGTTACAAGTGAAGGAAGACGAAGAATGAGATGGTGCTGTTGGAATCCGATGAGAGAGGAGGAAGAAGATGGGAACCGTGGGAAATGAAAGGAAAGAAGAGAATGAGGTGAGAGAGTTCACTTTGTTAAGATATTTTACATATAAAGCAAATAGTACTTTACTTGCTTTTTCATTACTTATTTACTTATCAACTAACAAGGTGGTGACTCACCTTGATAAAACTGGCCCCCATTTAATAAGAAGGGTATAATAGTCTTTGTTGACCAATTTAATTACTTATAACATCATATGTTACAAACTAGCTTATAAAAGTCTATTCATAAAAACAAGGCACAGAGAAGTGAAATTTTTGATTTCCCATTGATATAGACTTCCAAATGTGATACTATATAGTACACATGTTAATTAAAGAGTAATGATGGACATTTAGCCATTCAAAACTCATTTACAAGACAACTTTTCAAAAACGTGCTTTAAGACTCCTTAAAGCACTTTTTGTGTTTTAACTTGTTTTCAAGCTTGGTTTTCTTTGGTAATTGGTTTAATATGTTTATTAACATATTTATAAGGTATAGGTATGACCATTAGGTCTTATACAAATTTATCCCAAGCTTAGAGCATGTTTTTGCTCGAACTGTATCTTAGTGCTTTATTGCATTTTACTATGGTTTAAATTGTTCACTGATGTTTCTAAGGCACTTTTTAGCCTTTACATACCATAGTTTAAATGTTTAACAACATATCAAGGTTTGGGGTATTTCAATCTACCCCCCTTAAAAGAACTTCGTCCTCGAAGTTCACACTTCCCACACATCATGGATTAGATTACGGGGATTACTTATAGAAATAAAAATTCCATAACCAAACACACTTTACATCACAATCTCGGACTTAATGGTCTGGGTACACATACACATCCATACATAACATAACATACTCACATGATAACCTCAGACTCAATGGTCCAGGTATCTTAACAACATTTACACACACATAACAACCCTTAGACTCTCTGGTCTTGGAGAACATACACTTCTAGAACTCAAGGTCAAAATAATATTTATTACACATACCACACAACATGTCATAGCATGTATAGCAATCAAAAATATCTTTGACATACACTGTGATCCCGCAGAACCCGGTCGCGATGGACACCTTCCGTCCCCGTGCCTTTGGGAGATCAAAACAATCACTTAAATTTGAAATTTTCCCTTGTGAGGTTAAGTAAGAAAACTTTAATTATGTAAAGTATCTATCGACGTTTTATAAATACCATTTCAAAATCCTTTTTGAAAACACACACAACTCCAAGTCCAACTTATGCTCTTTGCTTCCTTTCTTAGCGTGGTTAGTTGTGACCACTTATAGGGAGCTTCAAGAGTCATCCAACCCTGATGTGATCAGCATCAATGTTGAACTATCCTTCCAACCCAATTTGTGTTCGGCTTCCCTTGATCGCATGCAAATCAAGTTCCACCTCCCACTTCATTTTCAAGCATCAATTAAATCACTCATTTCCAATTTTCTATCTTTTTAATCATTGAATCATGATCTATCACATCTCCAAGGGATAGAACTCCGCCTATCAGTTATCTCCATTCACTTTAATCCTGTTGCCTATGGAATCTTATTCTCATTAGGTTTTATATCGGTATCATAACCTTCATGAATCACTATATAGTATATATATACATATATATTTTATCAAAATACAACACACAGTTTCAAATTTATACACTGTCGGGGTTTTTGTTCCCCCGGGAGTTTCTCTGCTCCCCACACTTGTACCATCACACACAACTGTTAATAAATCAACACACTTATCACAATGGTATTCGCATCTTCTGTGCGCAATTACCACAATTAAACCATGAATGAATGCGTATGTTTATGTAACACACACACCAATCATCAAAACAATTTATTTTGTGCTATGCACAACCTAAGTCACGTACACTTGTACGGTAATACACACTAAGTGGTTTTGCGCTCTACACCCCCCCCCTTAAAAGGGATTACGCCCACGTAATCAATCACTAAACATTGGCTTGAAATGTTCTGCTGTTGTGAAGTGTTTTAACTTCCACGCGGTCTATTACACAATGGATTCTGATTAGAGGATCTTAACCATATTGGCGGTTTAGTTCCTAAACCAAGAATTCTCATTGGAGTTTGTTTAAACTCTTAGTTGGTTTTGATTCTAGCCTGTTAGGCTTCTAGGCATTAATAATTAGCCATTCACTCATGTTCACCATGTACATTCCACTTGAATCACTGGCTCACTAGTCCAATAACTGTAGAGCTTAATTGCCTCATTTGTTATTCTTACTGTATTGTATATCCCCAATATCACCTTTATGTTGGTAATAATGGTTTCTCAACCGACGCGTGGTATCTCTTACCGTTAGTGAATTCGGTGAGTTATAAACTTTCTATTCACTTCCATAACAATTTACTGTGTATACAGCTATGTATTTCACAATGATTGACTTGTTCCCTTCCGACTTACTGTCGGTTGAGATTGAGCTACTACCTAGTGTGTAGTGCTCTCTCAGCTATTTACAACATTTGGGGTATATTCTATACCGATATTTGGCAGTTAGTGCTTCTGTAGTCACTTACTGTTAATCATGCCTCCACATTTGGTTTTGTACAAGTACTCTTTTATTGGTGTGGCCTTGCATTTCCTATGCATCGGCCATTATAACATTATTCCTCCACAATTAACATGCTTCCGATTTTTAGCTATCCCACTTGATCATTACTGCGCAAGTGCAATACCAAAACACTCAGTCATACAGAGTGCAGAGGCGTAAACTCTTGACAGCAAATCTCTCATGCGATTCGCAACGGAATTCACACTGTGTTTCATTGAGATTCTGATCTCGTAATACTGGCCACTGGCTTACTGCCTAGTTTGTTTATCATTACTCACTTTGCATCACCTCTGAATTTAATTCATAACTGCTCTTATCTGCCACATTATTATTCAACAACACTTATACAACGGTCGCTTACTGCGCACCGTGCTTATTGTATAACACTAACTTACATGGTATTTACTGTCACATTAACTTCCACACATATACTTATATCATTCACATTATGGTTCGTCATTCATTTGGATGACTACCGAATGTTCCTTGAGCATTGATCATTCAAGTCACAAGCCGGTATTATTCAGCTCGGTGTTTCACTTTATACACACATACTACTAAACTAATTGCTCTCAAATCGTAATAATATTGTCCACAGCATATTTCTTGAGCTTGGTACACATAACTACCGCTCCAGCGGTTTCACAATATCGGGAGGTATCCCCACTCTTAGTGCAGTGGTTCGTTCTCCACTCTATTCACTTATATAACATAAACTTCTGCAATCAATCTAATTTACATAAACATTTTATTTGTGGCCTATAAGCCTTATTTGCCTTGAGCTGCGCTCATTGTAGGTTGTCCACACACATGTACTTCTCTGTACAACATTACATGGTTTAGATATCATATTGAGCTCCATGACAAGGTCGTTGCATTCCGTTTCCTTTCCTGGGATGTCCCTTAGGATTATCAGTCCGTCTCCTGACAACTTATGTCTAATCTGGGTGTTAGTTTCAACCCTTGTGCTTCTGTCATGCCATTTTGTGCAACAATTATTGATGCGAACACCCTTTAAGGATTGCTCCTGGGTGTTACGAAGTTATGCCTTACATCTGGTTCGCACTTATTGGTATATTCAGTTAGCCACGCCGTTTGCGTTCTTAACTGGCTTATTATCCTCTTCTGTGAAGATCAACATTTCCTAGTAGTGTAGGTACTTATTCTGGGAGTTTCATCCCATTCATTGCTCACTAATGTGTCCACATTAGGTATCTGCTTGCCATGTACAGGCTGGGTCATCGTTCCAACTATCATGTTTATCCCTGAGGATCCTTAAGACGTATACGATGTCTTTACATTACAGTTAGTGCACCTCGCACCTCCTGACTCCTAGACATTTCCTTGAAATGAATTCACTAATTCCTTTAGTCTAGTTATCTTAACTGGGTTCCTTTACTTCAACCATTCATGGTAGTCCTTAGCTGTTGTTTGACTTATACTGCTGACCGTAGAACGGAGCCGACTACTTCCCGTGTTTCGGACTCTACTCGTACACATATGTGGGGTACCATCCTGATACATTACTACTTACCCAACTAACCCATAAGCAGGTCTGTCAGGCCCACAAGCTCCTATCGGAGTGCGGTCGTCCCACAATTCAGTTGGTACACTCGTAGTGTCCGTCACACGCCTAGGTGAAGTATTCTGTTGTCAACTCCCTTATATTGTCCCGTGACAATATTCATTCCATGCTTCCCGAACTTAATCGAGGGAAAGTTTATCCATTGTTGAATTCTTATCAACTACCCTTGGTTTTACTGGTTTGGTTTAGAAGAAGGTTAGAAAGAAGTATTGGTTTGAAAGAAAATTTGGTTTTGAAGGAAAAGAGTTGAAATAAATCTGAGTTTGAAAGAAAATTTTCATGGTTTCACAACGTCTTCTTACCTTAACCAAATCTAGCTTCTTGCTGACTGGTGTACGTCCAATTACAAAGGTCAGGCTGTTAAGCCCATCCATGGTTATAATGATCACACTTAATTTCGTGGTACTTTACTAAGTACTTTGTAGTGGTTATAAATTTCCCGAACAGCCCTGTTATAGCAGCACTTGCTATAGCAAGTGCGCCATGCTAACTGGCTATCGGTTAAGCACATACCAGTTGTGGTATTGTTCACCCGCACTGTCATCAGTGGCCTTGTTGGCCCTCACTGATCTTACTGTCTTGATAATAACTCCTCTGGGTAACTCCTCACTGTCTTCACATGATAATCATTAGCTAGGGTGTTCCCATTCTGGGAGACCCCTTTTTCTTACTTAGTACTGCATCCTCTTCGTAGCCCGTTCCACGCACTTGTCGTGGTCACTGAGACTTGTCTCTTGTTTGGGCACTACGTTGTAGTTCCCTTGTCAGTTGGTATACCGTTGGTGTATTATTTATCAACTGTGGTCCCGTAGACACTCGTCTCGGGTTTCACTAATCCACTTCTTGCCTGTTGCACGGTCGGTGCGTTGCAAGCTGGTTATCCTCGACTGCTCGGCATGTCGACCCAGGTTGCCGGAAATTCTATTCCCTTATACACAAAATTCTTCATTCTTCGATATGAATTGCGGTTAACATTGTTCAGATGGAAACCGTCTCCGGGATTCCCAGTTTTCGGGATCTACCGTATTACAGGTTCTCCGTACCTTCAGAGGTACTTAATAACAGCCAGATCGGGTATTCCCGAGTATGAGAGGACTTTCATCTCTCTGGCGTTGTTTCCCAATTTATAAAACATGGTTTGTGGAGGGCGGGAAGGATATTGTAGGTTTCCAGTACACACCGGTTACTCCTAACTAGCGTATCTCTCACGCTATCACTCAACCCTTAACCCAAAGTACTAAAATCCTAACTTGGTACTTCCTAAGCTCAGGAATTCAGTCATCAGAGTGATACTTCGCTCTGATACCACTTTTTGTAACACCCCATCCAACAACAAACACATAACAACATTCTGCAGCGGAAAATATACTACTTCACATTACTTAACTCGTTGGTGTTACACGCCGTTAACCACCCACGTGGCTAACAAGGCTATTACATAACATTGTACCGGTCTGATGGGCTAGATTCCCGAGCGACTACACATTATGTTCCCTTTCCATTAACAACAAAACATACGCATACCTTCCAACTGTACCGAGTATTTACAAACTGATGCCGATAACAATCTCGGTCTTACTACACCTACAGAACATATACAATTTAAATGATTACCCATGTACAACGACTACCCCGTCCTACCCTCGAACGGCTTCCAGCTCCTTGAACCTGAAATAGGAAAAGAAGAGAAAGGGTGGCCCCCGAGGGGCTCAGCACCTTTGCTGGTATGGTAATCCCGCAGCCCACATGCTACCGGGCCACGCACAACTAATTGTCGTCTTAGCATGCGATTGATTATATTTACATCATGCATGCAACTGTAAACACACAACACATAACATTTCGCCTCAATGGGCTCCACTAACGGATAATACATCCTTACTTGATAAGTCACTCATGGTATTCATTATCCCTAGAGTGTTCCTCCTCTAATGGAGCTACTTCCTTAATAGACGACACTTGCCCTTAGATCGGGTTATCCTTAAACGCCTCTTATCACAACTGGGATTCATTTCCATGATCCACACACTCCATATCTTACAACATATAACATTCCTCACATAACAAAACATAACAACACTTTTCACGTTTCGACGTGCACATGATAACATCGCAATAGGAATTGCATTACAACAACATCACATAACATAACGGGAACGGTCCTCTTAGGAACCGACCCAACATTGTTAATTCACTGGTGAGCCTAGAGAATGAAGTCACCCTCATGGTAAGCACGTTATACAACAACAACAACACTCATTACCGTCCTAATAGTCGGACGAGTAACTTAAGTTAAGATGGTTCGGGTTTGGAGGCCCGAACACACCACACTAACACATGTTCCCCCTAAACCGATCTTAAGTCAGAATAGCTTAGCTTTGGAATAAGCTAATGGGAGATCATAACCCGTGAGGGAAACAACCATAACAGGGAGAAGGGTAAGGCTAAGAAGGATACCCACTCCCAAACACGCGCGACCGCCAAACCGGATTCCTCACCACTGTTAGTACATACTTACTTTTAGATATTAGTTAGAACCCCACTATGGAGTCTATCACATCTTCGCACCATACAGTATTACAACTGGGTTAAACACACAAGGGAGATCCCTACATTCACATACACATATCACACAATTAACACACGCATAGCCATGGTTAGAACGTCCCATGGTTCGGGTCGTTTACTCCGAATACCGAACTCTCATGTGATCCTAGACTCAGTTAACTAAGGTTAACACTTCCGAGGTTAGATGGTATCAGAGTTGAACACGCCACATAAATGAATTACTGTAAACTCATTACATGTTTTATCTTACAACGTGGCAAACATACAGAAAAACACATTGGCATACAAGCCGTTGTAATCCGGTAGGACACAGGTTGCAAGAACACCATACCTGTCACCGGAGTCCACTTTATCATGTCCACATATGTTCCTCGAGCAAATTCTCGAACAACTGATAACATTACATGTACTTTTATTAACATCGGGGTATCATGATCGTTTAAAGTCTAATGCTTATAACTTTTCCCCGTTAACTTAGTTACATAACTTCACTTTTTAACTTGTTTTACCTTTACATTTTGATACAATTTTTCCCTCACCAAATGGTCAATATAACTCACCTAACATGTCTTAAACAACCTTATAACACCATTACTAATCAATCCCCATCATTTCATATCATTTTATAACCTCAAACAATGTTTTTGTCCGACCGACCTTACCGACCGACCTTGCACAAGGTCGGTCCATTCCAGAACATATTTCCGTTAAAATTTTCTACTCCGACCGACCTTGTAAGTTCGGTCTCATGTTCGGTCTATTCCCGAGAGTTTCTTCCTTTGAAAATTCAGCCCGACCGAACTTGCCAAGTCCGGTCCCATGTCCGGTCGATTCCAGAAACTTAATCCGTACACAAAATACAAGCCCGACCGACCTTGCAAGTCCGGTCCCCAAAGTCGGTCCGTTCCAGAAACTAATTCTCGCAGGGTAATCTGGGCTTGACCGACCTTGGCAAGTTCGGTCGCAAGGTCGGTCTGCTCTAGACCCTTATTTTCCATTGCCCATTTAACTCCAAACTCCAAACTTCACCTCATATATCCTAATATGTCCTAACCTCATTTGGGCACTTCAAACATCTTTAGCCATGTACTAAACTCCTTAAATCACACACCAAAACCATTTTATCATTCACAAATTTCTTACAAAATTCCTAGCACTTGGAATGTTTTCTCCTTAAGATTTCTAAGTGGTATTTCACCAATAATGACCACTATACCAAGGTGTTTCCTCTACACCTTAACATCACCTCTCAAACTTCTTTTCTTACCAACTAAATCTCCTTTTTTCACATCTTACCTAAACATCATTTCTTCCTTGTACATCAACATTCCTAAACCTTAAACAAACTTCTCCAAGACTTTAATACATTCTCAAAAACACACATTGAATTCCTAGAACTTCAAAGATAATACCTAAATCCTTGTATCACTCTAAATCACCTTAATACATGTTTTCTCCCCTAGTAAAACACTTGTTCACCTTTAACACTTCCTAGTTCACCAAAACCCATTTAAAACACTTAGAACTTCTTACACACTTTCCAAATTTTGCCATAGCTTCTCTTGTATATACTCACATCCAAACACTTAGGTTTTTACCTTATTTCATTCAAGAACACCTAAAATCCATCAAGAGTATTCTCACACATGTAATTTCACCAAATTTACACTACATCGCCATATAGTGCATAAACTTAATTGCTTGGCACTTAGGCCCTTAAATAACATGGCTCTTAGGCCCTTAAATAGCATAAACCTTAAACATTGAATTTCCCACATAAGTAATGCCTTTGACCTGCAAATACGCCCAACAATACATATGCCTTTTATAAACTCCTTGAAAGCGTTTCACTAGCTCATTTACCATTGGCTCCTTAGGCATTTTATTAAGCATATCAAGCTCATTTTCCTAAGGCATTTAAACTACATTGAGATAGCATATTTACCTCTTTTCCTCACAACTTCTTTCTTGTTTCCCTGACTAAATTGGCAAGGCTTTTGATTGCTTGTCAACTTCTAAACATTATACAAATAATGTAATGAGTATACAAGCTTTAAGCTTCATCTCATTGTAAAGACTAGTTACATATATTATCTTAACACATTAAGGTAGTTGTTTTACCTTTGAATGGAAAGAGAGCTTGAATGATTATCAAGAGAGGACTCCTCCTAGCCCTTGGAAGATTCAAATGAAGCTAAAACAAGCAAGGTAAAGACACCATGGTGAGGTGAATTTTCGGACACCATACAAACATGGAGGAAACATTATTTTTCTTTGAGATTCCTTACCTAGAAGCAAGGGAGAACAACAAGGTGTGAAAATATTAGCTCAAGCTCCTTCAATGGTGAATCTCCATGGCACCAAAATTGAGCTCTTGAAGATTTGAAAAGGTAGAAGTGTAGAGCTTGCTCCAACTAGAAGAATGGTGGTCTTGAAATTGAATTTGGAGCATGGAATCATAAGTTACAAGTGAAGGAAGATGAAGAATGAGATGGTGCTGTTGGAAACCGATGGAGAGAGGAGGAAGAAGATGGGAACCATGGGAAATGAAAGGAAAGAAGAGAATGAGGTGAGAGAGTTCACTTTGTTAAGATATTTTACATATAAAGCAAATAGTACTTTACTTGCTTTTTCATTACTTATTTACTTATCAACTAACAAGGTGGTGACTCACCTTGATAAAACCGGCCCCCATTTAATAATAAGGGTATAATAGTCTTTGTTGACCAATTTAATTACTTATAACATCATATGTTACAAACTAGCTTATAAAAGTTACTATTCATAAAAACAAGGCACATAGAAGTGAAATTTTTGATTTCCCATTGATATAGACTTCCAAATGTGCTATATAGTACACATGTTAATTAAAGAGTAATGATGGACATTTAGCCATTCAAAACTCATTTACAAGACAAATTTTCAAAAACGTGCTTTAAGACTCCTTAAAGCACTTTTTGTGTTTTAACTTGTTTTCAAGCTTGGTTTTCTTTGGTAATTGGTTTAATATGTTTATTAACATATTTATAAGGTATAGGTATGACCATTAGGTATTATACAAATTTATCCCAAGCTTAGAGCATGTTTTTGCTCGAACTGTATCTTAGTGCTTTATTGCATTTTACTGTGGTTTAAATTGTTCACTGATGTTTCTAAGGCACTTTTAAGCCTTTACATACCATAGTTTAAATGTTTAACAACATATCAAGGTTTGGGGTATTTCATTTACCATATAGGTAAGTTCCATGAGTTATAAAACTCTTATATCAAATGTTACATTTTATCATCTTATATTAGATGATTATTCCCACTAGTTGTATTATATTATACAACTTATATTAAGATTATTATCCTAATATTATGTAACATTTTATGTTGTACAATTACAACACCTAAGGTTTATTCCATAAATACCTTAGTTATAAATCTCATTTATTTATAGTTTGTCACATTATTTAATGTGAATATCCTTCCTCATATTAATTCCATTAAAACCATATAATTGTTATAACATTTATAACATTGTAGACCATAGTCTAAAATTCAATTTCCAACTCTTAATAATTCGGTACAGCCCTTGAATTTATTTAAATTCTATTCGGACCACATAACAATATGTAATGTTATTCCATATGCTAATATCATTTGGTATGATATTTTTATTTCCTTTAACTTATAACCTATAGTTTTTATACAAAACTATTATATATTGCCGCATAGGCATATATATTAAACCTTATTCTTTTCCATAAACCATAGTTTCCTTTATTTACAAAATCACCCCATTATTTATACCATGTTACATATACCATTTAATATAACATTTCTAACTTATAAAAAGGGTATAACCTATGATTATATTTTTGTAAATTCCGAACAGACCTTATGTCTATTCTATAATTGTCATTTGGCCCAATTTATAACATATAGTTTTACAATATCATCAAAACTATATATTATACACATATCTTATTAAATACCCTTATATAATTCTAAAAATCTCCAAATTTCACCAAAGGGTTATAATTACCTTATTAACCCATACTACTTTCGGTATTTATTATACCACCTCATATATTCTCCAAAGTGTCGTAATGACATAATAACTATATTATACATATATAGTTTATTTTAATTCCAAAAACAACCCAATAAATTCCTAAAAATTCCTAATAGCCCATGGGTGTTTATAATACCATTATACACCCTTTATTTTCGGTAATAACATATTCACCACCTATGTTATAAAATTGTTACAATTAAATACTTATCTTATTATAAAACCTTAAATAAGTTATTTAACTTATCTAATTGGTCAAAACCTACCATATGGTCAAGGTTGACCTCCTTAATATTTCCTTGACCATTAATTCCTAATAATTACGGTTTACACCCATACTTTTTAGAAATTACCATTTAACCACCAAAACTTTATAAAATCTTATAATTTTTATATAAACTCATTTAAACCTCTAATTTTTGGCTTTATTCTTTTATAGCCCCCAAATTTACATTAATTACACCTAAGACCCCAATAATATGCGGTAATGCATATTTAGCACCTAAACTTATTAAAAGCTTATAAATGCATAAATAAAATGGCCTAAAATACATGGCCTTATTACAACCATTGGGTATAGAAATAAATTACACATAAATGTCCGAAAATGCATTAAACTTTCGGCCTCTCCCATATCTTTCCATTAATTACCAATTTTCCACATAATGTCTTAAATTTGACAATTATGCTTGTTTTAATTAGTTATAAAATTTACTAAACCATTCCTTAATCACCTAAGGTCAAAATAAGACCTTATTAACCATGTTCACTCACGGCATATACATATACATATGTATAATTACATATTAATATACCAAGTGAAGGTTTAAGTGATTTATACCTTGTTTTTGCCTAGTTTAGGCCTTGTTTGGTTTCGGCCAACTTAGGATTATTTTTCCAAAGCTTCTTTTACATGTTTTCAAATAGCAATTAAGACATAGTTAGTCTCTAAGCAAGATCTAACCATAAGAAGTGTTTTAATGTATATTTCAAGGTAAAATTACCTTAGGATACCAAGGTAGCCAAGGGTTATCTTCGGCCTAAATATACAGAAGGTAAAGAGCATCAAAAGAGCTACTAAACCAAGGCTTAAAACCGGTATAACTTAGATTCGAAGATGGCTAATTTTTACCTTGTTTAAAATGCCAAAAATGGTGTTTTTGGCTTGGATCTGGCTATACCTTGAAGCTCTTGATAGATCCACTGAATAAGTATGTTAAGAAGAAGATTATAAGGCTAGGAGAACAGGTTTTACAACCGGATCTAAAGAGAATCAAAAGATAAGTGCTTAAAGCACATTTTTGTACCTTAAGAACAAGATTGGGTTTCTCCACCTTCTTCCCTTGTTATGGCCGAGATTTGCCCTTCATTTAACCTCCAAAACAACCTAGATCCATGGATGGAAGTGGTTGATGCTTAGATCCACCGAAAGAGGAAAGATTCATGAAGAAATTAAACATAAAATGACTAATTAAGCTTACCTAGGTAGCAAGGTGTTCTTCTATGTTCTTGGAGAGTTAGCCACAGTTTGGAGAAGCCAAAGAGAGGATGGAGAGGCCTTGTATCGGCTGGGAAGCAAGGCAAATGAGAGATTAGGTCAAATTTGCCTTAATACTCATTTTTGCTTTGTTTAAAGTAATTAGTGTTTGATGAGTCACCAAGTATGAGTGGCATCGGTTATTGGAGGGGCTGAGTGAGTCTCTTACAAGTTTTTGTGGAGACTTATTCAATCAATGAGTCAAAAGTGGGGTATTTAGATTATAGTATAAGAAAGGTAAAAGTGGTCCCTTAAAACATGGAAATGTGTTGGAGCTTGTCCCTTGTGTTGAAAGTGACGAATTTTAAGCTCCTTTGCTTGTGGCTGTCGACCTCATGTGGTTCAAGGGGTCAAACTTTGACCTCTTGACCATTCTTAGTCAATGTTGACTCAAACGGGCCCCCTCTTAGGGTTTTATTAATATTTTAATATTAAATTTGTAAAAATTTGTAAATTTCTGGAATTAAATTCCTAATATGATATAATATGATATTTTATCATTTTTAAAGGTAATTAAGACCTTTAAGCCCATTAAAAACCAATTTAGAAGGCAATTACACAAAAACGTGCTTTAAGGAGTTTTAGCGCACGTTTTGTGTCGCAAGGTGTTTCTGAGCTTGGTTTTCTTTGATAACGGTTTTGTTGTGTTCCTTACATGATATTTGATCATGGAATCCAATTTTATATCATTTAGAGGTCATTAGACCTTTAAGGTATTCTTGGAGCACATTTTTGCCCTTCTTGACCTTGAAGCATGTAAATGCTTGTTCTTTGTGTTGGAGTGTTGTACAACAATTGTAATATGTTTAGTAATGTGTTAATATACATAGGACAAATTTTTAGGTCCTAAGTAGTTCATTTGGGTATTCATTTACCCTAAACAGTCAAAGGGTGCAATATGTTGCTTTGCGTTGACCACTGTTGTTCTCATTTGACTTTTAAGGCATGTTGAAATACCCCAAACCTTAGTATGTTGTTTAAACATTTAAATATGTTATATTAAGACTAAAAAGAGTCTTAGAAACATTAGTAAACAAATTTAAACAATTGAAAACACAAAATGTGCTTTAAGGTCAATTAGGGCTAAAATGTGCTCTAAGCTTGGGATAAGCTTGGGTAAGACCTAGTGAACTTGCCAAGACCTTATTTATATACTAATTAACATATTAAACCAATTACCAAAGAAAACCAAGCTTGAAAACAAGTTAAAACACAAAATGTGCTTTAAGGAGTCTTAAAGCACATTTTTGAAAATTTGTCTTGTAAATGAGTTTTGAATGGCTAAATGTCCATCATTACTCTTTAATTAACATGTGTACTATATAGTATCACATTTGGAAGTCTATATCAATGGGAAATCAAAAATTTCACTTCTATGTGCCTTGTTTTATGAATAGTAACTTTAATAAGCTAGTTTGTAACATATGATGTTATAAGTAATTAAATGAGTCATCAAAGACTAAAATACCTTTGTTATAATAATAGGGGCCGGTTTTTAAGGTGTGGTGACTCACCACCCTTGTTAACAAGTTAAGTAAAAAAAGATGACTACTTAGTTACTATTTACTTTATTAAGTACAAATATCTTTTAAAAGCAAGACTTACCTCATTTCTCTTTCCTTCCTTCATTTCCCACCGTCTCCAACACTTCTCCATTCTTGCTCTCTCTCTCACGGTAATACACCACCACCATCAAAACTCCATCTTTGACCTCTTGTTATTTCTAGCTCACTTAACCAAATCAAAAACAAATACCACCATTATCTTAGTCTCATCAAGCTCTTCATTTTATCTTCTCAAAACTTCAAGACCACCATTTCGGTGCCATGGAGTTCCACCATTGAAGGAGCTTGAGCTTATATTTCTACATATTATTGATATCCTTTGCTTCTAGGTAAAATTCAAAGAAAATGAGTTTCTTCCAGTTTTTATTTGACCGAAAATCACTATTAATGGAGTCATTATGTGGCTTGTTCTAGCTTCATTCCAACCTTTCATGGACTAGGTGGAGTCCTCTCTTGGTATATATTCAAACTCTCTTCAAGTTCTAAGGTAAAACAATTATCTTAATGCTTTTGAAACAATGTACAATCTAGGGTTTACAATGAGATGAAGCTTAAAGCTTGAATACTCATTATGTTGTTTGTATAATGTTTAGAAGTTGACAAACAATCTAAAGCCTTGCCGATTTTAAACAAGGAAACAAGAAAGAAGTTTATGAGGAAAAGAGGTAAATATGCTAACCTAATGTGGTTTAAAGTCTTAGGAGAAATGAGCTTGTATTGCTTATGAAAATGATCTAAGGAGCCAATGGGAAGTGACTTAGAAGAATGCTCTTAAGGGATTAGTAAAAGGCATATGTGTTGTTGAGAGTATTTGCAGGTCAAAGGCAAATATATTATGGAAATTTGTTTATGATTTATGCATCTTAAGGGCCTAAGAGCCATGTTATTTAAGGGCCTAAGTGCCATGCAATTTAAATATGCACTATATTGTGATGTAGTGCTAAATGTGTGAAGTTTGTGTATAAAGATGTGTTTGATGGATTTTAGTGTTCATGGTTGTTTGATGGTAAAGACAATGTGTCTTGGTTTAGTAATGTTCTAGGAGTGGTCATGTCAAAATTTAGGTAATAAACAAGAAGTTTTAAGGGTTTAAAATGAGTTTGATAAGCTAAGAAATGTTTAGAATGGTTAAGTGTTTTTCTAGTGGAAGAAACATGCATTAAGGTGTTTTAAGATGTAAAAAGGGCTTAGGCAATGTTCTAGAGGATTTATAATGCAAATGAATGTTTTAGGATACACTAAAGTCATTTGGACTTGTGTTAAGATTTAAGCAAACTTTGGTGAACAAGGAGAAAGTGTAGACTTGAAAAAAGGATTTCAAGAATGACATAAGGAGTTGGTTGGGAGAATAGATGCTTGAGAGATGATGTTGTTGTGGTGAGGGAGTATTTTGGCATAAGTGATCATCTTAGGTATGAAACACCACTGGTAGACCTAGGAGAAAACATTGCAAGTGTTAGGAATTTTGGGAAGAAATGAGTAAAGGTTTAAGGAATTAGAAAATGAGTTTTATGAGTGTTTAAGGATGTCTTAAGGTGTGTTTGAAGTGCCCAAATGAGGTTAGGGTGTACTAGGATATATGAGGTGAAGTCTGGAGTTAAATGAGCAATGGAAAATAAGGGTCTGGAGCAGACCGAACTTGCAAGGTCGGTCGAGCCCAGTTTACCCTGCGAGAATTGGCTTCTGGAACCGACCGAACTTGGGGACCGGACTTACAAGTTCGGTCGGGCTTGTATTTTGTGTACGAATTAAGTTTCTGGAATCGACCGAACATGGGACCGGACTTGGCAAGTTCGGTCGGGCTTAAAAATTCCCACGGGGAAACTCTCAGGAATGGACCGACCTTGTGGACCGAACTTGCAAGTCCGGTCGGAGTAGAATTTTCAAACGGAAATGTGTTCTGGAATGGACCGAACTTGGGTAAGTTCGGTCGGTAAGTTCGGTCGGACCAAAACTTGTAAAAAAAAAAAAACAGTAAAGAATGTGGCAAATGTAGTTAACCCCCTAGGGTATAATGTAGGTAATGGAGGAATAATTGGGCATTAAAAACATGTCATACAATCATGTTAAACATTTAGTAAGTTTGAAGTTAAGTAAATAATTAACCGACAATCTTAAACATGTGTAGGAGTGACCTACAGTGGAAATCAATCGAAGCAAGGACCAAGGTATGGTTTTCTTGCAGTCTGTTGCCTACCGGTTTACACCGGCTTGTGTGTTGTTTGTTTTTCTGTATGTTTATGACGTTATAAGACTTAAACTTGTAACGAGTTTACCGTTGTTCATATTATTGTGATGTTGTGATGTGACTCAATTCCCTTGTGAGTGTCTAACATGACTTACCACTTGTTGTGTATTATTTGTTAAGTTCCACCGTGAACTTCTAACAAGTGCTAACTGGGAAGTGAGGAATCCGGTTGTCCGGTCATGCATGTAAGTTAAGAGTAGATATCTGAATCAGATTCGACTCTTATGTTGTTAAGATTGTTCTCCGTAATTTGGCATTTGATCTCCCGCTAGCTTCCTCCAAGGCTTACCTATTCTGACTTATGATCGGTTTAGTGGGAACATGTGTTTGTGTGGTGTGTTCGGGTCACTATATCCGAACCATCTGTGACTTAAGTTACTCGTTCGAATAAAAGAACGGTAATGAGTGTGTGTAACGAGCTTAACATGAGGGTGAACCATTCTCTAGGCTCTTATGTTGTTTAACCTTCTTGGTTTGTTGTTGTGGAAAGAGTATCCACTGTGTATGTGATGTTGTGCTATGCACTATTGATGCTATGCCACATATTATGTTATGTTATGTTATGTATAAATGAATGCCATGTTATCATGACAATTAGTTGCGCGTATCCCGGTAGCCGATGGGCTGCGCGTTAACCATACCAGCCAAGGGTTGCTGACCCCCTCGGGGGCTCCATATTTTTACTGCAGGATGAGGATCGAGGAAGCAGAGTGGCTGTAGGATCTAGGCTGCAGTTGTACTTTGGTTTATTTTGGATGTTGAGCCCGGGATGCGCCTGTGCTCCCGTGGCATTATATTTTGATCCCGTTAAAACTACTATGGCGGTATGTTGGCAGTTTAATGTGAAGGAATGTAATTAAATACTCGGTATTATATATGATGTATTTATGGTTTAGTTCTATGCTCGGGAGTCTGATCATCAAACCGGTACACTTGTATCTATTCTGCCTTGTTAACCACGTGGGTGGTTGACGGCGTTGTAGCACCGAAGCGTTTAGTTAATGTTTAGTTGTTTATTTCCGCTGCGATTTCAATTAGTGGTGAAGTCCGTTGTAGGGGTGTTACAAAAAGTGGTATCTGAGCGAATTATTGCTCTGATGACTAGAATACCGAGCTTAGGAAAATACCGAGTTAGGAAACCTAACTACAGTTACCTAAGTGAGCAGTTATGGAAAGGTTAACCACTAACTAAGTGTGGAGATACCTTGTTGTCGGGAAAACGTTACAACCGTTGGAACCGATAAGTGTGCAAGCACAGTGCTAATAAATGTTCATGTGAATTCAGATGTCAGGTAGACCGAGAGGTAGAGGCAGCGGAAGCGGTACTGGAGATGCGGATGACCAGGGCGAAAATACTACGGCTCAAGTTATGGCCGAAGCTGTAGCGGCCGCCGTAGCCCAAATGGTCCCACAACTGGTAGCTGCAATTCAGCAGGGGCAACAGCCCGAAGTTCAACCACCACCGCCACCGCCACGAGAGACCAACTGGGTCAAGGCATTGGCAGATCTTAGACCCCCGTCGTTTCATGGGGAGACCGACCCACGTAAGCTGGAGGCGTACATCTCCGAGTTGGAGACCGCCTACGAGACCTTGGATGTGCCTGCTGGGGCCAAGGTCCGTCTTGCCGCTTACTACCTGAAGGGTTCAGCACAGAGTTGGTGGAAGCTTGTGAGAGAGGACCGGATGGTGGATCCTCAGTTTGGTTGGAGGGAGTACATGGCACTACTGCGAGCCGAAATACTACCCTGTGCATGTTCAAGAGGCCAAGCGCCTGGAGCTGGATAGTCTGAGGCAGGGGGACAAGATGTCGGTTGATGAGTACTACACTGCATTCACCGGTCTTATCCACCTGTTACCGGACCTGGGATACTCGAACCAGGTGCTGGTAAACCGTTTCTACAACGGTCTCAGCCACCGTCTTCGATATGGGATGGGGCCAGCTGAGTATACTACCTTGCAGGTAAATTTAAATGAAGTGTGATATGAATAAGTGTAATCCATAAGTGAGTATTAATGTGAGTTTGTGAGTATGTATTGCGGAGCATGACTGACGTCCTAAATTCAGGAGTGCTATCATGCCGCTGCTAAGGTTGAGATTACCGTCCGTCTGAGGGACGAGGAGAATGCGCACAAGCACAAGGCCACGAGTGAGGGCCAGAGTCCGCAGGGGTACGGGGGAGGAAAGAAGAAGAAGAAACCTTATCCCCAGCCCCAGAAGAGTCAGCACCAGGGTGACAAGGGCCAAGCCCAAACCACCACAGCTGAGGAGCCACTGAGCTCACTTATGCTTATGCGGCGAAACCCCTACGCTCTTACCCACCTAAGGGTAATTATTTAATCAAGTGTGACAAGTTGAAGCGTATGATGTTAAGTTGTGAAATAAGTATTGATTGTGTATTGTGATAGCAACTAGCACGGGTTCTGGACCGGAGCGCCACTACTACTGTAAGTGGTGTAACGGAGACCACCCGACAAGGATTGCAAAGGAAACGACGTACAGTGTCGTTACTGCGAGAAGGGGTCACCGTGACTACGAGTGTTACCGGAACCCCAACAGCAGAGTCAACAAGCCCAAGGGGCAGTGGAAGGGTAAGGCCACAAACTATTGATGGCCCGAAGACGGCTAACCAGCCACCCACAGATCAGAGGCACACTGATTCCCAGAAGGGGAAGGGGTGGGGCGGGGTCCGGCAAGGCCGCCTGAATGTGGTGGACCTCTGAGGCGCCAGGGCCCTCTTCTAGACCAGGTACCGCCTAAACTGTTAAATGAAATAAGTGATTGCATACCGCATTTCATGCATGTGTGTATTAGTGAGTCAAGTGTATTATCATGTGAGTAAAGAGTTAAAGTATAGTGTGAAAATCACCTAATTAGATAACTCTAAACTTAAAGGAACCTTCAATATATGTTATCCAATCCCACCCACACCAAACCCTGAAGAAACTACCATCAACATCACCGACTTTCCAATGGAGCAATGTCAGGTTATCCAGCCAGGTATGATACTCTTAAATGGATACCTGACACCGGAAGCACAAGTCCATATCATCAGACGATGCAATGAACTTGGAGCAACACCTGGAGGTTTCTACACACCTGAATACCCGAGCGGATCAAGAATGAAGTTGAAGATGATGTGCATGGGTAAGGACTGGAACCCTTACACCAAGACATATCAAGAAGTGCGAGCTGAAGACGGAGCAACTGTACCGATGATACCTGAGGAGTTCCTTGCGGTCGTTAATCACGCCGTGGGAATTGCTCAGCAAGTTGAAAGGATTCAATTCCAAGTGTTAAAGCAGATTTGTGTATTGTGAACTTCTACCAGAAAGGTGGACGATTAGGGTTACACCAAGATAAGGACGAGTCACCCGAGTCTCTAAGTAAGGGAGTACCCGTGGTGTCTTGGTCCATTGGTGATACCGCAGTGTTTGTGTATGGCGAGCAGAAGCGTGCTGATCTCGCAAGGAAGTTAATACTAAAGTCAGGAGATGTGTTAATCATGGGTGGGCAGTCAAGGATGCTATATCATGGCATCAGAAAGATCAAACTGAATACCGCACCGTCGGCAGTGATCAATGCCACACACATGAAACCCGGACGTTTGAATTTGACCTTCAGACAGTTTTAAAGCCTTGTATAATTATGTAATGTGTTAAGCCAGTGTATGTTAAGGATATTATATATGTGTTAAGATATGTCAACAGTGTAAACCAACGAATGTTGTAAGAAAAGTGTGTTAATGAATAAAGTGGAGTTCTTGATGTATATCAACCATGTTGTTACCCAATACTTATTAGTTTGCCAATGAATTAGGCTGTGCACTCGGCACGGGAGGTACCCTGAGTGCCTGCAGTGAGGCAGAAGCCGGCAAGAGCGGCACGATCCTCACCGGTACCTTTCCAGTCAATGGCGTGGACGCTTCGATCTTGTTCGACTCCGGAGCCTCACATACTTGTATTTCACTATCCTTTGCGAAGAGGCTGGGGTTAGACGGTGATGAGATGTCAGACTTCCTAGTCACTCTCCCATCGAAAGAGCGGATCAGGTGTACCCGCTACTATCGAGATGTTGTTGTACGAATTAGAGGTGAAGAGTTTCCGATCGACTTGATAGAGTTCGACGGACTTGGTTTTGATGTGATTGTCGGGATGAACTGGTTGGAGCGGTACAAGGGCAGAATCCTATGTGCCGAGCATCGACTGCTTCTTCGGAGTCCATCTGGGGTTACTATATCTTACCGCCAGAGGCCTAGGGAGCCTTCGACTCAGATCATCACCACCATGGCTTTGTGTCGTGAACTACGACGAGGGAATGATGTATACCTCTGCTATGTCCAGGACATAGAGAGAGATCCAGAGTTTAGCCCAGATGTGCCGGTAGTGTCGGAGTTTCCTGATGTATTTCCTAAGGAACTGCCGGGCATGCCGCCAGCACGGGAAGTGGAGTTTGAGATTGAATTGGTTCCGGGCACAGGACCAATTGCGAAGACGCCCTATCGTATGGCTCCAGCAGAGATGACAGAGCTCAAGGAGCAGCTGAGAGACCTACTCGACAAGGGATTTATCCGCCCTAGCGTTTCACCATGGGGAGCGCCGGTCCTCTTCGTGAAGAAGAAGGACGGTAGTCTCCGCCTGTGTATTGACTATCGAGAACTGAATGCAGTTACGGTGAAGAACCGTTACCCTTTACCACGCATCGACGATCTATTTGATCAGTTGAGGGGAGCATCAGTATTCTCC
Source organism: Limonium bicolor (assembly GCA_023374045.1). Taxonomy (NCBI): domain Eukaryota; kingdom Viridiplantae; phylum Streptophyta; class Magnoliopsida; order Caryophyllales; family Plumbaginaceae; genus Limonium; species Limonium bicolor. Next base: position 6,635,293 of record CM041780.1, read on the forward strand.
AAGATAGATCTACGATCCGGATACCATCAGATTGCCATCCGTGACAGTGATATTGAGAAGACAGCGTTCAGAACTAGATATGACATTATGAGTTTACGGTTATGCCGTTTGGGTTATCCAATGCACCAGCGAAGTTCATGGATTTAATGAACCGCTTGTTCCAAGATCAGTTGGACAAGTCAGTGGTAGTCTTCATCGATGATATTCTTGTGTACTCGAAATCGAGAGGTGAGCATGAAAGCCACCTGAGAAATGTGTTACAAACATTGAGGAAGAATCAGTTATATGCTAAATTTTCAAAGTGTGAGTTTTGGTTGAACCAAGTATTCTTTCTTGGTCATGTGATTTCTGAGGACGGGATCGCTGTTGATCCGGCAAAGATTGATGCATTGCACACCTGGCCTAGGCCGAAGACAGTTACCGATATCAGGAGCTTCCTCGGTCTGGCAGGTTATTATAGGAGGTTTGTAAAGGACTTCTCCAGTGTCTCGAAGCCGATGACTTCCTTAATGAAGAAGGATGCACCATTCGAGTGGACAGTCGACTTTGAGAGTTCTTTCTAGAGTCTCAAGGATGCTCTGACATCTGCACCAGTCCTGACTATACCAGACGGTCCAGATGGTTTTGAGGTCTATTGCGACGCATCAGGCAGAGGTATGGGTTGTGTGTTGATGCAACACGGGAAGGTCGTAGCTTACGCCTCCCGACAGCTGAAAAAGCATGAGGAGAACTACCCTACCCACGATCTAGAACTGGGTGTCATTGTCTTCGCATTGAAGATATGGCGACATTATTTGTATGGGGTAAGTGTGACGATTTATTCGGACCACAAAAGTTTAAAGTACTTGTTCACTCAGAAGGAGTTGAACATGAGACAAAGAAGGTGGGTTGAGTTTCTAAACGACTACGACATTAATCTACATACAAGAGGGTAAGGCAAATGTGGTAGCTGACGCATTGAGTCGCCGAGCACACTCTCTCCATTCGCTAGTCTCTCATACTGGCTTGGTTGAAGAGGTGCGGAGTGCTCAGATGACGGATCAGTATATGTTGGAGATCAGGCAGAAGCTTATTGATGGCACATTCGAGGGTCAGAAGTACGACTTCAGACTCCACGATGATGACCTGATTAGGCTTAATGGCCGACTGTGTATACCGAGGAGTAGCGCTGAGTTGAAGGAGCGCATATTGAGTGAATCCCATTGTTCTACTTCGATTCACCCCGGAGCTTCAAAGATGTATAAGGGTATGAAAAGATATTTTTGGTGGACTGGAATGAAAAAGGATGTTACTGATTATGTGTTGAGGTGTCTCACTTGCCAGAAGGTCAAGTTTGAGCACCGACGGCCTGGTGGTATGGTACAGCCAATGCCAGTGCCTGAGTGGAAGTTCCATGATATTTCTATGGACTTCGTAGTAGGGCTTCCGCCTACAAGGGGAGGTCTGAATATGATTTGGGTTTTGTTGACCGACTGACCAAGGTGGCTCGATTCATACCGATGAAGGACACCTGGAAAGTGGCAAAACTGGCACAGAACTCTTTGACAGAGAAATTGTAAGACATCATGGGGTACCAAAAACGATTGTATCTGACAGAGATACCAGATTCTTATCGAGGTATTGGAAGTCTACGCGAGAAGCACTGGGTACCGAACTGAAATTGAGTACAGCGTTTCACCCACAGACAGATGGCCAGAGTGAGCGCACCATCCAGACACTTGAGGATATGTTACGTGCATGTGCACTTGACTTTCAGACCAGCTGGATTGATAAGTTACATCTGATCGAGTTTAGTTACAACAACAGTTACCATGCTTCGATCAAGATGTCTCCCTTCCAGGCTTTGTACGGTAGACCATGCCGCACGCCGTTATGCTGGGATGAGTCGAGTGAGACGGTCATTATAGGACCAGAGTATCTTGAACAAGTTCAGGCAGAAGTTCGCCAGATCCGGGCTAACATGAAAGCAGCTCAGGATAGACAGAAGTCGTACGCAGATGTACGCAGACGTGACCTGGAGTTCGCCGTGGGCGATCAGGTATTTCTCAGGGTATCCCCCATGAAGGGAGTATTTCGTTTTGGCCAGAAAGGCAAGTTGAGCCCAAAATATGTGGGGCCTTATGTTGTGACGGAGCGGATCGGCCCGGTAGCTTACAGACTTGACCTACCCACCGAGCTGGGCAAGGTACATGATGTATTTCATGTGTCCGAGTTGAAGAAGTATATGTCTCATCCGTCTCATGTGCTTCAGCCTGAAAGGCTAACCTTAGAGCCGACCATGCGATCAATGGAGACTCCGGTACGGATTCTGGATAGCAAGACTCGAGACACTCGCCATAAGTCTGTGAGACTGGTGAAGGTTCTTTGGTCTAACCAGGACGTTGAGGAGGCCACTTGGGAGCTGGAAGACAAGATGAAGGCGAAGTACCCGTCATTGTTTACTTCTTAGTGTTTATGTGTATAGGGTACGGGGCGTACCCCTTTTAAGGGGGGTAGAGTCGTTTCGATTATGTGAGTACGACGTGTATTTAAATACATCGTCTATGTTATGTTGTCATATTACAGACCGTTGTGTCTGAATGATGTTGATGATGTTGTATATGTTGTATGAACCTTGTGTCCGATGTTATGTTGTATGGACCTTGTGTCCAATGTTATGTAAGTGTGTTGTTAATGTTGTATGGAAATATTGTTATATGTATTCCCGTGTTCTAACATTTAGGATATGTGGAAGTGTGAACTTTGAGGACAAAGTTCTTTTAAGGGGGGTAGATTGAAATACCCCAAACCTTAGTATGTTGTTTAAACATTTAAATATGTTATATTAAGACTAAAAAGAGTCTTAGAAACATTAGTAAACAAATTTAAACAATTGAAAACACAAAATGTGCTTTAAGGTCAATTAGGGCTAAAATGTGCGCTAAGCTTGGGATAAGCTTGGGTAAGACCTAGTGAACTTGCCAAGACCTTATTTATATACTAATGAACATATTAAACCAATTACCAAAGAAAACCAAGCTTGAAAACAAGTTAAAACACAAAATGTGCTTTAAGGAGTCTTAAAGCACATTTTTGAAAAATTGTCTTGTAAATGAGTTTTGAATGGCTAAATGTCCATAATTACTCTTTAATTAACATGTGTACTATATAGTATCACATTTGGAAGTCTATATCAATGGGAAATCAAAAATTTCACTTCTATGTGCCTTGTTTTATGAATAGTAACTTTAATAAGCTAGTTTGTAACATATGATGTTATAAGTAATTAAATGAGTCATCAAAGACTAAAATACCCTTGTTATAATAATAGGGGCCGGTTTTTAAGGTGTGGTGACTCACCACCCTTGTTAACATGTTAAGTAAATAAAAGATGACTACTTAGTTACTATTTACTTTATTAAGTACAAATATCTTCTAAAAGCAAGACTTACCTCATTCTCTCTTTCCTTCCTTCATTTCCCACCGTCTCCAACACTTCACCTTCTCCATTCTTGCTCTCTCTCTCACGGTAATACACCACCACCATCAAAACTCCATCTTTGACCTCTTGTTATTTCTAGCTCACTTAACCAAATCAAAAACAAATACCACCATTCTCTTAGTCTCATCAAGCTCTTCATTTCTATCTTCTCAAAACTTCAAGACCACCATTTCGGTGCCATGGAGTTCCACCATTGAAGGAGCTTGAGCTTATATTTCTACATATTATTGATCTTCTTTGCTTCTAGGTAAGGAATCTCAAAGAAAAAAGATGTTTCGTCCATGTTTTTATCTTGACCGAAAATCACTCTTAATGGAGTCCTTATGTTGCTTTGTTCTAGCTTCATTCCAACCTTTCATGGACTAGGTGGAGTCCTCTCTTGGTATATATTCAAACTCTCTTCAAGTTCTAAGGTAAAACAATTATCTTAATGCTTTTGAAACAATGTACAATCTAGGGTTTACAATGAGATGAAGCTTAAAGCTTGAATACTCATTATGTTGTTTGTATAATGTTTAGAAGTTGACAAACAATCTAAAGCCTTGCCGATTTTAAACAAGGAAACAAGAAAGAAGTTTGTGAGGAAAAGAGGTAAATATGCTAACCTAATGTGGTTTAAAGTCTTAGGAGAAATGAGCTTGTATTGCTTATGAAAATGATCTAAGGAGCCAATGGGAAGTGACTTAGAAGAATGCTCTTAAGGGATTAGTAAAAGGCATATGTGTTGTTGAGTGTATTTGCAGGTCAAAGGCACATATATTGTGGAAATTCAGTGTTTATGATTTATGCATCTTAAGGGCCTAAGAGCCATGTTATTTAAGGGCCTAAGTGCCATGCAATTTAAATATGCACTATATTGTGATGTAGTGCTAAATGTGTGAAGTTTGTGTATAAAGATGTGTTTGATGGATTTTAGTGTTCATGGTTGTTTGATGGTGAAGACAATGTGTCTTGGTTTAGTAATGTTCTAGGAGTGGTCATGTCAAAATTTAGGTAATAAACAAGAAGTTTTAAGGGTTTAAAATGAGTTTGATAAGCTAAGAAATGTTTAGAATGGTTAAGTGTTTTTCTAGTGGAAGAAACATGCATTAAGGTGTTTTAAGATGTAAAAAGGGCTTAGGCAATGTTCTAGAGGATTTATAATGCAAATGAATGTTTTAGGATACACTAAAGTCATTTGGACTTGTGTTAAGATTTAAGCAAACTTTGGTGAACAAGGAGAAAGTGTAGACTTGAAAAAAGGATTTCAAGAATGACATAAGGAGTTGGTTGGGAGAATAGATGCTTGAGAGATGATGTTGTTGTGGTGGGGAGTATTTTGGCATAAGTGATCATCTTAGGTATGAAACACCACTGGTAGACCTAGGAGAAAACATTGTAAGTGTTAGGAATTTTGGGAAGAAATGAGTAAAGGTTTAAGGAATTAGAAAATGAGTTTTATGAGTGTTTAAGGATGTCTTAAGGTGTGTTTGAAGTGCCCAAATGAGGTTAGGGTGTACTAGGATATATGAGGTGAAGTCTGGAGTTAAATGAGCAATGGAAAATAAGGGTCTGGAGCAGACCGAACTTGCGACCGAACTTGCAAGGTCGGTCAAGCCCAGTTTACCCTGCGAGAATTGGCTTCTAGAACCGACCGAACTTGGGGACCGGACTTACAAGTTCGGTCGGGCTTGTATTTTGTGTACGAATTAAGTTTCTGGAATCGACTGAACATGGGACCGGACTTGGCAAGTTCGGTCGGGCTTAAAAATTCCCACGGGGAAACTCTCGGGAATGGACCGACCTTGTGGACCGAACTTGCAAGTCCGGTCGGAGTAGAATTTTCAAACGGAAATGTGTTCTGGAATGGACCGAACTTGGGTAAGTTCGGTCGGTAAGTTCGGTCAGACCAAAACTTGTAAAAAAAAAATCAGTAAAGAATGTGGCAAATGTAGTTAACCCCCTAGGGTATAATGTAGGTAATGGAGGAATAATTGGGCATTAAAAACATGTCATACAATCATGTTAAACATTTAGTAAGTTTGAAGTTAAGTAAATAATTAACCGACAATCTTAAACATGTGTAGGAGTGACCTACAGTGGAAATCAATCGAAGCAAGGACCAAGGTATGGTTTTCTTGCAGTCTGTTGCCTAGCGGTTTACACCGGCTTGTGTGTTGTTTGTTTTTCTGTATGTTTATGACGTTATAAGACTTAAACTTGTAACGAGTTTACCGTTGTTCATATTATTGTGATGTTGTGATGTGACTCAATTCCCTTGTGAGTGTCTAACATGACTTACCACTTGTTGTGTATTATTTGTTAAGTTCCACCGTGAACTTCTAACAAGTGCTAATTGGGAAGTGAGGAATCCGGTTGTCCGGTCATGCATGTAAGTTAAGAGTAGATATCTGAATCAGATTCGACTCTTATGTTGTTAAGATTGTTCTCCGTAATTTGGCGTTCGATCTCCCGCTAGCTTCCTCCAAGGCTTACTTATTCTGACTTATGATCGGTTTAGTGGGTACATGTGTTTGTGTGGTGTGTTCGGGTCACTATATCCGAACCATCTGTGACTTAAGTTACTCGTTCGAATAAAAGAACGGTAATGAGTGTGTGTAACGAGCTTAACATGAGGGTGAACCATTCCCTAGGCTCTTATGTTGTTTAACCTACTTGGTTTGTTGTTGTGGAAAGAGTATCCACTGTGTATGTGATGTTGTGCTATGCACTATTGATGCTATGCCACATATTATGTTATGTTATGTTATGTATAAATGAATGCCATGTTATCATGACAATTAGTTGCGCGTATCCCGGTAGCCGATGGGCTGCGCGTTAACCATACCAGCCAAGGGTTGCTGACCCCCTCGGGGGCTCCATATTTTTACTGCAGGATGAGGATCGAGGAAGCAGAGTGGCTGTAGGATCTAGGCTGCAGTTGTACTTTGGTTTATTTTGGATGTTGAGCCCGGGATGCGCCTGTGCTCCCGTGGCATTATATTTTGATCCCGTTAAAACTACTATGGCGGTATGTTGGCAGTTTAATGTGAAGGAATGTAATTAAATACTCGATATTGTATATGATGTATTTATGGTTTAGTTCTATGCTCAGGAGTCTGATCATCAGACCGGTACACTTGTATCTATTCTGCCTTGTTAACCACGTGGGTGGTTGACGGTGTTGTAGCACCGAAGCGTTTACTTAATGTTTAGTTGTTTATTTCCGCTGCGATTTCAATTAGTGGTGAAGTCCGTTGTAGGGGTGTTACACATGTTTAGGCCTTAATCAATGTGATTAGACGTTTAATCCATATTTTATTAGATTGGGGTATTTCAGCCCAACCCGAGAGGGGTGGGTCAGTTCCCTGGAATGGAACTGGTACGATCCTCCAAAAACAAACTTATAATACAACTCTTAAATAAATAATAGCTTGAATACAATCACTTAAATCACACGAGGAACAAGGCATTTCACAAATCACTAAATCAAGATAACAAGTGAAGAATAAAGATAAATAACAAAAAGGTAAAGTTAGTGAAACAAAACCACACCATGTGTTAGTGAACATCCAATGCCTTAGTTAAACCCAATTCCCGTTAGGAGTAGAAAGACTCAGATAGTCACAAAGGACTAGGAATGAAAAGATAGATCCAAGAACCAATAACTCAAGAGTGGAATAATTCAACTGGGAGAGATGGCCCCACCGCCAAGTACGTCCTTTTAGGACAGGGGATATACAGCCCCTCACTGTCTACAACGTCCCTTTTGGGACAGGGGATATACAGCCCCTCACTGTCTACTACGTCCCTTTTGGGACAGGGGATATACAGCCCCTCACTGTTACCATTGAAGACACGCGCATGTCGAAACCTCAAGAACCAGCTCATGGATGAAACGATATCCAGAGTCAAAAGAAGAATTTACCCAAATTGACCTTTTCCAAATTCCCACCAGATCACTAACTACCCAGAGCAATACCAAAACACTCAGTCCTACAAAGTGTAGAAGCGTAAACCCTAAGCAGTCAATGTCTAATGGAACAACCAAATAGAAGGAACCAATACCCAAGTGAGTTTCACATTCAAGGCTCAGTTAGTCACACAAGCTGAGTTAGTCACACAACCATTTCCTTTTAGAAATTCCTCTTAAACTCATTAGCGTTTTTCGAAAACGTCTCATAAGTCAATCAGCAAAAGTATCGGAATACGAGAAATCGTACCTGGTACATGAAGAACAATAAATAACTCGAATAATTGATTCCCCAATAGTAACCTATAATTAAGGTGTTCCAAGTGTCGATTAGTTAAGGGACTTATAAACTAAACAACCTTCTTTTCTTACAGATTAATAGTTCCAGGTTTACCATTATTCTCTCACAAAGATTTGGGCTTGACTTGTTAACTAAATCCTTTGTTAGGCCCATTTCGTTAGTTTGGAACGATTTAGAATTTACTCATGAGAGTGGCCCAAACTCTCTTTGAATTGTTTAAGTAGGCTTTTGGAGTTCATAGATTTGGGCTTAGTAGGTTAGCCCAAGACCGTGTTATGTTTATGTTGTGTAATTAAACCCTTAAGTTAATAGTGACTATTTAATTACACACCGATTAAAACCTAAGGTTTAATATATATATATATATCCTTCTTATTATAACTATCACAAGGAATGTTATTTCCCTCATCCATTTTAATGTATATATATACATATATATCTTTATGTATTAAGATTTATCCATAACATCTTTAGGAAATTTTATTGTATTTAATTATGTTTAATAACTTCTAGGCATAACCACAACCGATATACGGTTTATAAAATAAAGTGTTTTCCTTTATTTATTTAATATATATAAGTACACATGTATTAGAATTTAATTAAGACATCCCCTATGTAACTTATTATATTTAAACCATCTTATTACTACAACCTTTAACTGCATTCCAAGTATGTTTCATAAAGTATTTATTTTACTATATCTTAGGATACTAGCTCTTATAATATTTAGTTAATATAAGTGTTAATTTATTAGCTCCCCGTTCTACTCTAAGTTACTACTTTATTCCCTTTTTATATATGTGTAAAATATATATTTTTTCCTTAGTTTTAATTAAAAATATTAACTCCCATATAATATAATAAATAAAACGTAAAATTATTAAATTCCTTGATTTAACATAAGTTTCTACTTAAATAAGTATATATACATATATGTAAATAATTTCACCTCTCTTAAAAGATACTACCCAAAACATTTATAAACATACTGTTATAAAATTTTAATTTAGTTTCCCTTATTTTTCCCAGTTTAAAAAGTTTATTAACAAACCATACTTTAATTTTTGGTTACATTAAAAACCATATATTATAAGTTATTCTTATGAAAAACTCATAAACACAATTTTTAAACCCATTTACCATAGTCCAAAAATTCCCAAATTTAATATGCAGTAACTATAACATTTTATACATATTATAAAATTTTTATTTCATAAAAATATCTTTTTAAATTAACCAAATAATTCCAGAAAACCCGTAACTTGCATAAATCATAACTTACATTTAAAAACTCCAAAACCTTATTAATTTACATCATAATAAACTAGATTTTATAAGGAATCTATGGTTAAAATTTCAAGTCAAAATACATTCGGGAATGCCATTAACTAAATTTAACAAGTTAGAGTTAAAACCTGAAATATTATAAAACTGAAAATCCCCTTTATAAACCACGTTCTAATCTCGACCGTCCAGTTCTTTAAAGCCCGATCGGACGGTCCCTGAATCCCCAATTCTTCAGCGATTTCCAAATCGAACTCGAGTACTAAATCGACAATTTCTCACAATCTACAGAACCAAATTGAGTGATTCTTATTTCTATGGTTTCGAAATTCAATTCCGGTTCTAATGATACCAAATTCGCTAGCTAACATGCGGGATTCATCGGTTTTCGATTTCGGTTCGAAGTTAGGGTTTGGTTGGGTTTCCGAATTCGAATCTCTCAAATTCATTCAATCTAATGCGTAATTGATGCAATTGGAACATGGTTTTGACCGATAATGTAATATAGATTAGCAAGGTTGAAGGAATTTGAAGGAAACTTACCGGAATTGCTCGAATCGTACGATTGGATTTCGGTTTTCTGGAAAATTTCCCCTTTACAACCCGACCGAGTAGCCTACTTTGCAACGTTATAATTTTCAGTACAGACCGAGTTAGAACTAGTTCTTGGGCTTAATCTAAAGAGGAAACTTAACTCTACACAATGATAGCAAGAACTCACCCTAACTTGCACTACACAGAAAGAAATCGAAGCTGGAAGTAGCGAGTTAACCTTGCGTTTTCTGGAAAGAAAACTATGATTTTATGTGGTGACGAATCCGAAACTTTAGACACCTCGTTCTTCCAAACGGTTGGGAATTGGCTTGGGTCATCAACATGAAAGTTGTAGAGGAATTAGAGCTCTTCAAAACGAGCTAAAGAACATGAAATTTGGCTGAGAAACGAAGAAGTTATGGCAAGACGAAGTTACCTGAAATCGAAGGAAAACTGAAATCTGCAGTTTCGGTTTTGCAGGGTGGCTACTTTGGATCGAATTTCCGGTTGATTTAGGACGAGCTAGGTTTAGTGTGAGTTATGGTTGTTTAGAGGAAGTGTAGGAGAAGACAACAAAGAAGACGGCACTCAAAAATTCCAAAGGATGAGAAAGTTATGAAGGTCACAAGTTAGGGCAAAGTCTGGTATCGGTTACCGGAAATATAGGAGATAAAAATCGGCTAAGTACTGGGGCGCGTATCCCGAGGCGCGCGATGAGTCAGCAAACTTGCCACATCAGCATTTTTTTCAAAATTTTGGCTCTAAACTTCATTTGATCATAACTTTGGCTAGGATGATCCGTTCTTGACGTTCTTTTTATCGATCTTCATGGTTTTCCATAACCTATTTATTGGTATAGGTTTCATGGGCTGGTTTGACCATTCTAAAAAAGTCAACCCTAGCAAGGCTTGAGAAGCTTTAAGGGTTCTAGAATTTTATTTTGACTTTTATGTTTCAAAACAATGTTCCAACTCTTTCTAAAATCTTTACAATATACTTGGAGTGTTTAGAAATTTTTCCAAGATTTATTGACTTATAAATATTATTATTAAATTCATAATAATATATAATAATATATGGTAATCCAATATTTTAATAGTTTTCTTTAGGATTAAATGGGAGAAATCCCATGATTTAATTTTCATAATTCCATATAAGGATATAATGATTTATTATTCACAATTCCATACTATAATATAATAATTAATGGTAATATATACGGTTTTAAATACTCGATATTGTATATGATGTATTTATGGTTTAGTTCTATGCTCAGGAGTCTGATCATCAGACCGGTACACTTGTATCTATTCTGCCTTGTTAACCACGTGGGTGGTTGACGGTGTTGTAGCACCGAAGCGTTTACTTAATGTTTAGTTGTTTATTTCCGCTGCGATTTCAATTAGTGGTGAAGTCCGTTGTAGGGGTGTTACACATGTTTAGGCCTTAATCAATGTGATTAGACGTTTAATCCATATTTTATTAGATTGGGGTATTTCAGCCCAACCCGAGAGGGGTGGGTCAGTTCCCTGGAATGGAACTGGTACGATCCTCCAAAAACAAACTTATAATACAACTCTTAAATAAATAATAGCTTGAATACAATCACTTAAATCACACGAGGAACAAGGCATTTCACAAATCACTAAATCAAGATAACAAGTGAAGAATAAAGATAAATAACAAAAAGGTAAAGTTAGTGAAACAAAACCACACCATGTGTTAGTGAACATCCAATGCCTTAGTTAAACCCAATTCCCGTTAGGAGTAGAAAGACTCAGATAGTCACAAAGGACTAGGAATGAAAAGATAGATCCAAGAACCAATAACTCAAGAGTGGAATAATTCAACTGGGAGAGATGGCCCCCACCGCCAAGTACGTCCTTTTAGGACAGGGGATATACAGCCCCTCACTGTCTACAACGTCCCTTTTGGGACAGGGGATATACAGCCCCTCACTGTCTACTACGTCCCTTTTGGGACAGGGGATATACAGCCCCTCACTGTTACCATTGAAGACACGCGCATGTCGAAACCTCAAGAACCAGCTCATGGATGAAACGATATCCAGAGTCAAAAGAAGAATTTACCCAAATTGACCTTTTCCAAATTCCCACCAGATCACTAACTACCCAGAGCAATACCAAAACACTCAGTCCTACAGAGTGTAGAAGCGTAAACCCTAAGCAGTCAATGTCTAATGGAACAACCAAATAGAAGGAACCAATACCCAAGTGAGTTTCACATTCAAGGCTCAGTTAGTCACACAAGCTGAGTTAGTCACACAACCATTTCCTTTTAGAAATTCCTCTTAAACTCAGTTAGCGTTTTTCGAAAACGTCTCATAAGTCAATCAGCAAAAGTATCGGAATACGAGAAATCGTACCTGGTACGTGAAGAACAATAAATAACTCGAATAATTGATTCCCCAATAGTAACCTATAATTAAGGTGTTCCAAGTGTCGATTAGTTAAGGGACTTATAAACTAAACAACCTTCTTTTCTTACAGATTAATAGTTCCAGGTTTACCATTATTCTCTCACAAAGATTTGGGCTTGACTTGTTAACTAAATCCTTTGTTAGGCCCATTTCGTTAGTTTGGAACGATTTAGAATTTACTCATGAGAGTGGCCCAAACTCTCTTTGAATTGTTTAAGTAGGCTTTTGGAGTTCATAGACTTGGGCTTAGTAGGTTAGCCCAAGACCGTGTTATGTTTATGTTGTGTAATTAAACCCTTAAGTTAATAGTGACTATTTAATTACACACCGATTAAAACCTAAGGTTTAATATATATATATATATATATCCTTCTTATTATAACTATCACAAGGAATGTTATTTCCCTCATCCATTTTAATGTATATATATACATATATATATCTTTATGTATTAAGATTTATCCATAACATCTTTAGGAAATTTTATTGTATTTAATTATGTTTAATAACTTCTAGGCATAACCACAACCGATATACGGTTTATAAAATAAAGTGTTTTCCTTTATTTATTTAATATATATAAGTACACATGTATTAGAATTTAATTAAGACATCCCCTATGTAACTTATTATATTTAAACCATCTTATTACTACAACCTTTAACTGCATTCCAAGTATGTTTCATAAAGTATTTATTTTACTATATCTTAGGATACTAGCTCTTATAATATTTAGTTAATATAAGTGTTAATTTATTAGCTCCCCGTTCTACTCTAAGTTACTACTTTATTCCCTTTTTATATATGTGTAAAATATATTTTTTCCTTAGTTTTAATTAAAAAATTAACTCCCATATAATATAATAAATAAAACGTAAAATTATTAAATTCCTTGATTTAACATAAGTTTCTACTTAAATAAGTATATATACATATATGTAAATAATTTCACCTCTCTTAAAAGATACTACCCAAAACATTTATAAACATACTGTTATAAAATTTTAATTTAGTTTCCCTTATTTTTCCCAGTTTAAAAAGTTTATTAACAAACCATACTTTAATTTTTGGTTACATTAAAAACCATATATTATAAGTTATTCTTATGAAAAACTCATAAACACAATTTTTAAACCCATTTACCATAGTCCAAAAATTCCCAAATTTAATATGCAGTAACTATAACATTTTATACATATTATAAATTTTTATTTCATAAAAATATCTTTTTAAATTAACCAAATAATTCCAGAAAACCCGTAACTTGCATAAATCATAACTTACATTTAAAAACTCCAAAACCTTATTAATTTACATCATAATAAACTAGATTTTATAAGGAATCTATGGTTAAAATTTCAAGTCAAAATACATTCGGGAATGCCATTAACTAAATTTAACAAGTTAGAGTTAAAACCTGAAATATTATAAAACTGAAAATCCCCTTTATAAACCACGTTCTAATCTCGACCGTCCAGTTCTTTAAAGCCCGATCGGACGGTCCCTGAATCCCCAATTCTTCAGCGATTTCCAAATCGAACTCGAGTACTAAATCGACAATTTCTCACAATCTACAGAACCAAATTGAGTGATTCTTATTTCTATGGTTTCGAAATTCAATTCCGGTTCTAATGATACCAAATTCGCTAGCTAACATGCGGGATTCATCGGTTTTCGATTTCGGTTCGAAGTTAGGGTTTGGTTGGGTTTCCGAATTCGAATCTCTCAAATTCATTCAATCTAATGCGTAATTGATGCAATTGGAACATGGTTTTGACCGATAATGTAATATAGATTAGCAAGGTTGAAGGAATTTGAAGGAAACTTACCGGAATTGCTCGAATCGTACGATTGGATTTCGGTTTTCTGGAAAATTTCCCCCTTTACAACCCGACCGAGTAGCCTACTTTGCAACGTTATAATTTTCAGTACAGACCGAGTTAGAACTAGTTCTTGGGCTTAATCTAAAGAGGAAACTTAACTCTACACAATGATAGCAAGAACTCACCCTAACTTGCACTACACAGAAAGAAATCGAAGCTGGAAGTAGCGAGTTAACCTTGCGTTTTCTGGAAAGAAAACTATGATTTTATGTGGTGACGAATCCGAAACTTTAGACACCTCGTTCTTCCAAACGGTTGGGAATTGGCTTGGGTCATCAACATGAAAGTTGTAGAGGAATTAGAGCTCTTCAAAACGAGCTAAAGAACATGAAATTTGGCTGAGAAACGAAGAAGTTATGGCAAGACGAAGTTACCTGAAATCGAAGGAAAACTGAAATCTGCAGTTTCGGTTTTGCAGGGTGGCTACTTTGGATCGAATTTCCGGTTGATTTAGGACGAGCTAGGTTTAGTGTGAGTTATGGTTGTTTAGAGGAAGTGTAGGAGAAGACAACAAAGAAGACGGCACTCAAAAATTCCAAAGGATGAGAAAGTTATGAAGGTCACAAGTTAGGGCAAAGTCTGGTATCGGTTACCGGAAATATAGGAGATAAAAATCGGCTAAGTACTGGGGCGCGTATCCCGAGGCGCGCGATGAGTCAGCAAACTTGCCACATCAGCATTTTTTTCAAAATTTTGGCTCTAAACTTCATTTGATCATAACTTTGGCTAGGATGATCCGTTCTTGACGTTCTTTTTATCGATCTTCATGGTTTTCCATAACCTATTTATTGGTATAGGTTTCATGGGATGGTTTGACCATTCTAAAAAAGTCAACCCTAGCAAGGCTTGAGAAGCTTTAAGGGTTCTAGAATTTTATTTTGACTTTTATGTTTCAAAACAATGTTCCAACTCTTTCTAAAATCTTTACAATATACTTGGAGTGTTTAGAAATTTTTCCAAGATTTATTGACTTATAAATATTATTATTAAATTCATAATAATATATAATAATATATGGTAATCCAATATTTTAATAGTTTTCTTTAGGATTAAATGGGAGAAATCCCATGATTTAATTTTCATAATTCCATATAAGGATATAATGATTTATTATTCACAATTCCATACTATAATATAATAATTAATGGTATTATTTACGGTTTTATAAAAGAAATCCCCTAAATTAATTTAAGTTAATTTAGGGGTATTTCAGTAATAAACATAACTTATAGGTTTATTCCAAGATGTTTATATTGCCGGTTTGGCACATATACTATAATCTCATCTCTTTTTTTTTCACATTCCATACTTTTCCTTTATTAAAATTTATACCACACATATTATAGAATGTAACATATACTTTATATTATATCATTTTAACCTTATAATTGATATAACCTATGGTTATATGTTTTTGAATTTCCGAACAGCCCCAAGGCTATTCTTATTTACTTTCCAGCACATTATAACTTCTTATATTTATATTTTTACCACAAATGTTATAACATGTAACAGATAGTTTATATTATGTTATTTTAATACTCATCATTTGTATAACCTATAGTTTAGGTTTATGAATTTACAAACAGAACTTAAGGCTGTTTTAATTCATTTCTTACCCCTTATATATTTATATTTGTGGTTTTGACCCAGTTTTTATATTACATACTTTTTAATGTTATAAAAACTATATGTAACACCCCAACTCAATCCAATTGTGGTCTCGCAACTTAACAATATATATATACACATGTCACAGCGGAATTCTTTACAATCCAGGACCTTGCCACGGTCTGACTACAGAATATACCGAACATTAGAGCAACAATCTTAAACATTTACATATCCTTCTTACAACCCCCTCACGTCCTATACATCTTACTAACTTAAATTGCCATACGAGTGTACATGCGCAACTCGTAGGCCACTCTTAACCCTTAACACTTGTATCCTCTTCTTACTCTTGCGACGGCCGCTTCCTGTTGTACCTGTGTAGTAAAAACAGCCCCCAAAGGGGGTTAGCACGAATGCTGGTACGATCCTCTCATGGCCCCCAAGCTAACGTGGCTACGACGACTAATTGTCGATAGCATGGAGGTTGATTAGATGCACAATATAATAGTAAGTGCAGTAAACAACAACTCAGATATGAACAATCAAGTTCACACACAATGAACGACTTAAATGCGTTCCCTTAATTAGAGAGTTAATTATTTAACTCCTTAAGTAATGTTCCCTCTTAATCTTAGTCCAACCTTATCTCACCTCAATCTTAGTCTTATCTTAATCTTAGAAACAACCATCCTTTAATAAGGAGTGGATGTCACTTATCTTAATCTTAATTATACAAACCATCCTTTAAAGAGGAATGGTTGCAACTCATCTTAACCTTAACTTAATCTTAATCTTAACTTAATCTTAATCTTAACAATACAAATCATCCTTTAAAAAGGAATGATTGTAACTTATCTTAATCTTAACAATACAAATCATCCTTTAAAAAGGAATGATTGTAACTTATCTTAATCTTAACTTAAGTATGCCAACCGTTCTCTCATTGGGAACAGGTTAGCCCTTAGTTCGTTGTTTATTTTTGTAGGGCTTGGTTAACCCTAGCCAGCAGCAGGACACTTACCAGCAATAAACAACATTCTTAAATTGTTGGGGATGTAGGCTTGATCCCCCCACGCCATCTTAAAGCCACCTACCTTGGACTGGATGTCCAATGTAACCGAGCCGGTCAACCGACCCAAGGCTACTAGTCCGAGGACTAGTCCTTAATCGGAAGTCGAATCTGCTATAGATACCGACCCCCTTTCCTTAGCATGCATGACCGGAGATCGGTCCCGGGTTTCCTCACTCATGTTCCAGTTAGTAGTAGTCTCAAGACCATGTTTGTTGGTTAACCTCTTTCGGTTTATATCGTCCCTTATTAGGGGGGGTTCCTTAGTCTCACTCAATTCCTTACTAAACATTGGTTAGTAAGTTCTAACGGTATGTTGTGTTAGTTCTCAAACATCACACAACAATACATATATATAATATGTTCCGGTTGCATGCTTTATCTTGTTTAGTGAGCACACAAAACAAATAGCACACAAGCCGAGGGACACCTCGTTAGCAAGCAGGTCACAAGAGAACTGTACCGTTCACCGTCGATCGTTGTTTGTTTAACCTTCTTCGGGGTCCCAATTCACAAACCTAAAACATTCATTCATTTTTAGGTCATTAGTTATTGCACCTTACTTAACTCACTTAGTCTCTAAAGATTCCCATTTAATACCCTCTTAAGTCTTTGCCACTTAGCTTACAACCTTAACTTTAAACATTAAAACTTATACTTAATCTTAGCTTAATTCCTTAAGTTCTTAGGGTCCTAATCATTACCACCCTACCAAAGGTATACCTCATTACCTATCACCATTCTTAGAATTCAAAATTTTTTTTTTTCTAAGTGTTAAGGGTCGACCGACCCACCGACCGACCCAACCCCTGGGTCGGTCCATTACAGAAACTCTTCCGTCTCTTGAAACCCATCCGACCGACCCAGAGCTAGACCGACCGACCCAAACCCTCTGGGTCGGTCCCTTACAGAACCCATTTTCCTACTTAAACCTTGCCCGACCGACCCAAGGCTAAGCCGACCGACCCAAACCCTCTGGGTCGGTCCAGTCCAGAGGCATTCCGGCTGGCTTAACTTGGCCCGACCGACCCAACACTGGGTCGGACCCTGGGTCGGTCCTCTACAGACCTTCCTCTTAAATTGCCTCTTTCAATTCCAAACTTTTCCACAAGTGTCCTAATAGGTCCAACACCATCTTGGCACCTTAAATCCACCTTATAACCTCCACCAAACTCATTAAACCATTCACCAAAATCCACCTTAGTCATTATGCATTTTCCTTGTAATAATGCTACACTTGTAATGTTTTCCTCTAGGTTTCTAGGTGGTGGTTCATACTTAATGTAACCACTATGCCAAATGTTTCCCTCATCACTATAACACCATCTCCCAAGCATCTTTCACCCTCTAAAACTCTTTTATGCATTTACTTAAAGTTCCTTCATAAGCTTAAGCTTCCACCCACCAACTCCTTATTTCCTTCCTAGTTGTTTACCAACATTTACCTAAGTCCTAATTACTCAATTACATTCTCTTGATTCCTAAATCCTTAAAAGTAATGCCTAAGTCATTATAACTCGTTATAACACTTTATCTCACCCCTTTTTCATCAAGACACCTCTAAGACTTCCTAGTACTTCCTTAGTCATTAATTTCCCTTAGAACATATCTAAATCACCTTAAGCATTACACCTTCTCCTTACACTTATGCACAAGTCTTACATTCCTCATCTCATGATTTTGGTGTGTTCAAAACACTCACCATTCCTCCAATTCCTCCTAGACATCTCTAGGTCATTCTAAACCTCAAGAACTCCTTAGTTAACTAATCTCCACTCAAATTCCTCATAATGATTCCTAGTAAATCCTAGGTCATTTTAGTTCACCACCATCGCCTAAACACTTATTTTCTACTCAAATTTTGCCATAGCACCTCTAGCATCATAGCATGCCCAAACACATTATTTTTCCTCATTTAACCATCTCACACACCTCAAGTTCTTTCTCATCATATCTCATCACCAAACCAACTCATTCACAACAAACTCAATATTTGCAATTAATCTTAAATTGCATAGCACTAAGGCTCTTAAATGACATGGCTCTTAGGCCCTTAAATGACTTAAACTTAAACACTGAATTTCCCACATATATAAGCTTTCAACCTGCAAATACACTCATCAATCTCATAGTAGTTATAATGCTCTTAAAATCCACCTTAAACTTATATTACTAACTCATTCTCATTAGCTCCTTAATCACAAGTTCATAAGCTTGTTCAAGTTCTTTTTCTTAGGTTATATAACCCAATACACAATGTAAGCTCTAAGCCACATTGGTACTTATCTAAAACTCATTCCTTAATCTTAAACCACCATTAGGTAAGCATTTTACCTTGTTTTCTCAAGCTTATCTTAACCTCCTCCTTAGACCTTCTTCTTGCATAGATCTCGGCCACCACTTAAATTCCCCTTGCCAATGTTCTAATCAATATTCAAGGACTCATATGAGTACTAAACAATGCACTAACCTCAAGGAATAAAAACCTAGGTTAGAAATGTGTTCTAAGGCATAAAAGTGGATGATTACCTTTGAAGTCTCAAGGTAGACTTTGGCATTGAATGAAATAGGACCTCCACTAGTCCTTGGTGAATAAATCAAGCTAGAACAAGGCATAAAAACATAGCCCCATGAGAAGGAATTTTCGGCCATGTACAAGAAATGATGGAAACATGGTTTTTCTTACATTTTCTTTACCTTAAGAGAATGGAGAAGCTAATGAGCTCTTCAAACTTGATTTTCCTCCATCAATGAAGTTTTCTCATGGCACCAAAATGGAGATTTGAAAGATTTGAAAAGATAGAAAGATAGGTCTTGACCTAACTAAGAATAATATGTGTTTAGTTTTTGATTTGGAGCTAAAATGAGTAAGTTGTTGCCAAAGCAAGGTGAAGCAACAATGGAGGCTGCTTGGGACGGTTTGGAACAGAGGAAAAGAAGAGAAGAACCGTGGAAGAAGAAGAGAAATGAAGAAGAGAGGAGAGAAGGTAGCTTATAAGGATATTTTGCTTTATAAAAGCAAATAGTAACTTTCTCACTTTACTCTTCTTTTCCTTTCTCATTTGATGACTCATGTGGTGAATCATCCCTTAGAAAACCGGCCCCCATCTTAAATATGGCTAGTCATGGTCTTTGTTGACCAACTAATTAGCTTATATTGATTAAAACTTAAACTAGTCACTATTTGGCACTATTCACTAATCAAGGCACATAATCGGGAAATTTTTGATTTCTCATTGATTTAGACCTCCTAATGTGATACTAATTAGTACACATGTTGATTAAAGAGTAATGATGGACATTTAGCCACTCAAAACTCAATTCTAAGACAATTTCTCAAAATGTGCTTTAAGACTTCTTAAAGCACATTTTGTGTTTTAACTTGTTTTCAAGCTTGGTTTTCTTTGCTAATTGATTTAAAATGACCATTAGAATATTACTAAGGTCTTATCATGATATTTGGGTACTCACCCAAGTCTCTCCAAGCTTAGAGCACATTTTTGCCCTAATTGCCCTTAAGGCATTTTCTTGTGTTTTCCTTAGTTTAAATTGTCTACCAATCTTTCTAAGGCATATTCTAGCCTTACTACATCATAATTTGATGTTTACTTAGCATAATTAGTTTTGGGGTATTTCAATCTACCCCCCTTAAAAGGACTTTGTCCCCAAAGTTCCCATGCATCTTATCTCATTAGAATACATGTATTACCTCATTCCTTAGATCATATAGATCATACTTATGTATACTTAAACTCATTGGATCATTAGATCCGCCACATTCTTATACTTAAATATCACACAACATGCTTAAGCATGTATAGCACTCAAAATTCTCCTTGTTTCTTTTGATGATTAAAACATTCACATAATTTTCTTTCCAATGCATTCTCCCATGTCACCGGTCCGTAGACAATGGCTCATTCGTCCTCGTCACCATGGGCCAGAATACAAAACACGCTGCTCTCCCCATGTCACCGGTCCGAAGACAAAGGCTCGTGCGTCCTCGACTTCATGGGCGAGACTCAGTAAAAAGGTAATCCTTTTTATGAGGTCATGTGAGGAATAATTCCTCTAATTAAAAATACAATCAACTCCAATTTCATTTTATCCTAAGGCCTCTACCCTTAGTGTGATTTAATTGTGACCACTGGTAGGGAGTTTCAGGAATCATCCAACCCTGATGTGATCAGCATCAGTGTAGAACTATCCTTCTACCCCATTTTGTTTCGGTTTCCCTTGATCCCTAGAAAATCAAGTTCCACCTCCCACGTCATTTTCAAACATCCAAATAATTCACTCATATCCAATTTTCTATCTTTTTAGTTCTTCTAATCATAATCAATACATCTCCAAAGTGTGGACTCATTCCATCAAACATTCCCAATTCATCTCTTAGTAATTACCTCAAGACTCAAATTCCTACTAAATTCTATATCAGTCTCATACCAACTTC
The DNA here is from genome assembly GCA_023374045.1 of Limonium bicolor. Taxonomy (NCBI): domain Eukaryota; kingdom Viridiplantae; phylum Streptophyta; class Magnoliopsida; order Caryophyllales; family Plumbaginaceae; genus Limonium; species Limonium bicolor. The sequence continues at coordinate 6,656,307 of CM041780.1, forward strand.
CACTGTCTCATACCACATAACATTACTATATTCTAACTCATAATCATATCAAATTGCATCTCATAATGTTATCTTATTCTTATCTCCCACATAGTCTCATATTGACTCATACCTCATATATTCTTACTTCTTAAGTCTCCTTAATCCTCTTCCTTAATTCCTCTTCCTTAATTCTCTTAACTTGTACTCACACCGGAGTTAACAAGATAAGTACTTAATATGTATGGCATTCACATCTTCTGTGTGCAATAACCATAATTTATCTCAAAATGTTTATGTAAAACATATTCTCAAATTATTTTGTGCTATGCACACCGTAGTTTATGTACTCAGTACACAAACATACGCTAAGCGGTTTTCGCTCTACCCCCCTTAAAATGGATTACGCCCACGTAATCGGCGTCACATCATCTTTGAACATAAGTTCAAGATATCTAATTCTTACCAAGCATTCTAGCTTCCACGTCATCTATCTTACTTATAACTCGATCAGAAATGACTTAGTCTCTGTATCGAGGATTCTTAACGGTACTTATACTGTTTCCTTAACTTAGTTTGGTCTAATCTCAAAGGTAGTGATCTGCTAGCTTCCGCTGCACCACTCTGATGTTCTTAGGCTTAACTGCCTCACTTATCTTTTTATAGTATTGTATATCCTTCTGCGTCCTTACAGTTTAGGAATATTGGTCTCTCAATGGACACGTGTTATCTTTATATATACACGGCCTTGATGAGTTGTAGCTCGTCTATCCATTCTCCTGGAAGATCTTATGTTCATACTCTTAGTGTTTCCTCGAATGTCTAAGTTGTTCTCTCCAACTGACCTTTGGTCCGAGGATGATCCTTAATTTGAAACTACTGTTCAGTGCGCATTGCACTTTATGGTCTTAATCCCTTACATCTTAAGACATGTCCAATGTCTGTACTTAACAATCCGTGCTCTTCGCACTTCATAGTCCTGAATTATCTGTTCTTTGGTTCCTCTGCGTTGCTGGCTCAACTGAATTCTTCTCTTCGATTGTTTGTGGTAGTAGCTGCTGTTGTCTGGTCTTGTGTCGTTGTCCGTGGTACGGAGTCGACTACTTCCCGTGTTCCTTACACCACTCGTCTACATGCATGGGGTACCGTATTGGTACATTACTACTTACCCAACTAACTCATAAATGAGCGTGTCAGGCCTGCAAGCCCCTGTGGGGTGCAGTCGTCCCACGTCTCGTTTTAGTAAACTCATAGTGTCCGTCACACGTTTAGCTATTGCTAATTATGAAGTATTCTGTTGTCGATCTCCTCTTCATCGTTCCATAATAACATCTATTGTTCTTCTTGAATTTAATCAAGGGAAATCCATTTACTACGTTCTTGGGTATGGTATGCTCCAGCTCCTTTCTGTATTCCGTACTGATTCTATTTCTTAGTAGCTTAGGTCTCTTTCCATAGAGCCTCTTATCTTCTTTCTCATATTCATTCTATTAGGAAAGCACTTCCAGTTCCTTAAGGAATGGATAGTGTGCTTCCTGTGAAATCTTACCTAACGAGGTCCAGACTACTGGCATCAATGCACAGCTCGTCTACCATCTTATTTCCTTACTTATACTGGTCTTAACTCATAAATCTAATTGCCTCAGTGTCAATATTTGACGGCTCATACATAATGGTCGCCTTACCGCGCACCATGACTTAATCCACTTATCTAACTATTGTACTCACGACTACCACTATCATGGTAGTTTGCCCTTACCATGTTGCCCATTAGTGGCGCAACCTCTTATTCACTGGTTGTAATGCCTTACCTTATACTCAATCCCTTCTTGGTGTAAACACACTGGGAGTTCTCTCATTCCGGTATTGGCGGTTGTCGTACCGTGTTGTAAAATAGTTGACTCTTGATATGAAGATGTTCTGCTCCAATCTCAGATTCGTAAGTAGGCTAATTTCTTTCGCTTTCTTTCATCCTTAGTGATGTTATCTACCATGTAGTTTAACTGGTTACTGAAGAAGTCATTCACTGAATCACAAGCTCTTCTGAGCATTGATTAATTGACGTGTCATAATGTGCAGTCACAATGTTTATCTCTGACCATTATTAATTCTTACATCCTGGGTGTTGGATATGGGGTCTATCTGTGCAACCTTCCTTATTACTCAAGTGTATCTGGTATGTTCTAAGGTAATCTCAAGGTTCATAGTTTCCATTTTCTAAATAAAGTGTATTTTATCTCTAATATGTGAAAGCCCTTTTGAGGGGTTCATTCCCACTCATGGCCTCACAACAAGGAGAGGTATCCCCACCCTAAAAGGCATGGTTCGTTCTCCGCTCCCGTCCTTAGCATTATCTCAATGTTCTCATTGGTACCATTTCTTGGCTTAAACAAGCTCTCTTATAACTTATTGCGCCTCGGGCTCTGATGTGGTTAACATCCTTGGCTCGTAGGCTCTTAATGCTTAATGTCTCAGTTCATTATTTGTACTCTTACTCATCTGCAGGTCATCCCTATAAGATTCTAGTTCTTTGAGCACTATTCACCATTAGGTTACATACTAAATGTAGTATCGGGTTTCATGATAAGTTGCTGCACCCTACTTCCTGCTAGGGAAGTTGTTCAGGTGATCTGAGGTTACTTAATGTCTTTGACAATGCTGTCATTTTACTAGACTTATGTCCTTTAATAGTCAAGGTTAGGTTCGTATTAGGCGTTTTCCTTACGGTGTCCAAGTTGGATATCATCCCGTCATCTTATACTCCCATCTCAACGCTTCGTTCAACTTCTGTTGACTACGCCACCCGTTGATGACTAATCATACTTGGGTGTTAATGAGTTAGACGAACAGCATTAACTGTTATTCATCAGTTTGATCGGCTCGACTATGCCCGCTCTGTGGGGGTAGTCCTCGGGCTTTTCTTTTCTAGGGTGGTACATCTTTAGTCCTTAGTAGGTTATAACTTATGTTCATTTCTTTTACTCTTGTTTTCTGGGCTTTCCAACACCTTCATTGTAGAATGTTTGTTATTGGTATTTTTAGTGTCCAAACTGAGAGTTTTATCCCATCCCTGTTGGGAGTCGTTCGGTCGACTGCCTTTATTGTATCTCTTGATACATTCCATGTATGTTGTTACTTACGTGGTGTTTTTGCTCGAATTATTGAGCGATCTCTGAGATTTTCCTCGTGGAGTTTGAGATTGGTGTTCTTACCGTACTGTCGGTCGTTGTTGTAGTGGGTTATACGTTGCTAGTATTTATATGGTTTAGTATTTCGTCTAAGCTCAGCTCCCTGCTGGCTGATGTGTCGGTTCATCTCATCATGGTCAGGCCGTCAGGCCCTTCCAAGGTCCTATTTTTTTTTCCTGTTCTTATGGATTTGCATTCCGATGTTAACGCGTACTACGACTGTAGCGTTCGGTTACCTTGCCATGATGGCTTTCCGTGTAGCTTAACCGTGGTAGCACTTGCTATGGCAAGTGCGCCATGCAGGATGGGTTATTGTACAGGGCACATTGGAAGTGAAACTTCCTTCTAATTTCCATGTAATTGGTAGTCCTCGGGACTCCCTCAATGATCTCTTATTTTGGATAACCGTCCATCCGGCAGTTCCCTTGTTGCTTGACAGTACTGTCATTTACCAGGGCGTTCCTCTGTCTGAGGGAACCCCTTAATATCTTCTTATGTCTTAATCCTCGCTCTTGTCTCCACACATCTTGTTGTGGTTACTAAGTAATGATTCTCCTTTAGGCACTACATCGTAGTCTATTTCGGTTATTACAATTTATATGTGTTTCCACCGTTGTCCGTGCTATGTCTAGCAGGTTTGCAACCCTTTTCATTGTACGGGGTTTGGAGTTCCCGGTTCTTAACTGGACTTCCCAGTAATCTCAATCCTCATGCTCTGTCTTATCATACTGTTATGCTCATTCGGACCACTGTCGGTACTCATGTCGTTTATCATTTCCTCATCCATTGCACGCGTAGTGCTTTCCTTATCATTGGTTTGGCGGGTTATTTCGACTGCGTAGCATGTCGACCCATGTTGCCGGTAATTACCGTTCCTTACTGATAGTATTCCATAGGTAGCGCCTGTTTCTCTGTTGATGCGCTCCATTTAAAATCTCCCAGTTCTCCATAACTGTTGTACAGCAAGTTGTTTCTCGTATTGCTTACTGTTAGCTAACTGCCAGATCGGGTTTCCCCGAGTAAGAGAAGGCTTTCTTCTCTCTGGCGTTTGTCCCACACATTTAGGGTTAGGGATGTGGAGGGCGGGCCTAGGTACTATGGATATCCGGTAAACACGGGAAGTCCTGGCTAACGCACCTCACACTCTATCTCTTAACCCTTAACCCGTAACTCAATCTCAGCCTCAATATCCTCCTAAGTTCGGTATTTCTTGTCTTCAGAGCGTAACTACGCTCTGATACCACTTTTTGTAACACCCAACTCAATCCAATTGTGGTCTCGCAACTTAACAATATATATATACACATGTCACAGCGGAATTCTTTACAATCCAGGACCTTGCCACGGTCTGACTACAGAATATACCGAACATTAGAGCAACAATCTTAAACATTTACATACTCTTACAACCCCCTCACGTCCTATACATCTTACTAACTTAAATTGCCATACGAGTGTACATGCGCAACTCGTAGGCCACTCTTAACCCTTAACACTTGTATCTCTTCTTACTCTTGCGACGGCCGCTTCCTGTTGTACCTGTGTAGTAAAAACAGCCCCCAAAGGGGGTCAGCACGAATGCTGGTACGATCCTCTCATGGCCCCCAAGCTAACGTGGCTACGACGACTAATTGTCGATAGCATGGAGGTTGATTAGATGCACAATATAATAGTAAGTGCAGTAAACAACAACTCAGATATGAACAATCAAGTCACACAAATGAACGACTTAAATGCGTTCCCTTAATTAGAGAGTTAATTATTTAACTCCTTAAGTAATGTTCCCTCTAATCTTAGTCCAACCTTATCTCACCTCAATCTTAGTCTTATCTTAATCTTAGAAACAACCATCCTTTAATAAGGAGTGGATGTCACTTATCTTAATCTTAATTATACAAACCATCCTTTAAAGAGGAATGGTTGCAACTCATCTTAACCTTAACTTAATCTTAATCTTAACTTAATCTTAATCTTAACAATACAAATCATCCTTTAAAAAGGAATGATTGTAACTTATCTTAATCTTAACAATACAAATCATCCTTTAAAAAGGAATGATTGTAACTTATCTTAATCTTAACTTAAGTATGCCAACCGTTCTCTCATTGGGAACAGGTTAGCCCTTAGTTCGTTGTTTATTTTTGTAGGGCTTGGTTAACCCTAGCCAGCAGCAGGACACTTACCAGCAATAAACAACATTCTTAAATTGTTGGGGATGTAGACTTGATCCCCCCACGCCATCTTAAAGCCACCTACCTTGGACTGGATGTCCAATGTAACCGAGCCGGTCAACCGACCCAAGGCTACTAGTCCGAGGACTAGTCCTTAATCGGAAGTCGAATCTGCTATAGATACCGACCCCTTCCTTAGCATGCATGACCGGAGATCGGTCCCGGTTTCCTCACTCATGTTCCAGTTAGTAGTAGTCTCAAGACCATGTTGTTGGTTAACCTCTTTCGGTTTATATCGTCCCTTATTAGGGGGCGTTCCTTAGTCTCACTCAATTCCTTACTAAACATTGGTTAGTAAGTTCTCACGGTATGTTGTGTTAGTTCTCAAACATCACACAACAATACAATATATATAATATGTTCCGGTGCATGCTTTATCTTGTTTAGTGAGCACACAAAACAAATAGCACACAAGCCGAGGGACACCTCGTTAGCAAGCAAGTCACAAGAGAACTGTACCGTTCACCGTCGATCGTGTTTGTTTAACCTTCTTCGGGGTCCCAATTCACAAACCTAAAACATTCATTCATTTTAGGTCATTAGTTATTTGCACCTTACTTAACTCACTTAGTCTCTAAAGATTCCCATTTAATACCCTCTTAAGTCTTTGCCACTTAGCTTACAACCTTAACTTTAAACATTAAAACTTATACTTAATCTTAGCTTAATTCCTTAAGTTCTTAGGGTCCTAATCATTACCACCCTACCAAAGGTATACCTCATTACCTATCACCATTCTTAGAATTCAAATTTTTTTTTTCTAAGTGTTAAGGGTCGACCGACCCACCGACCGACCCAACCCCTGGGTCGGTCCATTACAGAAACTCTTCCGTCTCTTGAAACCCATCCGACCGACCCAGAGCTAGACCGACCGACCCAAACCCTCTGGGTCGGTCCCTTACAGAACCCATTTTCCTACTTAAACCTTGCCCGACCGACCCAAGGCTAAGCCGACCGACCCAAACCCTCTGGGTCGGTCCAGTCCAGAGGCATTCCGGCTGGCTTAACTTGCCCGACCGACCCAACACTGGGTCGGACCCTGGGTCGGTCCTCTACAGACCTTCCTCTTAAATTGCCTCTTTCAATTCCAAACTTTTCCACAAGTGTCCTAATAGGTCCAACACCATGGGCACCTTAAATCCACCTTATAACCTCCACCAAACTCATTAAACCATTCACCAAAATCCACCTTAGTCATTATGCATTTTCCTTGTAATAATGCTACACTTGTAATGTTTTCCTCTAGGTTTCTAGGTGGTGGTTCATACTTAATGTAACCACTATGCCAAATGTTTCCCTCATCACTATAACACCATCTCCCAAGCATCTTCACCCTCTAAAACTCTTTTATGCATTTACTTAAAGTTCCTTCATAAGCTTAAGCTTCCACCCACCAACTCCTTATTTCCTTCCTAGTTGTTTACCAACATTTACCTAAGTCCTAATTACTCAATTACATTCTCTTGATTCCTAAATCCTTAAAAGTAATGCCTAAGTCATTATAACTCGTTATAACACTTTATCTCACCCCTTTTCATCAAGACACCTCTAAGACTTCCTAGTACTTCCTTAGTCATTAATTTCCCTTAGAACATATCTAAATCACCTTAAGCATTACACCTTCTCCTTACACTTATGCACAAGTCTTACATTCCTCATCTCTCATGATTTTGGTGTGTTCAAAACACTCACCATTCCTCCAATTCCTCCTAGACATCTCTAGGTCATTCTAAACCTCAAGAACTCCTTAGTTAACTAATCTCCACTCAAATTCCTCATAATGATTCCTAGTAAATCCTAGGTCATTTTAGTTCACCACCATCGCCTAAACATTATTTTCTACTCAAATTTTGCCATAGCACCTCTAGCATCATAGCATGCCCAAACACATTATTTTCCTCATTTAACCATCTCACACACCTCAAGTTCTTTCTCATCATATCTCATCACCAAACCAACTCATTCACAACAAACTCAATATTTGCAATTAATCTTAAATTGCATAGCACTAAGGCTCTTAAATGACATGGCTCTTAGGCCCTTAAATGACTTAAACTTAAACACTGAATTTCCCACATATATAAGCTTTCAACCTGCAAATACACTCATCAATCTCATAGTAGTTATAATGCTCTTAAAATCCACCTTAAACTTATATTACTAACTCATTCTCATTAGCTCCTTAATCACAAGTTCATAAGCTTGTTCAAGTTCTTTTTCTTAGGTTATATAACCCAATACACAATGTAAGCTCTAAGCCACATTGGTACTTATCTAAAACTCATTCCTTAATCTTAAACACCATTAGGTAAGCATTTTACCTTGTTTTCTCAAGCTTATCTTAACCTCCTCCTTAGACCTTCTTCTTGCATAGATCTCGGCCACCACTTAAATTCCCCTTGCCAATGTTCTAATCAATATTCAAGGACTCATATGAGTACTAAACAATGCACTAACCTCAAGGAATAAAAACCTAGGTTAGAAATGTGTTCTAAGGCAAAAGTGGATGATTACCTTTGAAGTCTCAAGGTAGACTTTGGCATTGAATGAAATAGGACCTCCACTAGTCCTTGGTGAATAAATCAAGCTAGAACAAGGCATAAAAACATAGCCCCATGAGAAGGAATTTTCGGCCATGTACAAGAAATGATGGAAACATGGTTTCTTACATTTTCTTTACCTTAAGAGAATGGAGAAGCTAATGAGCTCTTCAAACTTGATTTTCCTCCATCAATGAAGTTTTTCATGGCACCAAAATGGAGCTTTGAAAGATTTGAAAAGATAGAAAGATAGGTCTTGACCTAACTAAGAATAATATGTGTTTAGTTTTTGATTTGGAGCTAAAATGAGTAAGTTGTTGCCAAAGCAAGGTGAAGCAACAATGGAGGCTGCTTGGGACGGTTTGGAACAGAGGAAAAGAAGAGAGAACCGTGGAAGAAGAAGAGAAATGAAGAAGAGAGGAGAGAAGGTAGCTTATAAGGATATTTTGCTTTATAAAAGCAAATAGTAACTTTCTCACTTTACTCTTCTTTTCCTTTCTCATTTGATGACTCATGTGGTGACTCATCCCTTAGAAAACCGGCCCCCATCTTAAATATGGCTAGTCATGGTCTTTGTTGACCAACTAATTAGCTTATATTGATTAAAACTTAAACTAGTCACTATTTGGCACTATTCACTAATCAAGGCACATAATCGGGAAATTTTTGATTTCTCATTGATTTAGACCTCCTAATGTGATACTAATTAGTACACATGTGATTAAAGAGTAATGATGGACATTTAGCCACTCAAAACTCAATTCTAAGACAATTTCTCAAAAATGTGCTTTAAGACTTCTTAAAGCACATTTGTGTTTTAACTTGTTTTCAAGCTTGGTTTTCTTTGTAATTGATTTAAAATGACCATTAGAATATTACTAAGGTCTTATCATGATATTTGGGTACTCACCCAAGTCTCTCCAAGCTTAGAGCACATTTTTGCCCTAATTGCCCTTAAGGCATTTTCTTGTGTTTTCCTTAGTTAAATTGTCTACCAATCTTTCTAAGACATATTCTAGCCTTACTACATCATAATTTGATGTTTACTTAGCATACTTAGGTTGGGGTATTTCACTATATATTATACACATTTCTTATAATAACCTTTTATATCATCCTAATATCACCAAACATTTCCCAAATGTTATAAAGTGTTATATTTACCATTTTCCAACCCATAATTTTTGGTAAATTACATTCCTACCCAAAAGTTTTGTAAATTTAATATTTTACTCCTAAACTTAGTTTTAAACCACTAATAAGGTATATGTTTTATATAACTTGGTCAAAGTCACTTATATGGTCAATATTGACCTCCCATGTTCCATTTTGACCAGAACTTCTATTAATTACGAATTTGCCCCCATAGTTTGCACATTTGCAATTTAACCACACAAAACTTTATAAAGTCTTATAATTTTTAATTTTTATATAAATTAATTTTAACATCTAGTTTTCGGCCATATTCATATTTAGGCCCCAAGTTTCATTTTAATTGTTGTTTGACCCCTAATTCTTTTCAGTAATATTAATTATTACACTAAACTTAATCAAAACTTAATATACATAATTAAAATGGCCTAAAGTACATGGCCTTATTGCAAACCTTAGCTTACAATAAATTACACATAAATGTCCCAAATCATAATTATAGTTCATGGCTTTTATTATTTTCACCTAATGTGTTTTATAAATTGCATTTTAACTACTTAAATCATTTTCATGGAATTATAAGCCAACTTAATATATAGTAAGCTATCCAAAAGTGTTAATTAACATTTTAACACTTCATTAAGTCATTTTGAACTTTGTATACCCACGACTTGGTTTATGTTTTCCATAATGTTTTCTAAAATTATATTTTAGCCATTAAATTAATTCCCAATACATTATATGTCATTTAAACATTAGGTTAACAAACTAAAAATAGTATACAACTTTTTAATATATAGTTTGGTCACAATTAACCTTGTAAGGTCACGAATTATTTTATAATGAAATAAAATGACATAATAACCTTATAATATATGGGTTTAGCATACTCACTTGATTATTAAGCAACAACCCAGCCAAACAGCACACTCCAAAGTTCACGGCTACACATATGTATATTTGGAATCAGTTTTTAAACATTAAACTCACATATACACTTATTTAAGACATTATAAAGGAGTAATTAACTTACCTGCTAGGTTTATACTTGGGTTTGTTCTCTACAATTTGGGCAGAATCCCAAGTTTTCCAACGGCCATGCGGCAGTACATATGCAAGGAAAAACACTTGTTTTAGTCTACTGATATCAAAGATCATTTAGAGGTAAATCAAGCTTAGTTTAGGCATGATTTTTACCTTGAAATTGAAGGTTAAAGGGGCTGGTTGGCGCCTGTATTTAAGAGTCAAAAGAGGTGTTAAAAAACACCACACAAACTAGTATATAAAACTGTTATTGACAAGGTGGAAGAATGGGTATAGTTTACCATGTCACAAAACGGCAAAATGGTGTTTCGCATGGGTCTTGCTAGCTCTTGCATGTGTTGATAAATATGCTTAATGAACGTTTAAAAGTGGAGAAAAATAATCTGAGGAAATCAAGGGGAGAGACCGTAAGTGAAGAGGATGAGTATTTACAAGTTAAATGCATGATTTTACCTTATATATTACTCTAGCTTTGTTTCCCCTTCCTCTCAGATTTTTCAACCATAGAACCCACCTACTTTGGGTACCAACTCCAGCTAGAAGAGAGGATGGAAATCAGATTTGGTTACACCATTGGATAGAAGGAAGGAAGAGGAAGAGAATGGTTGTAAAAGTGTCTTAGGACCTTACCTATGTCAAGAGGTCTTGATCCTTGAAGCCAGTGATAAGTGAGAAATACATAGACATTTAAGGGTTTAATTTACCCTATACTTACTCACTTTCAAGATAATATTTCTCACTTATCGTATGTTTTTCCTAAGATTTATGTCTTGATATGAACTGATATATTTATGTATCAAATACAGGAAAAAGTGTTGTAATCAAATGGTTTATTTCACAAGCTTTCCAACGCAACAAACGGCGAGTAAAACGGACTTATAACGAAGAATCTGGAGCCGGTTGAAGATCGCGTGAAAATAGAAAACATTTTTATTCTGTCCGCGTGAGGACGTCAGCTGCGTCCGCATGATTCTGGGCGGACAGGAGGGCGGACAACAGAGATGTCCGCATGAGCATTAGGCGGACAGAGGCGCGGACGGAAGACAGAGGCGCGGACATCAGCTGTGTCCGCGTGAGTTCTGGGCGGACGGAGGCGAGGACGCAGAGACGTCCGCGTGAGTTTTAGGCGGATAGAAGGGCGGACACAGGGGCGGACGAGACTGAATTCGACGTGAAACAGTTTTCTTCTTCGGTCTTCGTTGCGGCGCCTACAGACAACAAGATAAGGGGCTGCGGCAGTCCTGAAAATCCTCACGCGTTCTGCAAACCCAATCCATCTACCTCCCTTATCTTGTTAATCCACTAGCACGCATGCTCCAGCTCTTCTTCTGTTTTCTTCTTCTTCCTCTATTCTATATAAACACTACCACTTCATCAGAAAAACCTGCGCACATTGGCCCGAAGTAACTCTCTGTAATATTCACGTTCTCTCCCAAATCACACTTCTTCCACAAAATTCCATACAGTGCGTACGAATGCAGAGAGCTCTTTCTTTTCTTTAACTGTGCTTTGTTTTAATGGCTGTCGTGCTTACGACGTCTGTTTGTATAATTATGTCTGAGTAAAAACCTTAGCTCCCGGGTTGAGAAGCAAGCTTATTTTACTAAACTGTGTTACGTAGACTTTCTAATAAAATTGTTCAAGCAATATTTTGATTCTCCTCCTTAATGCGCTTTAATATTTAGGCCATTTATTAAAGTGATATTTGTAGTTTCTTGTCAAAATGCAGTGCTGAGACAAGATTCTAGACAAGAGAAGTCCAAACAGGTCAACGACTAGAAGTGAGTTTTCACCTATAGGTTAACCAGTCTCCAATAGGAATTGTAATAATGCGATTAATTTATAATAACTTGAACAAGGAATTGCGCTTGTTATTTAAATTAATCAGGGTTTATTAGACAGGGAACGGTCAATAAACTAATTAAGATTCTTGAGTTTATTGTTAAAGTGGGAAATCTACAATAATATAATTGAGTAAAATAGGTGAGCAGAACAACCCGGGTGCTTCCTTAAAACAAAAAGTTCCATAACTGCTATTATTAATCTGTTCTAATTAATTGTTCTTTTTTACTGTTTGTTTACATTAAGTTCTAAACCACAATTTCTCTCCAAAAAATGATAAGTTTCTGTTCAGTAGTCTAATTAAAATTCTCAATTAAATTGCACTATCAGTTAAACCACAACAAGGTCCCCAAGAGTTCGACACCCCACAATTCCACTATTCCGCAAAACGATTAGGTACACTGCCTAGGTTGAAGAAGTAGTCACATATTTTTCCAACAAGTTTTTGGCGCCGTTGCCGGGGACCTCCGGCACGGTTAACTGACAGTTTTTAATTTTATTAAGTTTTCTATTTAACTATCTAACTATCGGACATCGGACATCTAATTTCTGACATCTAATTACTAAATCTTTATTTTATTGTCATTTATTTTCAGTCATTTAATTTCCATTGTCCTTAACATTTAAATTCCATTGTCCTTAACATTTAAATTTCTGTCAGTTTATTTCTGTAAACTAACTACTAACTTCAAATTTCTGTCCTTAACTACTAACTTCAAATTTCTGTCCTTAATTACTAACTTATAATTTCTGTCCTTTAAAGTTTCTGTCATTTAATTTCAGTAACTAACTTATAATTTCCAGTATACTAACTCCTAACATTAACACTTTAGTTGTTTCTATATATGCGTCGTACTCGATCTGCAGGTAGTCCTCAAAACGATTTTGAACCTGAGATTGAAAGATTTCTCCACAGAGAAAGATGACAACAACGTGTAGAGATGGCAACTTGACAAACTCTCTGCCAGTACCAGCAACCGTCAGTTGAAGGGAGGCCTTCTGCTATTGTCCTTCCTCAGGTCACTCAGGCTGAACTAGATGCCTGGCAATTCAAAACCAGTTTCATTACCACACTCTACCACCAGGGCCAATACACGGGCTAGATTCAGATGATGCTCCACACCATATATCTGCATTTCTTGATTTTTGTAACACTTTTAACAAAACAGGAAGTCTGAACGAACGCATCCGTCTGCAATTGTTCCCCTATTCATTGAAAGATGGCGCCTCCAGGTGGCTGAGAAGTTTACAACCCAGCAGCATCCACAGTTGGGCTGAGTTAGCAAACAAAGTTCTGGCAAAATACTATCCCCCGTCCAAAACAAGAGAAAAAATTGCTGAGATCACAAACTTCTGTCAAGAACCAGGTGAATCTCTTTATGATTCGTGGGATAGATTCAAAGATTACAGATATTATGCCCACATCACGGTATGAGTAGCCAGGAGCTTGTTTTATCATTCTTTAGAGGCTTAAATGATTCTAAAAAATTGTTGCTAAGTTCCTCATCTGGAGGAAATTTTATGAAAATGACCGGAGAAGAAGCAGTTGATCTACTGGACCAGATGACCGCCAGCACCAGACAGTGGTGTAAAAATAAGGGGAGAGGTGAAGTAAAGAAAGAAACCGGTATCTACAGTATTCCCCCACAGGATCATGTGTCTGCTCAACTAGCTGCACTCACAAAAGTTGTGGAGAAACTAACTCTTAGTCAACCACAACAAAAAGCTGTGAAAACAGTAGCCACTTCCCCATATCTGACTCCCTGTTGCGAAAACTGTGGAGGAGCTCATGAAACCACAGACTGTGATGGCTCAGGTTGCAACAGGACCCTTGAGGAGGTAAGTCTGATTAACAACAGACCACCAAATCCTTATCCGAACTCCTACAACCAAAACAATTGGAGGAGCAATCAACAACCATGGAGAAATTATGACCCACAATCGAGTAACCAAGGTTTTAACCAAAACCGACAACCGCAGTACAACCGACAATAGGAACAGCCAACCAACTCGCAAGGAGACATGGGCGAATTAAAAGGCATGATGAATCAGCTTCTGAAACAAGGTCAGGCGATAAATTCAAAATTTTCTGAGATAGAAGCCAAAGTTGCTGATCAGGCTACCATAACCACGAATTTGGAAAGACAGATAGGTCAGATTTCCCAACAGTTGGCTCAAAGACCAGCAGGGTCACTCCCGAGCCAGACGGATCCAAATCCCAGGGAGCATGCAAAATCAATAACCCTAAGGAGCGGGAAAGAGCTGGTATCCGATGCCCCTGAAACTGAGGAGAAATCTAATGAACAAAAATCTGACAAAGAAGATGTAACAGTTTCCAAGGAGAAGGAGTCTCCTGCATCCCTTACTATTAAACCGTCACAGGTTTCGTATGAAATTCCAATCCCATTTCCTGATAGATTAAAGAAAAATAATTTGGACGATCAATTTGGAAAATTTCTTAACATCTTTAAGAAATTAACTATTAATATCCCTTTTCTGATGCCTTAACACAAATGCCTATTTATGCGAAATTTATGAAAGATATCTTGTCTAACAGGCGATCTTTACAGGAAAGTGACACAGTAAAACTAACCGAAAGAGTTTCTACAGTACTCTTAAAGAAGCTACCACCGAAGTTGGGAGATCCAGGTCTCCCTATCATTCCTTGCGCAATGAAGACATAAATTGTGGTAACGGGTTATGCGATTTAGGCACAAGTATTAACTTAATGCCTTTATCTATATTCAAGAAATTGGGCATAGGTCAATGCTCTCCTACTCCTGTTCAGCTCCAACTAGCTGATCGTTTCATAATTCACCCCGAAGGAAAAATTGAAGATTTAGTGGTTTCTGTTGGCAAGTTTATTTTCCCGCTGATTTCATTGTTATAGACATTGAGGAAGATAAAGATGTCCCACTAATCTTATGTAACACCCCTCTCCATAATCACGATATAATCCCTCACGAAGCAATAAATAAAACGTCTCGCAGCGGAAAAATAAATAACAATTACAAAACTCACACGGGTGTCACCGGCCATTACTCGCCCATGCGAGCAACGTAGCCAAACCACATCCAACTTCCAAAAATAAACAAACTGCTAACTGCAGTGATAACGAGAAACTCCTATACATCAAACTAAGTCCATAACCATAAACATTGACAAGTGAGCGTCTACCCAATCCTGAAAAATACATAACCTTACCATAAGGCCATACACCATCTTCATTACCATACACCATCTCCAACTACCCTGTTCCTGCTCTTCAGCTCCGACAATGATCAACAACCTGAAA